>MU839100.1:0-518494 GCA_030685235.1 Copromyces sp. CBS 386.78
TAAAAATAAAAATAAAAATAAAAATAAAAATAAAAATAAAAATAAAAATAAAAATAAAAATAAAAATAAAAATAAAAATAAAAATAAAAGATTTAAATCTCCGGCTAGAGGTCCGCACGGACCTCTAGTAAGGAAATAATTTCGATTTTAAAGAATGAAATAAATAAGTATTTTGGAAGATGGGCGTTTCACTGCCTCCCTTGGACATATCCAGCTCCGCCTAAGGGAAGACTATTTTAATAACTATAAATTCGACGGTAAGGGTCTAATATAGTTGTAGTTAATAGCTTAAATTCGATTATTATAGTATCCGTCTCAATATACTTCCTTTCGTAGCGTATAATATCCTTCTGTATTTTAAAGGCAATATAATATTTATAATAGATTAGGGATTCGTTAAAAATAATGTAAGTAATATTTATATAATCACTTTAATATCTTTAATCCGAGGAGTAGTTATCGGCTTTAAAAAAAGCGCTATAGCCGTTATTAATATAATTATCGTCGGCTTCGCTACCTTTATTTCCGGCTTCGAAGTAGTAAATACAGTTGTATTAATTATAGCGCTAATCGCCCTAATATCTTTCGCGATTTTTGGGTCGGCGGTCTTTAGAGCGATTGCGTTAATATCCCTAAGTAGCGCCTTAATTATTACAATTATTATAGGTACCTCTATAATTATAATTACTTTAATTATTATAATTGCTTCGATTGTTACAATTGCCTTAATTATTATAATTATTCCTATTATTACAATTATTATAGTTATTACGTCGTAATCTCCGGTTATAATTATTTTAGCGGGAACGGTCTTAATATTTAAAAGATAATTCTCTCTATTCTCCTCTTATAATTAATAAAATTTTAGCAACTTAGTTTATTCCTCCGACGGGCCTAACGTACGGAAATTATTATCTTACCGTAGTAATTAAAATCTCCTTTATTTTAATAACTTCTCTTATATAGGACTAGAGGTCTTCGAACTTTAAAGGGGCCCGAAAGTACTATTTAATCTTTAAATTAAGTATTATCCAAATTTATACTATAATTCCTTATTAATTAATTTGTACGGCGTCTAATAGTCCTATAGCTCGAATATATCGTATTTTCTTCTAAAAATAAAATATATACGTTAAATCGTTTTCGGTTAAATTTCGAAGGGTTAACTTTATATTCGTAAATTACAGCGTAACGGCTCCAACGTCGGGCGTAAAACGAATAAACAAAACGTTTATAGTAATAAAAATTCCTCCTACTCTAATATCGGCGCGCTATTTGGAAGAAAGTTCGGTATTCTATTATAAGGTAACTTATCCAACTAATAACGTTTAGAATATAATTATTAATTGGGTAGCCGCTAAATCGTAAATATTAGGATCTTCGAAGAAGGTTTGCAAGCGGTCGTGGAAGGTAGAAACGTCAATCTATATAAGCTTTATACCGTCTTAAACTATACCGATATCGTTAGGATCGCTAATTTATTACGGATTAAATATTCTAACGTCCTCTCGTTTAATTTTTAATTTCAAATTAAAGTCGTAAATATATATAAGACCGGCTTAGGGTTAAAAGGTAAGGGCTCCCGTTCTTTATTAACCGGGTAGGACGAAAGGGGTCGATTAGGGGTATCCTCCTATATTTAAAAATTTAGCCTATCTTCTAATAATAGTAGTTAGGAATATTAAAAGGTTTATTCTTAATTATATTCTAATTAAAATAAATTAAATAATTTAATATAACGAACGATTAACTACCCCCTAATTTTTTAGGGCGGCTAAAATTTATAATATTAGCTAGGATTATATTCTCTAAATTTAGCCTAAAATATAAATTCTATAAGTAGCGGCGATTTAGGCGGCGGTTATTATCCCTTAGTTAACGGCGGCTTAAACCGCGGTAATGCGAATAATTACGTAGTAGAAGGCGGTTTAAACTATAGTAACGTCGGGGGGCGGAATATTAGTAATCGTAGTCTATTATAAATTTATTAAAGTTAAAAAGCCTTACTAACTTTAAAGCGACTAGAAAGTTTAAAGGAGTAAATTTTAAGTATAAAGGGGTACTCTTTAAATATTAAAGGGTACCCTTTAAAGAGGAGAAAGAATTTCCGATATAATAATAATTACTACCTTCGATCCTATAGGAGAGGGGTAGTACAAAGGGGGAAGGGACGAATATTTTGTAATTTATAATAAAATTTAATAAAAGTCTTTATTATTTTATATAATAAAATCGAAGTTAATATAGAGGGAATTTATTAAAATCTTTATATTATTTATTTCCCCTTTAATATTTTTTAATTCGTTTATTATAATATTATAACTATCTAAAATAGTTGCCTCTAAATACTTTATAATATTTTTATTACTTCCTATCTTCGTTAATCTTACCTATAGCTAAATTTTATTAGGCATTAAATCTATTACTTTACTTTTACCCTTATTATTAAGCGCCGCGGGGGGAAAGCTAAATCCGTCGGATATTCCGTTTCCCGTCGGGTTAGCGGCAAGGGGAATTTCGTCGTCGCTTAATATTTTCAATAAAATTCGAAATATAGTACGTATTATCCGTAGGATAGTTAACGGAGGTAATTTTCGTTTATATTAAGTAGGCTTAATTACGCCGATTTCTAACGTATTCTAAATAATTAAAGGGGTACCGCCGTCGTCGTCGTTTATTAGGGAAATTAGAACTTCTTCTTCTATTAATACTATTATTGCAATAGCGTAAAGTAGTAACGGGATTTAAGGGCGCAATCCTATTGGGTCGGGAAGGGGGTCGGGAAGCGGCTAATCGGCTATAATTCTATATCGTACTGTAGTACTATAGTATACTATTAATTTTTTTCGTTTGAAGCTTACATAATTCTCTAACGAAGTTAGTAATATAAAAGGACGGATATAAAAAAAAGTATCGTTTATAACGGAGGGGAAGTCGCCTTAAATAATTATTTAAATTCGCCGTAAGAAGGAGGAAATTTATAATATCGGTTAATTTAAAACGAATACTTGAATTCGCCGTTTAAAGACCGGATTAAAGTATTATAAGGAAAACCTAAATTGTAAATAGTTAACTTCAAACGAAATAGAAGTAAGGTTAATTATAAAAGGAGGAGGTTTTTTAAGGGTCTTTTTAATTCCTACGCGAATATTTAAATTCGTCGTAATAGGGCTTCTCGAAGGGTAAAAGATTAGGGGGGTTATAAGATAATTCGGGGCTCGTTAAAGATTGTACGCGAATTTAAATAGAAAAATTAATCGAAGGGTCGTTGCGCTAGCAGGTTAGTCGTAAAGGGTTTTATTCGATCGCGTACGATAGTAAATGAATATATCGCGGGTTGGTAGTATAGTTTAGTCAACTAAATCTTTTAATTGCAACTACTATTTGATGCGGAAGCACTAGAATATATAAAAATATTGTATTCTAAAGAGTAATGCCCGCTGTCACAGGGTTAACCCTGTGTTGGGTTGCCTTGTGCCAGCGTACAGCAGCTTCTAAGACTGCTGTCGCTGGTAGATGTGCCGCGCCAGTCGTGATTGGCCAATGGTACTCCTGCCGTGGACCCACTAGGGTTCACGGCTCGAGGAGTCCCATAAAGGCTATCCTTCTGCGCGCACATCTACACTTCTTCCTTTTCTCTCCTTCGTGCAATTACGTATATCTTCATCTGCACTCCAGCCTTTCACCCGTGATAGTTAATTGCACCTTTAACTATTGCGTTCACAGCGCAAACCCATTTTTCATCTTTCATCGTGCGATTGATTTTCTCGATCGCGCGCGCGTGCAAGGATCGCCTCGTCGTTACGAGCTGCTGAGCCCAGCACCCCCCAAGCATCGACAGTCGTAGTCACGACAGTCATCCAGTCCAGACTTATTATCCCCTTCACCAGTGCGTAAGGGAAGGCACTCTTCATCCAGTGGATAAGAGCTCGCCTCGTCTCGACTGCCTCAAACGGTCCCAGTAGCGGACCTTCTCGTCAAACGGTCTTAGTAGCGGACCAAGCGGTCATCTCTCTTTTGTCCTATGTCTTACGACGACAGCGATCCCGCCCTTTTCTCCCCCAACGGCAGCACTGGTGGCGGTGATCTTCCTGACCTCGCAGCCCCCAGGCCCCCCAGCGCTTTCGATTTAAACTCGCTGCGCTCCGCCATCGACGAAACCCTCGAAGTTGAGCTCGATACTGCAGTTTGCCGTGCCGCACTTCACGAGATCGTTCCTCGGGACGCAGCTCTCACTAACCTCCTGGAAGGCCTCGACCAGGAAGACGGCCTGCCTGTTCCCCGTGAGCACTTCGAAACCGCGGCCATCATCGGCCTCTACCCTGCTTTCCAGTCTATTATCGCGCCCCTCAGTCGCCTCTACCGCAACAACCTCGAGCTTTACGACAACGTTGCTAGCGACCTCGAGCGCTCTGAGGAGGAGCTCAAAACTGCCCGCCAGGTAGCCGATAACGCCCAGGCAAACTTCGACCAGAGGAACCTGGACTTCGTTAACCTTAAGTCCGCTTACGACGCCTTATTCGCGGAGTACAACATCCTCAAGACGCAAGCTCACCCTTCTCCTAATAACAGAGCTCCAGCTACTACGAAGGCAACCATGTCTTCTCTCCGTCAGACGGTAGAGAACCCACCTATCTTTACCGGCAAGGAGGCTGGCGGCCCCGCTCGCAGATGCGAGATCTTCAAGGCCTGGCGTTTCCGTATCTTGTCGCAGTGGAAGTGTGATGCCGCTCTTTACGCCTCAGAGGACGTCAAGATCATCCACACGGCCATGCTGCTGGGCCCTGAGATCCTGTCCGGTATCCAAGATGATCTGGATGTGATCCAGTCTAACCCCGACGATGCGACCTGGCGTTGGAAGACGGGAGTCGAGTTCATGGAATACCTGGTCTCTCGTTTCCAGAACGTAAACCTCAAGATGGACGCCGGCCGCCGCTTGCAAGAGCTATACATGAAGAACTTGTCCTTCGCGGACTTCGAGCTCGAGCTGACTAACCTGATGAACCTTTGCGGCCTCGACGATTCGATGAAGGTCCATCATTTGCGTAACAAGATCAATAAGCGTCTGCGTGATGCTCTTGCCCACCGCGACCTTCCCCCCGAAAACGATTTCAAGCGCTGGCTCGAGATTTGCCGTACCGTTGCTGGAAACCTGGAAGACGCGGATCACCGCCAGAAGATGGCGAACCACTTCCTCAACCCAAGTGGTGGCAACAGCAACGGCAGCAGTGGCGGAGGTCGCTCCAACACCAAGCCTATAGCCGACGGCGTCCCTGTCAGCCAGGGCGGAAACAAGATGGACCTCGACGCCGTAGACCTTGCTGTCTTTATCCACAAAGATATTCTCGACCAACGTTCCCGCGATGGCCTCTGTCGTCGTTGCGGCAAGCCCGGCCACATCGCCCGCGACTGTACCGCATCAGTCAACTACGGCTCGCAAGGCCCCCAGCACTCCGCCGGCAAGAAGACGAAGAACAAGAACAAGAAACGCCGCAGTGGCCAGGAACAGGTCCGCGCCGCTGATGCCGCTCCAGCTGCCCCAGCCGCCCCGGCCGCTCCCGAGCCCGCCGCCGGTGAAGAGTATCACAACGACCAGGAAAACGCCTAGCCTCTGCGCCCAGTCGCGTGCAGAGGCCTTGCCGGGTTACAACTAAGAGACAAGTTTCAGACTCTACAGAGTCAGAGGTTTTGGAAGAAGTTAAGGTTCAATCGTTAGATAGTTCTGCTTCCCCGAATTCAATACTCTTGTCCTCTTACGTTGTAACCCGTGCGCGCAAAGACCATTGTGTTGCCCTTGTTGATAGCGGATGCTCTGCATTCGCGTTCATCGATCGTTCTTTCGTTATTAAAAATAACTTGCCTCGTTTCCGGCTACTGAAAGCAAAGAAACTCGTTTTGGCAGACGGAGTAGTCAAGGGTATCATCTCGGAAGGGGTGACAGCCAAACTTCGTATCGGCCATCACGAGGAAACGGTCACCTTTCTGGTCCACGATATCTCTAAGAACCATCCAGTCATTCTAGGCTTCCCATGGATGCAGCATCACAAGCCCGAGATTGACTATGAGCAGTGCGGCGTGCGTTTCAGCCACCGTATCTGCCGCGGCCGTTGCCTACCAGCGGACCTCCCCAGCACCCAGGTCACGGCACCCCGTGCCATCATCAACCGGGTCTCAGCAGCTTCTCTCCGACAGACCTCTCTTCCACCAACCAAGAAGGAGGAGACTGAATCCCCCTCTCCAACCGATAAGAAGGAGGAGACTGAACCTCCCTCTCTCCCGGCCATCAAGAAAGAGAAGATCAAGAAGACCGTGGTAGAGCCCGCTCCAGAGCCCTTATCCGCTCTCGAGCCCTCGCCTGCCGTTACCGAGCCCGCCCCTAAGATTGATCCCAAGACCGGCTACCGTGCGGTCCCCGCGCCTGTCAAAGCGTTGGTGGCCCGGAGGGCTAAGTCCAAGATCGCCGTCACCGGTACCGCCGCTCTCCTCATTAAGACCAAGAGCCCCGCGCTCCACGAGCCTCATGTCCGCGTAGCCGGCCGCCGCGTCTCCGCTGGCACGCATCGTCCCCAGCGTCGCCGTTACCGCGAGTCCGACTGCAAGCTCAACCCCAGCGACATCAGGGCACTCAACGCGGCCGCGTTCAACTTCATCTGCGCAAAGCAGCAACTGCAGCCGTACGTCACGAGCTACGCTGAGATCGAGAAGTTGGCAGCCATGGCGGATCTCCAGGATTTGGATTTGACCGAGGAGATGGTCAACAGCATTATGGACGGCGATGGAAGGAAGTACAAGGAAAGTCTACCCCCCGTACTTCATCACTTTATTGACGAAATGGCTGGCGTCCATGCCTCAGAAGATACCCGAGAAGCCGCGATCCTCGCCAAAGCAGTCAACCTTACCGGAAACCTCGAGACCGACGCGCCCGTGTGCGAGGAGATCCTTCGACAGATACATCTAGCCAAGGTCGATGAGGAGGACGTGAAGAAGTTTCTCGATAAGGCGGACCGGCCGTTGAAGACTGAGGAAGAGATTATCGAGATCCTGAAACAGACCGAGGGGAGGAGGTACATCAGCGAGGTCGCCGCTTTCTTGCCCGCACTAGCGGAGGAGGTTCCCCCTCACCGCTCGTACGATCACAAGATCGAGCTGAAGCCAGGAGAGCAGCCCCCCAACGCCCGCTCGCGCCGTATGTCACCTATCGAGGCCGTCGTCGTCAAGAAATGGATCGATGATAATCTGAGAAAGAAGTTCATTCGCCCATCACAGTCGGCAGCGGCTTCGCCTATCCTTTTGGTCAAGAAACCAGGCGGTGGAGTTCGCATTTGCGTAGACTACCGAGGTGTCAATAGCGTGACGATGAAGACTCGTTACCCGATACCCTTAATTAAGGAAACCCTCGACGCGATTTGCAAGGCCAAGATCTTCACGAAGCTCGACGTTATTGCCGCGTTCAACAGGATCCGTGTCAAAGAAGGGCATGAGTGGCTTACCGCCTTCATCACCCGCTTTGGCCTTTACGAATCCATCGTCTGCCCGTTCGGTCTACAAGGCGCACCCGGGACCTTCCAAAATTATATCAACGATGTCCTGCATGATATCCTTGACGTTTACGCCACCGCGTACCTTGACGATGTCCTGATTTACTCAGACAACGAAGAGGAACACGAAGGCCACGTTAGGGAGGTGTTACATCGTATGATCAAGGCAGGTCTCCAAATTGATATTGACAAGTGCGAGTTTCACGTACAACGCACTAAGTATCTAGGTCTTATCATCACACCGGGTGGCCTCGAGATGGACCCGGACAAGGTCTCTGCCGTTACAACGTGGGAAGCTCCAGACTCCAAGCGGTCGCTCCAGCGTTTCTTAGGCTTCGCAAACTTCTATCGCCGTTTCATCAAGCACTTCTCGATTATCGCCGGCCCCTTATACGAACTTACGAAGCGGGCGGCGGTCTGGGAGTGGGAGGAGCGGCACCAACGATCTTTCGAAGCTTTGAAGAAGGTTTTCACTAGCGGACCCGTTCTTCGTATCTACGACTGGTCTAAACAGACCGTTGTAGAAACGGATGCTTCCAACTGGGCCTGTGGCGGCACGTTATCGCAATACGATGACGATGGTGCCCTTCGCCCTGTCGCCTACTTCAGCCAGCGGCACTCTTCAGCCGAATGTAATTACGACATTTACGACAAGGAGTTGCTTGCCATCATCAAGGCCCTGGAGGAGTGGCGCCCCGAGCTCGAGGGAGCACAACAGCCATTTGAGGTCCTCACAGACCACAAGACTTTGAAAACTTTTACGGTTAATAAGCAGCTCACTCCCCGCCACATGCGGTGGTCCCAGTTCCTCTCCCGGTTCAACTTCACGATCAAGTACCGACCGGGCTCGTTGCAGGTGCGCCCTGACGCCCTGAGCAGGAAACCGGAGGACCTGCCCAAGGATGAAGCCGACGAGCGGCTGCTGGCCAGGAATAAGGTCCTACTCGATCACAACATCTTCGTGAACGGAGTTTTCGTTCTGGAAAGCGGAGAGGAGGTTGTCGACGTCGGAATAGAGTGTATCTACGACCTGGAGGTGATGGATGACAAGTCTACCGACGACTTGATCACGGAGAGTTACGAAAGGTCGGTGTTCTTACAGGACTTGCTCGCTTGCCTGTCGGATCGTGGCCGCTGTGCGTGGTCTAAGGAGGTTAAGGATCAGTTGAAGAAGGTGTCCTTTGCGGAATGCAGGGCGATACAGGGACGAGCGTACTTTCGAGGCGCCGTTATTGTCGACCCCAATGACACCGAGCTCCAGCTCCAGCTCCTCCGCCGCGTGCACGACTCACCATCCGCTGGTCACCCTGGTCGTGAAAAGACTTACTCGTTGCTCTCGCAGTCTTTCTTCTGGCCCGGCATGTCCGGTACTGTTAGGTCTTACTGTAAAGCCTGCTTGGCGTGCGCTAAGTCTAAACCATCACGACACTCCCCTCACGGGTTCCTGAAACCGTTAGCTGTGCCTTTCGCGCCTTGGAAGGACATTTCGGTGGACTACGTCACCCCTTTGACACCCTGTGTACGTCGAGGGCAAGAGTTCAAGCACGTAGCCGTCGTTGTCGACCGCCTAACCAAGATGCGGCATTTCATCCCCACCGTCGGCCTCACGGCAGAAGAGCTGGCGGATCGGTTCATCGAAAGGATCTACAGCATTCACGGTCTTCCGGACTCCGTGGTATCCGACCGGGGCTCTCAGTTCATTTCACAGTTCTGGAGAGCCCTGTCGTCCCGCTTGGAGGTAGCTCTCAAGCCCTCCTCCGCATTCCATCCAGCCACCAACGGCCAGACCGAGCGCATCAATGCAGAGATGGAGAAATACCTTCGCCTCTACATCAACTGGGCACAGGACGACTGGGTCGATTGGCTGCCAATCGCGGAGTTCGCTGGCAACAACTTAGTTTCTGAGACAACGGGAGTATCCCCCTTCTTTGCCAACTATGGTTTCCACCCCCGTATGGGCATTGAACCAGCGAAACCGTGCCCGCCAGATCTGTCAGCTCAACAGCAAGCGGAGCACTTCAAGGCTAACGAGATCGCGGACCGTTTCAAGAAGGTGTTGGACTTCGTCACGGACCAGGCAAAGCAAGCACAACAGCGGTACGAGGCCAACGCCAATGTTCGAAGAACGGATGCCCCGAAGTATAGAGCGGGAGACAAGGTCCTGCTCAACACGGAGAACCTCGACACCGGCCGCCCGCACGCGAAGCTCAACCCCCTCTACGAAGGACCGTTCGAAATCATCAAGGCGGATAGTCACAGAGTCACGCTCAGGCTCCCCGTTAATATGAAATGCAACCCAACTTTCCACGTTAGCAAAATCAAGCCATGGACAGAGGCGGGTATCCCGGGGCAGTTGGAGGTGCAGGAAAGGGACGTTCGTGCGAATCACGGTCGAAGTATGAGGAGGACTGATGGGGAGGAGGACTCGATGGAATGGGACTTCGTCAAGATCGACGGCTGCCGGAAAGCGGCCAACGGTCGATGGGAGTACCTTGTCGTCTGGGCACCCCCTCACCAGCCATCATGGCAGCCGCGTGCCAATGTGGCCATGTCCCCCGATGCGATACGACAGTTTCACGAGGCACACCCAGAGGCTCCAGTACCCCCAGATTGGCTGGCGGCGGAACGGAAGCGGAGGAGGACTCTGGAGAGGGCGGAGGAGACGCTGGAGCCGGCTGCAGAAGCGGAGGCTCCGCGACCGAGGCACGAGAGGAGGTCGCCGCGATTGGCGGCCATGGAAGTTTTTCACAGCTGGGTACGATTAATGAGTTTTTCAATCATTTCATATATTTAGTCAGCCATATGGCTTCTTTAGTCCGGGGAAGTGTCACAGGGTTAACCCTGTGTTGGGTTGCCTTGTGCCAGCGTACAGCAGCTTCTAAGACTGCTGTCGCTGGTAGATGTGCCGCGCCAGTCGTGATTGGCCAATGGTACTCCTGCCGTGGACCCACTAGGGTTCACGGCTCGAGGAGTCCCATAAAGGCTATCCTTCTGCGCGCACATCTACACTTCTTCCTTTTCTCTCCTTCGTGCAATTACGTATATCTTCATCTGCACTCCAGCCTTTCACCCGTGATACCCGCCAAGAAGGTTTCCTAAAAAAGATTGCCTTTGAAGATAGGAAAGATATATCCCATAGTAGCCTTATCTTATTACTTATTTTATTGAATATGTAAGTAATAACGAGTCCGGCAGGCGAATGCCTGCCGGGCGAGGCAGGTCTATGACCTTCGCCCTCAGAAATCTATATAAATACACGGGTCCGGTATCATTATTCCTCCTTATAATATAAATTCGTTCGAATTCTTTAAAATTAATATTAAGGATACCGCGGCGCTTATCCTCTTAGTACTCCTAGAAATTAATTTAGCGAAGAATAATATAATTAACGGTAGTTTTATTCGCTTCTAATATTAATTAGGCTTTATAGAGGGGGGTTATAAACCTTTCGATAATATTAAGACTATATTAGAAGTAGGGGTTCTTAATAATATTAAATATTTGCCCTAGTTTAACGGGATTTTTACTTTATTAGGTTGGGCTACTTTCTTATTGCTAATTATTATTATAATATACTTATTTAACGAACGTTATTAATATTAATTTTATACGCTAAATCGATTAGACCGACTTATATTAAAATCTTTATTGAATAATTATATTAATTTAATTAGTTTATTATATAAATAAAATATATTAAGGATAGATTTAATTTACTTAGTTAGGATAGAAACGATTTTACTATAATAAATTATTATAAAGCTTCGTAGGCGAGCGAATTAGAATTTAAAAGCGCGAAAGAAATTTATAATTATTGCGACTTATTAATTTAATGTACGAAACGGTATAATATTTAGATCTTTTATTAAGAGTTGGAGCGAATATAAATTGTATAGTATAATAAAGGCGCCTTTAAAACGATTATTAACGAGATTTTATATTGCGCGCCGGGTAATATTATAAATATCGATAATAAAATTATTAATTTTAGCGAGGATATTAATTATTTCGTTATAAATTTTACCGATTATATTAGCGAAATTAATAGAAATATATTTAATATTACTTATATAGCGGTTATATTAGAAGAAAGTAGTTCTATTAGGGAGGTATAAAAAGGATATATTAATAATACGCCTACTAGCGTAATTATTAGATTTATTGAAAAAGACGTTAATATAATTAGAATTACTAATATACTTATAAAGAATTTCCGCCTTTATTTGACCGTAGATTAGAGGGAATTACTCGTTTACTATAGTAATTATATTAGGAGGGGTATAAATAGGGATAATCGTATATAGAAATACCTTTATAGGAATAAACTTAAAAAGGTTGAATAATTTACTATTAAGGAGGAAAATTTTAGTTGCGTAATAATCAATCTTTTTCTTCTAGACTTTAGTAAATATAATTGCGTATTAACGAATATTTTTATAGTTTTAAATTTATTATTAAACGCGGTATAATTAATAATTTTCGTAGGCATCGAAATAATTCTATAACCGGGTTATATTAGCGCTTTGGCGAAAATTGTAATAATTATACGTCGTAATTTGGTTATAGCGACCCGGTTCGTCCGTAAGGGTATATTCGTAGTACGTACCCTCGTTCTTAGCTTAACGTTGAGGGGGTATCGCTGTATATAGTAATAATCGATAGAGGTTTAACGAATAATAATAAGGGGATTACTAATTTTATAAAGCTTTCGTCGTCGGTTGTAGAAGAGTAATAGCGGTTAAGTAATCGAAGAATTTTCTATATGGTAGGGAAGTGTACGGATTGGGTGTACAGTCTTTGAATTAGCGGTAATTTTAGTAATTTGATAGAAAGTGAAAAAACCTCATTTTTTCCGTATTAATCGACCTCTACCCTCCCGTCACACTGCGAAGCCCAACCCCACCATGGCGTCTGCCGATACATGGAGCGTGAGTCGAGAAACCTGTAATTCCTGGTAACTTTCAGGTACACAGTACGTACTGATCCCTGTATCAAACCTTGCCTGCCGATTTTTCGACGGAAAGAGGCGTGGATTGTGAAAGAGTCATATCAAATCCCCAGATTTTCATAAGTCCCGAGTCTTTTCTGTACATAAGCGACACTCGAAGCGGGCCTCATCTTCATAGCCATATCTTGTAATACTCCATCTCCATATCTCACTTGACCTTGAATTCAACCCCACGTCAGACAGATCTCAGGCTCACGTTATCGACGAATTGGGGGAACAGCACGATACCAATTTCATACACAAACGAGGAAACAAACACCATGGAGACAACACTTCCCCTCCCCTTCCTCGTCAGTGTCAGTGTCCCTCCCGGACTTAATGACATCAAGGAAGGCCTCAGCCGGGACGAGGTCTCGTGTCTTGGCTGCGTCTTCTTCGAGGTAAAGCCCCAGACTCTCGAAAAGATCCTCAGATTCCTCAAGCGCCACAATGTCGAGTTCGAGCCCTACTTCGATGTAACAGCCCTCGAGTCTATCGATGATATCATCACTCTTCTGGACGCCGGCGCCCGCAAGGTGTTCGTCAAGACCGAGCAGTTGGCCGACCTCTCTGCATATGGCTCCCGCGTTGCCCCCGTTGTCACTGGAAGCAGCGCTGCTCTTCTCTCCTCCGCCACCGAGAGCGGTCTTTTGCTCTCCGGCTTCGATCAGACTGCTTCCGAGGCTGCCCAGTTCGTTGAGGAGGCTAAGAACAAGAAGATCACCCCCTTCTTCATCAAGCCCGTTGCTGGCGCCGATCTCGAACAGTTCATCCAGGTTGCCGCCAAGGCCAATGCCATCCCCATCCTGCCATCCACTGGTTTGACAACAAATAAGGACGAGACCGGAAAGCTCGCCATCTCCACCATCCTCTCTAGTGTCTGGAAGTCTGACCGTGCCGATGGCCTCCTCCCCACCGTTGTCGTCGATGAGCATGACACTGCCTTGGGCTTGGTCTACAGCAGTGCCGAGAGTGTGAACGAGGCCCTCAGGACACAGACTGGTGTCTATCAGAGCCGGAAGCGCGGTCTCTGGTACAAGGGCGCTACTTCCGGAGACACTCAGGAGCTCGTTCGGATCTCGCTTGACTGCGATAACGATGCTCTCAAGTTTGTCGTGAGGCAGAAGGGCCGTTTCTGCCACCTCGACCAGTCTGGCTGCTTTGGCCAGCTCAAGGGTCTTCCCAAGCTCGAGCAGACCCTCATTTCGAGGAAACAGTCCGCCCCTGAGGGCTCTTACACTGCCCGTCTCTTCTCCGATGAGAAGCTTGTCCGGGCCAAGATCATGGAGGAGGCCGAGGAGCTCTGCACCGCTCAGACTCCCCAGGAGATTGCCTTCGAGGCTGCCGATCTCTTCTACTTTGCTCTTACCAGGGCAGTCGCCGCTGGCGTTACTCTTGCCGATATCGAGAAGAGCCTTGATGCCAAGAGCTGGAAGGTCAAGCGCAGGACTGGAGATGCTAAGGGCAAGTGGGCCGAAAAGGAGGGCATCAAGCCTAACGCGTCCGCTCCTGCTGCTACATCGGCCCCCGTCACTAAGGAGGCCGCTCAGGAGACCACCCCCGAAAAGATCACCATGAGACGTTTCGACGCCTCCAAGGTTTCTGTCGAGGACCTCGATGCTGCCCTCAAACGCCCTGCGCAGAAATCGTCCGATGCCATCTACAAGATCATTGTCCCCATCATCGAGGACGTCCGCAAGAACGGTGATAAGGCTGTTCTGTCCTACACTCACAAGTTCGAGAAGGCCACTTCTCTTACTAGCCCCGTCCTGAAGGCCCCCTTCCCCAAGGAGCTCATGCAGCTCCCCGAGGAGACCATCGCTGCTATCGACGTGTCCTTCGAGAACATCCGCAAGTTCCACGCCGCTCAGAAGGAGGAGAAGCCCCTGCAGGTCGAGACCATGCCCGGTGTTGTCTGCAGCCGCTTCTCTCGTCCTATCGAGGCCGTCGGCTGCTACATCCCTGGTGGTACCGCCGTCCTCCCCAGCACTGCCCTCATGCTGGGTGTTCCCGCCATGGTCGCCGGCTGCAAGAAGATTGTGTTTGCCTCTCCTCCCCGCGCTGACGGAACCATCACCCCCGAGATTGTCTACGTCGCTCACAAGGTTGGCGCCGAGTCCATCGTGCTTGCCGGCGGTGCTCAGGCCGTGGCTGCTATGGCCTACGGCACCGAGAGCATCACCAAGGTCGACAAGATTCTCGGCCCCGGTAACCAGTTCGTCACTGCCGCCAAGATGTTCGTCAGCAACGACACCAACGCCGCCGTCGGTATCGACATGCCTGCCGGCCCCTCCGAGGTGCTCGTCATCGCCGACAAGGAGGCCAACCCCGCTTTCGTTGCCTCGGATCTCCTGTCCCAGGCCGAGCACGGTGTTGACAGCCAGGTCATCCTGATTGCCATCGATCTCGACGAGGAGCACCTCCAGGCTATCGAGGACGAGCTCCACCGTCAGGCCATGGAGCTTCCTCGCGTCCAGATTGTCCGTGGCTCTATTGCCCACTCCATCACGGTGCAGGTCAAGACTGTCGAGGAGGCCATGGAGCTCAGCAACAAGTACGCTCCTGAGCACTTGATCCTCCAGATCAAGGATGCCGAGAAGGTGGTCGACCTTGTCATGAACGCCGGCAGTGTGTTCATTGGCGCCTGGACTCCTGAGTCCGTTGGCGATTACTCTGCTGGTGTTAACCATTCGCTGCGTAAGTCACAACCCGAAATAATTACCCGCGTCCAATTGGGCTTTGCTAACACCAAAACGATGCAGCTACCTACGGCTTCGCCAAGCAGTACTCCGGTGTCAACCTCGCCTCGTTCGTCAAGCACATCACCAGCTCCAACTTGACCGCCGAGGGTCTCAAGAACGTTGGCCAGGCTGTTATGCAGTTGGCCAAGGTTGAGGAGCTCGAGGCTCACAGGAGGGCGGTCAGCATCCGTCTTGAGCACATGAGCAAGAGCAACTAAACGAAATAAGTTTTTTTTGATTTATAAAAAAAAAAAAATTGAAGAAAAGTAAAGGGTTGATATGTATATATCTGGGTCATTTTGGGCACATAAGAGAGCAATGATAACGAGTTTTTGGACGTTATCTTATGATAAATTATTGCTGTGTAGGCCGATGATCAGTACATGAAGCTAGGTAAACGTCAACTCTGAAAAGCTCATCCTTCTTTGATCAGATGGGGTTGAGGTGTTCATCCCTTATTCGTATTCCGAACACATGGGGACAGTACAGACGGTCGAAACAGGCAGGTTCATTGCAATTGCAGTGAAGATGCGGTGCATGAAGCGCGTCATAGATCACCTGCATAGGTACAGTACAGGAATTTCCCCTGATAATGCATGTACTTCGGCACGCCATTTTGTATGCATTTAGAGGGCTCATGCACTTACATCCCCATGACAAGACTTCTTAGCCCACCTAGCATAGAAATTCTAGGTAGCTTTTAGGGGGCTAGCATACCTGTCAGGCCCTAAAACTAGGTGCCAATAAATGCATATACACCAATTTGGCAGACAAATTGACATGCAAATAGCGGTCATGCAAATGCCCATACAAAATAATTGCGGTCGGCCAGCTGTAAGCATTTAGAGAGCTTTATGCATTTTCAGTTGCATGCACTTTCCAGGGAAATTCCTGTAGTAGGTTTGCATAAGGACCTCCCACCGGTCCCAAACAAATGAACTTCCCCGTTATTTTTGAGGGGGAAAAAAAAGAAAGAAAACGCAAAGGGGTCCTCGTGTTTTGAGACTTGGGCCCCTAACCGGGCGGGCTCCCGGGATACAGGTTCATCGACATCAACCGGGACACCGGGTTCATATTTTTTTGTCCTCTGCGTACATTGTGATACTGTACCCACACACACACACAGCCTCATCACCCACGCAGACACTTTCACTGGAACCGATGGATGTTTTTTTGGTCTCCTTACATCCGGTCCACCCGAGCGAGCGGGAAGGAAAGAATGAGAAAGTGTTTTCACAGCCACGTTGACCGAACGTTATAGAAAATGGGGATATTAGAACTAGTCTGTCATTAGAAGATGTTTCGTGATAGTTTCTGGGCGTATCTTGGCTGTGACGTTATTAATGATGATACCTCAGTAATTAGAAGGGGGTTCTGCATGTCTTGTCTTGTCTTGTCTTGTCATGTCGAGAGATCCCCCCCCTCTCTTTCGGAGAATTCGATATTCACATGTCCGAGCATCCCAATCCCTTCCCTTCCGCGTATCATTCATTCATCCATCCACAAGGTATGTAATTGGTTGCGCTGGGTGCTGTTAATGGTAGGTAGGCTTTACCCTACGCCGTTTTCTTATTGCCAAGCCCACCCAGGTCTGTGGATTTCTTATGGACCCTTGACTTCCCCGACATGCCATTCAGTGTCTTTCTGCGGTCACATCCCGAGAAGGAATCCGAAGAAGCAAACCAAATCGAAGTTATTCCCGTTCTCCCCACTGTTTGACCTTCCACAGCCTACCGTTATCGTACCACCATCCACCCCAACCAGGCGCGCTGCTGTCAGAATAGATTGGTGACATGATGCGGTCTCAGACAAAACACCCGACGGGAGTCGTTGGTAACCAACAACCAACAGCCAAGGCCCAGGAATCCCCCTCCGTTATATCATATTTTATTACCCTTTGTGGTGTTTCGTTCGGTGTCTCGAGGTTTGAAACAACGTTCGGTCCCCTTGGACTCTTGGCTCCCTCGGCATGGCGGCTGGGCGGCTGGGTCGGCAATGATAACGGGACTTGCCGTTCGAACTTGTTCCACTTGTGTGCCTTGCCATCCATATATAATCAAGGGTTCGGCCGGATCAGGCTATGTTTCGATGCCCGTTTCTAATGTCCGGTTTGGGACAGTAAGTACTCGGGTCTGGCGGGTTAGACGTTTAGGTAAGTTGGTTGGTGAGGTGAAATCTAGGCTGGAGGCCGCCGTGACACGCCCAGGACGATCTTTTCCTGGGAGAAGGTCATGGGGCCCCTGGGACGGACGACATTGCATTGCCATCTCGATGTTGAACAAGTTCAACATCAATGGCCTTTGCGTCGAGGAACTTGTTTTTGGTGTTGAATGCGAGACGCTGCGGCTGCTTGGCTGTGCCCTGTCGATCGAGAAAAATAATGCGCGGACATTTTGATAGCGGGATACCGAAGACGCCGACGGATTCTAGCAACATCCCGACTTGCTTGTACACGTATAGCACCACAGTGTTGCTGCTTGTGAAAATGAGCCCACCGACCAAGGTGCTGTGGGGGCTGATGGATATCCGGATTTCCTTGCCCTGAATGGATTCGATATTGTTCGATCCACAGTACCATTCAGTAAAAAGGCGGCAGTGTTTTGATCCTTCAATGTACGTCCCCGTCATCGTCTTCTTGTCCATGACCTCAGAGGCTGGGCTGGTTATGTACGACTTCCCTTCCCTTCCTGTCGACGGCAGCACCAAGCACCAACCGCCCCCAGCTTTGTGATTTCATCAATGTCAGCGCCGGTTCAATACACCGTTTTGCGTCCCAAATCTGGGTATAAGACGAGACCAACGGGATGATGATGGACTGAACGAGTCTGACTGCTAGGAACCGGCACGGGCGCTGGGACCGTAGGGCCTCGGTGGCTCTGTTGGCGTGGGTGACAGAATGGTGGAGTATCGGTAGAGGCGCTTGGAAGTTTGTTGTCAGCGGAAACCCTGGAATATCTATCTTCTTCCCTTCGATTTCTCTGCCCATGTGCTGAGGTGATGCCAGGGATCTGGCGCCAATCGTCGCTGATCCGAACAACCCATTCTGCCATTCCCGCAGCTTCCCGGTGTCGTACGCAGTTGCTCACAGGACAGGGCGGGTGTAACTGTGCGCAGAACTCCACCGGGCGTCCGCGCAATCCCCATTAGCACCGCCGCGGCACCGAGCAGCCAATCCGCATCCCAATTCTTGCCCTTTCCATCCTTCACTCGATCGGGTCACTCCTCGATCTTTACTGTTTTTTTTTTTTTGCGCGACCGACTTTTTATATTCTTGCTTTCCCCTGGTCGTCTGTCGTTCTTTCTTCGACTTCCTTTCGTTCATTTTCCCCTTTCTTTGGTTCGTTCGAGTACCAAACAATTCCGGCTCTTCCATACTTCTTGGGTTCATTTTTTGGGCCCCTTGAACACTATTCTAGCCACCACCTCCTCTTCGTTTTTGTTATTGAATTTCATTAAAATACCCCTTCTTGTTGAAGAGAGAGTGCTAGCCAACAGCAAACGAACGGGCCAGCTTTTTACAGTTTACTAAAAGATATACGTTACTCCAAAATCCCGAGACAGACGCCTGGCAACCATTAATCATGCATCTCCCATCGTCGCTGCTCATCGCAGCTCCCTTGCTCGCCACTGTATCGGCCGAACCCATCAGGATAGCTCGGCACGATGTCTCCCTAGTATCAACATCACAGGAAGTTGCCATCCGAGCACTCCCGAATTCGCCCAGCGGTGGATACGCCCCGGCTGTTGTAGACTGCCCCAAGACCAAGCCGACGGTCCGGAAGGCCCTGGATCTCTCGGAGGAGGAGAAGGACTGGCTGTCGACGCGGAGGAAGAATACCATTACGCCCATGAGGGACCTGCTGAAGAGGGCCAACATCGCCGGATTCGATGTCGAGAGTTTTATGAACGAGGCCGCCAAGAACATCTCGCAACTGCCCAATGTCGCCATCGCTTTCTCGGGTGGTGGCTACCGTGCCCTCATGAACGGCGCCGGTTTCGTTGCTGCGGCGGATAACCGGATCAAGGATACCATGGCCGCGGGTGGCATTGGAGGCTTGTTGCAGTCCACCACGTATTTGTACGTAATGTCACTTATCTTTTTTTCGGTTCTTGTCTGGTCTTCGAGTGTCTGCTGCGCGTGCCCGCTGCTTCTTCCTTTCATTAAGAAATCAAGGATGTGATAGTGGATTGCTAACACTACATGTAGGTCTGGACTTTCCGGCGGTGGCTGGCTCGTTGGCAGTTTGTTCTCCAACAACTTCAGCAGCGTCGAGACCCTGCTGAGCGAGAACAAAGTTTGGGACTTTGAGAATTCCATCTTCAAGGGACCTAAGGAGGCTGGCATTAGTACCGTCAACCGCATCCAGTACTGGACCGAAGTGGCCCAAGAAGTTGCGCAGAAGATGGAAGCCGGCTTCGAGACCAGTATAACAGACTATTGGGGCCGAGCATTGAGTTACCAACTGATCGGGGACGACATGGGCGGGCCGGCATACACCTTCTCCAGCATTGCTCAAACCGACAACTTCAAGAAGGCCGACACCCCGTTCCCTATCTTGGTAGCCGACGGCCGCGCACCCGGTGAAACCATCATCTCGCTCAACGCTACTAACTTCGAGTTCAACCCCTTCGAGATGGGCAGCTGGGACCCAACCATCTTCGGCTTTGCGCCGACCAAGTTCCTCGGCGCCAACTTCAGCAACGGCGTGATCCCCTCGGGCGGCAATTGCGTTCAGGGTCTCGACCAACTCGGCTTCGTCATGGGCACGAGCAGCACGCTCTTCAACCAGTTCCTTTTGGCCAACATCACCAATTACGAAGGCGTGCCGGACTTGCTCATCAAGGCCGTGACCGCCATCCTCGAGAACATCGGCGAGGACAAGAACGACGTCTCTCAAATCATCCCCAACCCGTTCCTAGACTGGAACAACAAGACCAACCCCAACCACGGCGCGTTTGAGCTCGACCTAGTCGACGGCGGCGAGGACCTGCAAAACATCCCTCTCAACCCGCTCATCCAACCGGTCCGCGCCGTGGACGTCATCTTCGCCGTCGACTCTTCGGCGGACGTAACGAACTGGCCCAACGGCACCGCCCTGCGCGCCACCTACGAGCGCACCTTCGGCTCCATCTCCAACGGTACTTTGTTCCCTCCGATCCCCGACGACTGGACCTTCGTCAACCTAGGCCTCAACAACCGCCCCTCTTTCTTCGGCTGCGACGTCAAGAACTTCACCTTCGACGCCAACCTGAAGAACCAGGCGGTACCGCCCCTGATCGTCTACGTCCCTAACGCGCCCTATACCACAATGAGCAACGTGTCCACCTTCGATCCGTCGTACACCATGTCCGAGCGCAACGACATCATCAGCAACGGGTGGAACTCGGCCACGCAGGGCAACGGTACGCTGGATAAGGAGTGGCCTACTTGCGTCGCGTGCGCGATTATTAGCAGGAGCTTGGATCGGTTGGGACGGCAGACGCCGGCGGCGTGCAAGACTTGCTTTGAGAGGTATTGCTGGAATGGCACGGTGGATTCGAGGGATACGGGGGTTTACATGCCTCAGTGGAAGATTGCGGGTGCACATGCGAAGGATTCGGGGGCTGCTGCTTTTGGCGGCAAGATGGTGAATCTTTGGTCGTCGGTTGTTGTGGGAGTTGTGGCGGCTGTTTTGCTGTTGTAAGGGGTAAGGGATAGATGGTAGAGATGGCATTTCTCTGTCTGTCTGTCCGTCTGTCTGATTTGATATTAGACTAGCTAGACCAGAGATTGTGAAAATGATGGAGGGAAAGGAATGAGAGGGTGTTAATGTCATGTCATGATGGATCATGGATCATGGAACGACGGGGATATTGGGATGATGGATATACCAATGCATGCATGCTTTAGTGATAGCATGTATGATCTGACCTTGGCGTTTAGAAATTGATTGCTCCATTATTATCCATGTTTTGTCCTCTCGGTGAAGGGTTGATGGCCCTTCCGTGGTGTTCTGCTGTTAGGGGCTGGGAGGATCTTGTTCTGAGGGAGGTTGCCCGCCCGCACCTGCCTCGGCCGCCGCTCCTTCCTTCCTTCCCGTCCTTCCTTCCTTCCATCTCATCCCATCTTATCCCAGACCACCCGGGCGCAGACCGTCTAACGGGTATATGATTCACCTCTCCGACCCCTCCTTTCACCAACAACCGCTTGGTCGAGTGGCGTAACGGTCTACCGTCCTAACACCTGAAAAAAAATAAAAAAATCCTGTCCGGTTGGGAAACGATGATGTACATTCAAGTAACCGATAGCGCGTTCCACATCGTAAGCCCCGTCCACAATCACGGATCTGCAGGTGTGAGCAGCGACAGAAGAAGGTAACATAAGTGTAAAGTCACAAAGAAAAAACAGTTATGGTGTTTCGACGGTTAACCGTCTCGTGCTGGGCCGAGCGGTTGTTGGTCTTTCTTTTTGTTTTTTTCAGTATCTTTTTGTACTTTCTTCGGAGGTGGAAGGGAGGGCTGGGTTGAGTTGAGGGAGGTGATGCGTTCGAATCCGGGCGGGAGTTGTGTTTTATCCTTTTTTTTTTTTTTTTTTTTTTTTTTTTTTTTTTTTTTTTTTTTTTTTTTTTTTTTTTTTTTTGCACTGATGATTTGGAATGAGGTGTCCCTCGTCGTCAATGTTAGAAGTCTTTGTCTCTCCAAGTCTGTCTGGCCTTACCTAAACGTTCACGGTATTTGTATGCAATGGAGGATGGCATCTCACCGCTAGCCACAGCCGTCAGTTGGACCGCCTACATCCACGTCCAGGCAACATCTCTGGGACGTCACAACGGAAACGCATGAGAAAGAATAAGAAATGTCTCTCGGGATATTCGCTTGATCATGAGTCCTGTGGTCCGTGTGCACCTAAGCAGAGCGTCCTCCCCTTCCTCTTTTTCTTCCAGGGAGCTTTCAGCCCCCGTTCTGGCCCAAGATCGTCTGACTTCCACTTAGTCTGCCCCCACGAACTCCAGCCTCTCCTTGGTCTCGTCGGGCAACGTCGAAAGATACTCCTCCCAGAGGTCCTGATTTGCACCAGCGGGCACGCGAAACGTGTAAACAAGTCCTCCTGCTCCCCCCTTTCTTCCATTACCTTCTTCGCTGCCAGCCATCGCCACCAGCTCTCCGTTCAATTTCGGAGTCAAGATGATGCTCGATGTCCTAGGGCCGCCCGAAAATTGCAGATGTAAGGGCACTGGAGAGATGCTACTGAGCGGCGGCAATGTAATGCCTCCCACGTCTGAACCGAGCGGTTCCTGTAACCTAGCCCCTATGGTTAAGAGCGAGGATGTTGTCACCCTAGCATGAAGATCTGCGATTGACATGCCCCCTAGAAGCTTCAGGCGCGCTCGGGTCCTCAGCTGGTCGCTCAAAGCACGGGTGAAGACGCCTCTCTCCAAGTTGGCCTGGGTAGACGCAGCGAGAACCTCCAATGAACGGTTGGTCCTCCTCATGAATCTGTATTGGTTCGGGTAGTAGGCGGCGTCCATGATGACGACTACATCAGGGGATGCATGATCGAGCAGAGCCTGAATGGCAGACCATCGTATGCACGACGCTGGTTGCGCCTCGCTATTTCTCGAGCTATCATTGTGACGACACAGTCAGCCTGGCGAAAGTATAATGTGCCATTCGGTGGGAGGCGAGAAATCCTACCTTGCCAGAATCATTTGTCGGTCGTCGTCCAAGTAACTGTGACTTGACCAATAGAGTATTTTCAGCTCGTCCTCCGTATCCGTCTTCAGGAATTGGAGGATTTCGTCCAAAACCCACATAGATGTGTTGTGGTGCTGATTCGCGGATGGAATGATCTTGGTTTGGCATAAGCAGTCGTAGTACTCTCCAAGTACCTCGCTGAACTCGTCCATAGGATTTATCAATGCAGGGTCTCCGTCATCTTGCCAACGAAGGAACAAGGCAGAAACCCTTCTATAACGATCCGTCGCAAACCCCTCGGAAGCCCCGACTGTAGCCCCGTGCGAATTCGACGTCAGGATGTTACCGTTGGAAAGACCACCGTTGGGCTGGGGGAACGACACAGTTGATGCCCTGTCCTGCCGAGGCTTGGAAGGCAGAGGTGTTCTGACGCGGGACTCGCTGAACGATGAGCGGATCGGTTGCTGTGTTGGAGAGGAATCAATGTCCATAAATTCTGGCGAAGGGGTGCTGAGATTGTGTTTTCTTGATTCATGAGTATGAAGATTTCTAGGGGTTGGCGGCACAATGGTTTCAAGCTGTTGCGTCTCTGCAGAGTTGGGAAACTTTTGCGCGAGTTCTTCCCAAGTCATGCCGTGATGCCTGGCATCGCACTACAAGAAAAGCCGGGTAAGTGAACTGGCCTGGACGGCTTTCAAGTTTTTACACTTGGTCGGCATGCACTCACTCCGATTTTCTTCCTCTTGCAGTTGGCACATGAACCTTGTTTTCGTATCAGAGCGGCCCTTCCCCTTGCCTCAGGCGCTAGGGGCCCAGTCCGCCGTCTGTTCCGGCTTGAAGACGAAGGAGCGTTCCCGTCCTTGAGAGAAAAGATGTTTTGAGTCGGCAGAGCGGTTGTCGGAGTCAGGGCGGGGGAGGACACGATGCTACAGGATGTAGCAGCTGTTGCGGCAGATGCAATGGTCGATATGGAGGAGTTGGTGTCCTTTCTCACCCGCGGCGAGTGACCATGGCTCTCGACAACTCCGTTGGTAGCAATAGGAACCTGCAAAACCGCTGGACCGGTATCCTCGGGCTGCCGTTCCTGGTGTGGTTCATGATGTGGTTCATGATCCGGGCGCTGTTCCTGGTGATGCTCCTGGTGCTGTTCATCCTGTCGTTCATCATGCCGTTCCTTGTGCCGTTCCTGACCTTGCTGCTGTTCCTCGGTGTGTTCCTCATGCTGCTCCTGGTGCGTTTGTTTCTGTTCTTGCTCTCCATTTGACTGTTGCGACTGCTCCGCTTGCAATCCTTGCTCTCCCTGACTTGGGTGATGCACGTCACTTTCAGGAGGCGCATCAAGCGGGGCGGGTATTGTATGCACCGTTTCCATCGTTGGGTTGCCAGAAGCTGTTGGCGTAGTCATTTTGCCGTTTTCTTTCTCGGCTCGTTTTTTGAGCTTTGGTAGAATGATGATACAGCCACCAGTCTCGCCGATGATTTTGCCCCTGAACCTCAACACAAAGGATGATAGCTCGCAGGGAAGGGTATGCCAATCCTTATCAAAGCTGGTATCCAGTTTAAGGTGCGTCCTGGTCAAATGTGATTGTAAGTTATCGGCTGCGAATGCGCGAACTTTATGATGAGCGGTTATTCTGATCACAGAGAATATGGCACTCTGCAAGAACTCAACGTGCCAAGTCTGTGAGGCAAAGCATCGATTTGCTGATTTGGATCTCTATGGCACTGAGCCTTCGGCGGCACTCAGTTTGAAAGGCGAGGGCCCCGGTGTGAGAGAGGAAGGTGAGGTGTTGGGAGGAAAAGGTGTGGCCGATGTACGAACGAGATCGTAAGCTTTCGGCTCCCACTAAAGGACAGCGGTTGAGCCAATGTAGGTAGCAGGCCAGCAGGACCGCATAGCCGAACGGCCGGTGACGCTACGACGGACTCTTGTTGACCGAAGACGAGAGACGAACGTTACGTTGGCCGCGTTGACTGTAATGGGATAAGGCCGGTCTCGACAAGGTGCAGTAGCGGGTTGGGGTAGCAAAAAGGGTACGTTTATTGTCCAGGGTCGTGTTAACGGGTGGAGGCGAGGGTCTTGAGGCACACTGACTCTGGTTAAGAAACCAGAACGACCGAGAAACCGTCAGATGAGGGAGGGTTTGCAATGATGGTATAACTTTAGACAGAGTGAGTAAAAAAGACCCTAAAGGCGATATACAGAGACTGAGCAGACTGCGTGAGGGCCAGAACGTAAGAGGGTGTAAAGGGGGGTTCAGGATGATAACAGTGTTAACAGCGCTCCGGTCAACATCAGGACAGTCCGAAGCTGACGAAAAGACCAGATGTTTTCAGAAACTGTCCGCCAGGAGCCGTCAATTTGAACAGGGAAAAGAGAGGAAAGGGAAAACAATCTGGTTGGGAATCGATGGAGCAGTAAAAGCCCTCCGTGGGTTAAAGGACGCAACAATAACAAGCCAACCGACTGTTGCACGGCAGTCAATGGTGTTTCCTCAGCTTACTCCCTCCCCGAAAAGCAACGGTAATGGGGGGCTTGACGGACACAACCCCGATGCTGCCCCTGATACTGCCCTCTGGTGTCGATGCTTGTGTTGATGTTGACGGGATTGATAAACTCATAGACCACCCGACTTATCACCACCAACAAATGGAAAAGGGGTAACAAACAATAAGTGAAGCATCATATAAGGAGAGACAGGGTGAAGATTTTGACCGAGACCGAGAGGTAAAGAGCTATGAGACGTACCTTGCTGCTGCTGCTCAGTAGAGTGAGAGATGTTATTGACGGAAAATGGAACGACGGTATCTTTAGATCTCGCTAGAACATGGCGATGCTGCTTCGACTGGAGTTTAAATGGGTGTCGAGATCAAAAGGAAGCCTAGATAGGCCAGACAAGCAGATAGAACAATGGCCTTCCATTGCGTCTTCAATTGCAATGGGAAGACGTCGAGAACGCCGTCCGAAGACTTGGCCAGATGGAGCGTTGGCGGCATGAGCAGATAGCTTCCGGACTCCACCTGGATTGGTGAGCTCCAAGTCCCGTCCCGCTCCAGTCGTTGAGGGGCCAATTCGGGGGTCAAAATATTTTCGACGCAGGTGTGCGTTTATGGTAATGTAACTTTGTATGGATGCACCGTCGCGGTTAGGCATGTACGCAAACATGACAGTGATTGATCATGCTATGCAAGGTACCCGTCTATTTGTATCTTCTTTCTTTCATTCATTCCTGGTACGTGCTTTGATACAGGCGCGGGGAGCTCCAAACAACATCAGGCAGAATCCTCACCTGAAAGCGTACCTCTAGGGGTAGTAGCTCGGAAATTGTCTGCCGCCTTCATCCCTCACCGATGCACCTGCCTCTGAAGTTTGATTACTGCTATCATTTCGCAAGACGCGTCTGAAATGAGCCAGCAAAACCAAGCTTCGGAGGGAAGGCACCTACCTTTACGAGCCAAGAAACTGGAAGGTGTAGGGCAGTCGCCGGGCATTGCGGCAGGTGACAAGACCACACCATGCAACGCACAACAGCCCTGGCCACTTTGACACTCAGACCGATCGACGCCGACAAGACTCACGAGTCACCGTCCTACATCCACCTCTTTGGAACCTTACCCCGTCATGGTGAACAAAGCATCGACTCCTTGTCGTTTCACCAGCACAGCTTGGTGCGATGTTGTTCCTCCCCGACTTCCCCTACAACTATAGCAGTATTAGTAAAACAGGCAGGGCCCGTGCACCTGCTCTTGCCCTGAGCACTGCATCTCATCTCCAACTTCATCTGTTCGCTCCTTTGGCGCTGTCCTTCTCACTACAACCTACCTGGCTCCTAGAGGTACCTTACTTCACGGCCAACTCCGACACAACATCCAAAGGGATGCATCATCCACGCCAGGCGCATTGCACAAGATCAGGATGATTCTCCCACCTCCCACCGCGACCTCGCTTCGAGTTGCCTGCCTTTCAATTGGTGCCGACCCTCACGCCGGATATCCTTTTCACTAGACGGGACACGCCAGCCACTACGAGGCATAGGAGGCTACCTTACCTGGGAAGCTCCGAGTCCCGTTCCCCGCTCACCATCCATCATCTTCCCACATCCAGTTCGCGGTGCCGTCCATGTTGCTGGACCGGCTTATACTCGGATGCCAAGGCCCACCTCACCACTCATGGACCTTCTCTAGACCTCGGGGTTCCCTTCTGCTGCCGCTCTGCAGTTGATAGTCGATACCGGAGAGAGCCATTGGTCAAGACTCACCGGGCCATGCCGCCAGCCTCATGAAAACGCTACATCCGATAGGACATGGACGCAAAAAAAAAACCAAAAAAAAAAAACCGTTCGTCTCTACGGCAGGCTCAGAACCTTCGAATATCTGGCCAAAGCCGGTCTCTGGGGTCATGGACTCCCGGTCTGGATCCATGGCGCCTCAGCATCTGCGTCTACCGTAAAGTGCGGTTACACAGTACTGAAACCCGACCCCGTTCTCGGGGAGCTTCGACTACATGTCCAAGACGACCTGTAGGTTTCGAGATTGGCCCTCCCCAGACCTTCACCGGCAAGCCTCTCCGAAAACTGGGCTCCCGATCCGTCTCGGTCGCAATGGTTACACTTGCCGGACAGACCACACGCTGTTGGATGTTTCCCTCTGCACCAGCCGCCAGTCAACTCCACGCTCTTGTGCTCTTGTACGACCTGCAAGCACCTCCCTTGGGTAACAGCCCAAGCCGGGTCCTGATATGTTTATATCGTCTTGTCCTCGCTGACCTCTACCCGCCCGCAAACGTCTACTACAACGTCATCTGCTACCGTCCGTGGACTCGCACAGAGCAGGCCATAACAACCTGTCTTGGTCTCCATGCCAATAAACAAAAACCAGCGTGTCTGTGAGCGACTTCTGGACGACTCGGTATGACTTGAGCGTTACAGATTTCAGCCACCCACCACCAATCCGGCGCCGGTCTGCACGCGTCAAATTCACCACGATAAGCGTCCAATGCAGGGCTGGGAACCTGTGAGGTACGGGTTACCTTACCTGGAAGAAATCAGACCTCGGTGGCTGCACCACAGAAGCCCATCAGCCATCTGTCCGAGTTACAAAAGTTCCTCGCCCGCACCCGACGTATCATATGCTACAAGCTGCATGTGCATATCATCTCGACTGGATTGACCGGCTCAACTTATTCACACCTCTTCGGCCTCTTTGTCCCTGTTAGGTGGTTCACTCGTCGGCACTGCGTGGTGCCAGGCTCTGCAATATGTACGAGTCTTGGTCTTATATGGGGCCGTCTGGTAGAAGCCCCATCTACCTCTGCTCCGCCCGGGGCCCAGATCGACGGACGAGCGGGATGGAGAGCTGAGTGCCAGGTCAAAGACTGAACCACGGAGTACCGGGGACCGAAGCACAGGATACGGTGTGCTCGCATATACCGGACCTGGGTACGGAAGAGGACACACCCCTCTCACCCGCACACGGCTACGGACGCCATACGCCCTACACCTACCAACCCGGCCTTGTAGGCTTGCTTCCCCACGCCATCTTGTCCAGTGGTAACGCTGTCTCCTCATACGTTATGCATTGATACCTGTGATACCAAACCTCTCGGAAACCTCCAATCAAGACGTCCTTCAAAGCGTAAGCTCCTGTTGTTGGTCTCTTGAGCTCGTTTCTTTTTTCCGTCTATTCCCTCACTCCATATGTGTGCTCAGTCCCTGCACCTCACCTGTTGCGGGCTGTCTACAAGAAGCCAGAACAACAGAGCGGCCCGCTCAGTCAAGCCGCCGTTGCATTCGACTGCGTACCTGTATTACGTACCTAGCATTTCAACATCACACCCCGCCAGTGTTATTGTCTTCTGTCGCATTCCCACGGAAAACCCGATGCACGGCTTAACCTGTTACGGTCTAGCTCTGCGATGAATTCAAGGTGTGTCAATTTCGTCGACGGGCTGACTCTTTCAGAGTTTAGCCATTTACGTTTGGATATCAGAAGAGGTTCAGCTCGTTGTTCCCCAGGATGTCTGGGCCTCTTCTTTCCTCCTCTGTTGCAATTGCCAGTATTGGCTATACGGGACATTTACTTCGACTTGCTCATTATAGGCGACCTATGCCGGCCTCATTGGGTCAGGATACGGTGCATTTCTCGTTTACCTGTTGCCATGTCCAACCATCGCCATCGTTTATCACTGCCAACTGGGTTTCCATATGAGCACCATAGCATGCCATCTGCATGTCGCAATTTGCCCAAACAACCCAATCAACCGGCCGAGCAACACCAAAAGAGAGGGACTGTGTACCACTTGGTAAGGTGACTCCACGCCGGTCGCCTAAGCACTCGTTCCGCCGGAGGTCTGGGTAAATCCTGGTCGTTCAGCTTTGTCATTCTCCAGCTTCTTCTACCCAAAGTTCTATGCCTCCGCAATAACCAGGCCGGCAAGTTGTGGTGTGACGAAGCTTCAAAGGCCCAGTCGTTGATGCACCGTTACGAAGCGTACAAGTCTCTCTGTTCATCCCCCCCCGGCACGGCGAGCAGTATCTCGGCCAACATCTTGCGACAATAATAAGCTGGGTGTCATTCAAAGCAGCCAGGTCTCGGTTTTTCGTCAAGCAATGCAAATCATTACTCCGAAGTCACTTGCGGTTCTCATTGTATGTGGACTCACGCACCCTTGTGCGAGGTTTTCAGGCACATATACCGCGCGGGATTTGTGCGCCCACTGCACCAGAAACAGACAAGGTGAACAATGAGGGAGAAATCAAACCCAACGGAGAACCAAAAGGGAGAAAAAGGCAAGCCCTTGGGGTATCAAGGTGGCATCGTGCTTACCTACATGTGGTAATGCTCCCTTCCACCTATCTCCATACCTACCTCACATAGCAACCCATTTGCTGTGTTTCTTATGTCCACCACTTCCTGTTGGCCTTCTACAGCTCGCCGGACTGCAGTGATACACGCCACTGGATCGATTGGGGGAAGGTCAGGGAACGTTGGAAGAGTGTTGTCGAATGATCTATTGCCGAGCTTTCTTGCTCTGCTCCGCTCTGCTTTGCTTTGTTCGCTGGGTGTTCCTATCACTGCAGCTCTCATACGGTCGGCCATTCATTTACTTTTGGTATCTAACCCACTTTCACGGAAGGGGTGGGTATCTTTAAACACGGGCTACGGGGATTTTGTATGTCTACATCCGGTGGGGAAGTAATATTTCATAGTCTCGGCTCCAACGCTTTATGAGTAGCCGAGCGTGATGACGGAAACAGTGGGCCGTAGATCACCTCTACCAACCCATGCTTGAGCGCGCTAAGTGCGGCTCTATGAGATCGCGGGAAGCTGCCGTTCTCAATGTTCGGTCTGGCTTGGTTTGAACGGCTCATTCCTTGGCTAGACCGGCTCGGGCCTCTCCTTTACCCCCTCTGAAGCGGCGACCGACACGAGGCCGGCGAGCAATAGATGATGAACGTGGGTTTTATCTCGCTCAAGATTGTCTCACGACGATACCGCCAAAGTCATTGACTATGAAGGGTTCGCGGGCTAACGGGCAGGAGATGATAGGTGGTCATGAAGCCGAACAAGTATGTTAGTCTTGTCACATCCACACGAGTTTCTGTTCGCCCGTGGTCTTTTGGTACTATCAACCCAGCCATCACATGGGATGGTGACTAATGTAAGTCCAAGTGTCGCTCATGTGTCCCAGATATTTCCCCTTATGCTATCTCGTCCTGTGAGACGTGTGCCCCTTTCTCGTCTTTGCCTTTGGACTATAATACGGGGTCCAAACTACGAACAGGACAAAAGTTGAGGCTATGGCCATTCCGACACCGATTGGATACGAGTGTTTCTATCGCAGACACGGAACGAGCAGATGGAGGGTCGGCCGGCGCCTGTCTTCCCATCCATACGCTCGTCCCGCTACGGACCTCTAGCTCGATATGGCGACCACGGCAGGAAGTACTTGATAAAAGAGCTGAAGTAGGCACATCAATCATGGGCAGATAGGTGTATGGCTGGAAAGGAAACAGCAAAGGTGAGGGCGGAATGCAATTCGACAAAAGAGGCAATGGAAGATAGGAGTTATAGATTCACACAGCGAAGGATGCTGGGTGTTGCGATTCCGCGTTGGACGGGGAGGAAAGAACTGCCCACTTGGTCTCTCAGCCCGTGAGTGGTGTGCTGCATTGCACTTGCATGCACAACAAAAGGGAACTGTGTGGTAGCTCTTTCTCTCCAGCCAGGAAAGAACGAGGCAAGGTCTCATCGATTGCTGGTTGCGAATCGATCGATTCAGTCTCAAAGAAGTTGCCTCTGGGGTGAGTAGATCTGAACCCTGTACCTTCCACTTCTGAGGCAAGCAAACCAGGCGGTAGCAGCTGAGGTTCAAGAGGTAGAGGAAGGTAAATTCCGTTCTTGACAGCGAGCAGACGAGTGGAAGGAACCTGCCCCTGAAGCTGTCATCAGGAATGCAGTGGACCGCAGCAGGGGAGTCGCCAACTTGAAACAAAGTAGGCGCGAATTTTCTCATCAAAAGCCAGTTCCTTCTCGCCGCCCATAACAGTGAGAACTTGAAAGATACAGTGTGGCGGACTGGAAGGTTCAGTCACGGTTGTCGACTGCGCCTTCCTTTGTCATTCAGTTGCTTCCTGCATCTCCCGTTCTTTCCTTTCTCGCTTGTGTTTTGCCGCCGTTCGGCTTCCTCTCCTGGGTTCCATCCTCCGTTATCGGTAGTACGTCCCGACTCGGCGTTTCCATGCTGGTCAATCCGGCCTGGAGTGGTGGTAAGTAGGTAGAGGTAGTATCCTAGAGTTGCTATCGCTACCACCTACCCTTCTTCGGGCTGGGCATCTATTGCTACATTGCGAGCTTGAGATCTGCAGTTCAGTTTGTCTATTTCTAGCTGGAGATACCTCGAATTACAACTAGAAGTTCGTGGTTCGCCTATTCCTTTCCATTGGTCTCGGTGCCTGGAGGGGGAGAGAACCGCGAATTACCTAGCAGAGGGCAACAACAACAAGTTGGACGTGAAGTGCTCTGATACCACACAAAATTGCGAGTGTGCGAGGTGGCTTCGTTGGAGTGTTCTTGCCTGCCGTGGTTATCGTCGGGCAAGATGTGGGACACTCCTTGCTCAGGGGAACAGAACGTGGAGGCAAGTACATAGGTAGGCTTTGGGAGTGAAAAAGCGGATGGTTTGCAGATAAAAGACTCAGAAAAGATGCGAGAAATAGGTAGCTGGCATCATCATCGGGCCCATTTCGCTCTTGGAGGGTGTCATGAAACGGGGCCGGGGGAGTGTATCGATACACCTTCTCAAGTGGAAAGTACAGGATAGAGACTTGCGGTGTGCCTTCTCTGACCTCAAGGTGATGTGGTCTCAGATGAAGGGAATGCGTGAGCTCGATACTTACCTCCTGGACGATGTCAACAGAGGGACTTAAGCTGGGGCAAGCAGAACTCATTGCTTCTTGCCATCTAGCATGGATTCTCCGTCTGAAGCAGGCAATCACTGACTCACGACCGAGCCAGAAGTCAATACAAATAACAGAAAAGTCAGCTCGGAGTTGGGGTGCCTGGAATCTGTTTTCTCCAACCTGAATATCCCATCGTTTGAGTTTTCGCCCAGCTTCCATCCTACGACGCCGCCCAGCCTCAACACCAGTATATTCTATTACTTCAAACGTACGATCATCACTACATTCGCTTTTCGATCCATTATCTGTTTCTTCGAAACAATGGATGGTTCATCTGGATACTCCGATGGCTTAGGCCCCGCCATAAACAACGCTCACGTCAATCTGCCTTTCTACAACAAGTACGCCGAACGTCATCGCAAGGCAAAGGAGACCAAACACAAAAGTCACTTGAGATTTCGATTCGGGAAAGTCTTGATCACGGATGGCGCCACGCCCACTGGCCGCCAAATCGCCACCATCCTCAACAAGAAGGGACACTACCAGATTCACGCCCTCTATCCGCCCGGCTATTTTCCCAAAAGCGTTCCGCTGGCACACCGGAGAAGGCTCATATATCCAGTGGACAAGACGCACTTCTTAACGCCAGTTTCGAAACACCGGAGTTACCTGACGTGGTACCATGCGGTGGTGGAAATCTGCCTCGAGCACAAGATTCACTACATCATACCGCAGCACGACACGATGGCCGTCTTCGCAGCTCATATCAAGGAGCTCAAGCGACAAGGTATATACGTCCATACTCCCAGACTGACGTCGATTCACTCCGTCGTCGACAAATTGGCAATGTATCGCATGCTAAGGGATCTTAATATTTGGCACCATCCCTGGGTCTTTCTTGGAAAGGAAACAAACACTCAAGACAAAATCATGCAGATTGCCGGCTACATCAAAGAATCAGGCAACTACCCCGTCATGTTGACAGACCGCACGGAAGGATCGGACTCAGTCTATGTGCGCATCGGGTCGAAGAAGGAGCTGGAAGACTACATCCTCGAGGGCGAACGCAAGAACGCAACGGAATTCGTCATCAGCACGAAAACCTTGAGTTCCAAAGGCTAGTTGCACCAGGCCCAGGGTATCTTCAACAACGGCAAGCTGGAGAAATGGCATGCTTGGACCCTTCTCCCCGTGCAGCAAGAAATCACCTCTCATTTTCGCAAAACATCGTCTTATGATCAGAGAACAGGGCTGGTTCTGAGAAGAATTGGTATGCACTTGAAATGGCATGGCGCCCTGAGCGTGACCTTCTGGCTGCCGATTTCCGAATCTGGCGCCGAGCCCAGAGTGATGAGGATTGACATGGGTATCCGCGAGCCGATGAACGCATACTATTCCGGAGTCGACCTGATCGACGCACTCTTGGATCTTAGTCTTCCGGAGCATTCAGGAACTGAGTGGGAGGACGGCCCCAGGTGGCAGGATCCTGACCGCGCTTTTGATATGCCCGAGCCTCCCACGGAGGAAGATGCTGCAGTAGACGGGACCGGAAGACACGAAGTCCACGCTGAACAAGACGATGTGGAGGCTAGGGGGGAGGATGATGACTTCAAGCCCTTTCCCCTGCGAGTGATGCTTGTGCCCAACTTTAATCCCCCGACTCGTGGGCCTGGTGAGCATGTTCAAACTACGGTATATGTCAACTCCAAGAGTGCATCCAGGCTGTCTGGTGAGACGACCGCGGCAGCATCGTCGAGCGACAATCCTACCCCAGAGAACAGAAGAAGAATATGGCGCACATTCCACACACTGCGTGCTTTTGTGGGAGTGGAGGGGCACGGTGGAGATGGTGACGAGGAAGCAGATTTAGGTCCTTTTGAGGCAGCACTCCCGAACGGTGGGAGGTGCGAATGGAAGACGGGCGTCTCGACACGTCAATTCGTTTTGGAAGCTGAACAAAGGATCACGGAGAGTGGGGAGACTTCCATGCTGAAAAGGTTGACCACCGTCCTCAGCGATAGGACCTGTCAAAAGTCCAAAGAAGAGCACACCCCTTACTTCTTGAACCTTTGGACAAGCAGCAGACGAAACGTGTACAACATGGCTAGACAGGTCATTGATCTGACAGTGAAGGGCAAATCGGGAACACTATTATCCAGGCTACTCCGCGATGACTGGCCACATCCAAATCCGAGAGGGCTGAGACGTGATCAATACGCCGACATCTTTAAGACGCACCTATGGGACGGGCCTGCAATGCCTGATGGACCTTGGGGTCTCGCTTTTCCGGTGGAATTGTACTGCCAGGCGAAGAGGTTCCGTGTTCACAGCCAAAAAGGTGTCCCTCGGGATCATGTTGCCTACCAGTTCTTTGTCAGGCAAGGTCAAGCCTACGGAACAGGCACCCTCCTCCCATTGGGCAATGTACATCCGAGGGGCCCCGGCAAAAAAATCTTCAGGACCCCGGTGTATCTTCCTCCAACCCCTTTTGACCTAATCTGTGTAGGCGAAACGCCCAAGACTTGGAATAGCTGGACCTTTGTTCCGGACCCCCATCGACCACGCGACGGTGTGCTAATTCCCTCTCATGATATGCCGGAAAAGAAGTACATCGCCGTTTCTGAGAACCCTCATATGGGAGAGATGACACCAGGCCGATGCTTCCTCTTCCGTGGTAACAAACAGCATGTTCCGCGTTGGAACCGACCTTACAGGTACCGCATGGGTGATCATCTGCGGTACTTGGTCAATGATCGGAGGAGAAAGCTGCCTTACCCACCATGGGGTTTCTTCTTTGTGGATGATACCATTCATCCCCCTGTTCCGGAAGATGATTGCTTTCGACCCATTATCCCGGTGGCCTGCGGCATTCCTCGCACAGATACAGTCTATTTCTATCATGCGCACGACTATAGTCGGCCGTACATGGGTTATTTTGTCCCTGCTGATCACTACGAGTTGGTGCAAAAGCTGCCATATAACTTTCATTACCCACCACTACTGAAACCTATTCCGGTATCACCACCGACGAGCTCGCTGGTCAGACACAATGCCTTGGGACGCGCAGGACCGAGCCCCCGTGGCGGTAGTGAGCCAGCCGATCAAAGTCCGCGACTGGACGCTAGGAGGGATGCCAAAGGCAAAGGGAAACCAACCGAGTCCGAACAGGAGCAAGATCCCAAACATGTGTGGGTTACTGCGGAGGAAATTCCAGGCCAGCAGACGGACGAACCGGGCGAGACAAGCAAGTCGGACGATACAAGCAAGTCGGACGAGACAAGCAAGTCGGACGAGACAAGCAAGTCGGACGAGACAGACGAGTGAGTGGTGGGCGTGGTTTGGTGATCGTTATGATGCTGGATCAATGTCGAGTCTTATCACAGTTTTGTCTGCTTATCGTTGTCAGCGTTTATAGTTTCAGTTTTCAGCGATAGATACATTGAATAGCGATTCTTTTTCCTTCCCAGAGTAAAGCTCCTACGGAGGTTTCATCCTGAAGCTAAATTTTGACTGTCCTATGTTCCCACTAGATCAAGCTCGAGATGAGCTACACTAAGACAGTGTAGTCCAAGCGACAGAAACGACAAACGTATGCTAATGATGAGGTTGAAGTCTGAGATGGCGAGAGCATATAATGAGCGGCGAGTGGTTGTGAGAATATACTGAACATGGGCGAACATGGGATCGTCTAATACTGCTGCTCGCTTTGATTAAAGCCGCCGCCGCAAACTGTTATATGCGTCGTGATAAGTTGGAAGCACAATCGGCTAGGGTCCATCAGGGATTGTTCGATCCAGGAAAAGGGTTGAACTTGGGCCATAAGGTGTGAAAATGACACATGGATGGATACATGGAAAAGGATGCCGAAGATGTGATGTATTAGACTGAGGTGTTCGGTTTGAGGTTTATTCTTACGACCACGTCGTAACTTACGAACCACTTTACCATACCTTTTTTACCTTACCCGGCGCACGTTCCGTTGCAGATCAAAACCTTAAAACGTTAATTCCGGCGGACCGGTTGATGTCACTGAGACTTCGGCCGGGGGCCGGGGGACTCGGTCCACGCCGGGGCAAGGTTGGACTGCGAGGTTTAAGAACTACTGTTTTTTTTTTTTTTTTTCCTTCTCTCTCTTCCAAGCTGGGCTGCGTCTCGCGTGCGCAATGTGTGTGTGACCTGGCAGAAGTGGAAAGCGCATTTATTTTCTTCACCTTGGCGCAGTCTTGGTTTGGCAACTGACGGATCTGGATCCCCAATGATTGCTGTTGACCGCTAACTTCTTAGTGGGTTTTTTTTGCCAGCAGCAATCCTGACGGCGGGAAGCATGATGAGTTGTACAAGATGCGCTGAATACTGAGGGAGGCTTTTGGGGTCTGTACAGAATATTCCTTTTCGGTAGGCATTAATTGTCATGGCAATTCTTCGTAATGCGGGTTTACCAAACCTTAGGTCAAGATGCTGGTGTGCACACCTTCTGTGAAATAAAGTCATCATCGTGGCAAGGTTGAATTGAATTGTAATTCCCGTTGTTTCCCCGTTTTCCCGCATTCCCGTGGACTTCACTCGTTGATTCTAAAGCCCGCGACTTCGTTTTGTCAGCAATACACTACAGCTGCGCGCATTCACTTGATGTCCAACACCGGGTGAATGTTATTTTGTAGCAATCAGGGGAACTTGTTTTTTTCGCCGGGGCATTTGGGGCGACCAGGAACCCCTGCAACGGCTGACGTGATAGCGCGAGCGATAACACGCAAGGAGCGGCGAAATTCCCGTCATTTTATCTCAGCGCTCAGACCTCTAATTCGGGGCGTTCCTAGTTCGCGCACGAACCAGATTACACTATAAAAATTAATTTATCGATAAAATGCCATGATTACCATTTTGGGTAATATTTTTGACATGCGCCCCAAGAGGTCTGAGTTTACGATGCAGCCCTCTTAATAATCAATAAAATAATACCCAAATTTTCAACCCCTATTATAGCGTAAAAAAGGATGCATACAATGTGTAAAAACTATACTACCTAATTAACTTAAACGAAAGACAAGAAATTGAAGAGGGAAGAAAACTAGGAAGGGAGGCTCGAACGTAAAGCCTAAGTTTTATACCTAGACTTCTAGAAGCCAGGACCAGAATCTTAGAAATTTAGTAAATAAAAACCTAGTAAATAGAAACTAACTTTCGTAAATAAGGTCCAGCCTTCGTAAATAGAACTTATACTTTCGTAAATAGGAACTTTAACGATTAGTATATACCTAAATAGCACTAGCTATTATAAATTCCTCTTCTAAGGGTAGCTGATACGGCCGAGAAAAAGTAAATGTACCCGGGGCTTAAAAATGCTTTACAAATTATATATAAAAATTTTCAAAAAGTTGGAATAAGAAAAAGTATTAATATTAGGCACTATATTCGCGACTTATTTTCTAATAATTATCGTTTTTACCCCTTCGACGATAGAAATTACACTTTTAAGTATATTAATAAAAAATAAATTATACTATAATAACTACCGTACAATTCTCTACCTCTATATATTTTTATATTCGTTAATATGTTTTGTAGTATTATACAATTTCGAAGTGAAGCTAAATTTTTGTATAGATTTTTGGTATTTATACGGCGAATCGGACTTTTCTGCATCGACGGCTTAAACCTCTTTTTTAGGCGTTCTCAGTCAATATATACAAATACACTGAAAGAAACGATGCACGGACCACAATCTAGAAATATTGGAAAGATTCAATTGTGCGCGCCCTTTCCCCCTGCCCAAAAAAGAAAGTAGGTCTGAGCACTGAGATAACCGTCATTCACCACAAAGCAAGAACAAATCCGGCTTTCATTCAACGGAAACGCCGCCATCCATCCCATACATGTACCTTATTTACCAAAGCTGAACTCCATCCCTACCCCCCCGATTTGCCAAGCACCTTTCACCACAGCAAACAAATTTCAACATTCCTTTTCTTCTTCTTTCTTTTTTCTTCCCGTCCGCTTCGAATCTTCTCTTCCCGATCGCGACTCAGAAAAGTCCAGTCAACTTCGTCCTGGGAAGTTGAGAAGAAACAGGTCGGCGCGCGCCCTTCTTTCAACCACATCGTCGCCGAGATGGCGTGGTCAAAGACGACGCGCATCCAAGTGATGCTGGCGATCGATGTCATGTTCTTCCTCCTGGAACTGTCCGTCGGTCTCGCTGTCGGATCACTTGCGCTTTTGGCGGATTCTTTTCACATGGTACGTCGCATACTGGGAAATCGCCGGATTCCTATCCCGGAAAGCAGACTTGGTGACTAACTTCGAGCGTCATGTGTAGTTGAACGATATCATTTCTCTACTTGTCGGATTGTGGGCCCTTTCCTTGACCAAGCGTGCGACAACAGATCAGTTCTCCTACGGCGTAAGTCTTGCGATCCGGTGTGGTTCTCGATCCCATAACCGTTTACTGACCGGGTGCGACTGTCATAGTGGCTGCGCGCGGAAATTCTCGGTGCCTTCTTCAACGCCGTATTCCTGATTGCGCTCTGCGTATCCATCATCCTCGAAGCCCTCGGCCGATTCATCGACCCGCCCACCATCGAAAACCCGAAACTGATCTTGATCGTCGGATCGCTTGGCCTTGCCTCGAACCTCGTTGGTTTCGTCGTTCTCGGCGGACATGGCCACTCCCACGGGCCCGGCGGACACGACCACGACCATGACCACGATCACGGCCACGCCCACAGTCACGACGAACATGCGCATAGCCACGCCGATGCCCACGAGCACGACCACGGATACCAGAACAGCGCGATCGCCGAGGAAGGACGCGCAGGAGCCACGAGCGATGCGCACAATCACCAGACGGGTAGGACCCGCAAGTCGAGCAACGCCAGACACGCCCGCTTCTCGAGCATCGAGGACATGCAAATTCATCCAGCTAGCTTCCGGCAAGAGATTATCGATGCTAGCAGGTCCCAGCCCGAGGAGTCTTCCAGCAGTGAGAATAGCTCCGACAACGAAAACGGCGGACATGATGATACCAACACCGAAAACACCCCGCTCATCGGAGGATCGAATGGACACAACCACCAACATTATGGCGCGCACTCATCTTCGTCAAAGAAGGGGCGACGGAACTCGAACGTTCACCGCGAGCACAACCACACCAAGCCGAAGAAGGCAAGCAAGGGCGGGCACGGACATAACCATGCTGACATGGGCATGAACGCCATGGTTCTTCACGTCATTGGAGATGCTTTGGGTAACGTGGGAGTCATCGCCACAGCCCTGATCATCTGGCTCACGAACTGGCCTGGACGCTTCTACGCCGACCCTGCCGTCTCGCTTTTCATTACCATGATCATCCTCCGCTCAGCCATCCCGCTCACCCTTGCGGCTTCCAAGATCCTGCTCCAGGCGACACCTGAGCACATTGATCTCAAGCAAATTCGGGAAGACATCCAAGACCTGGAGGGCGTAGTCAGCTGCCACCACGTTCACGTCTGGCAGCTCGACGACACAAGCTTTGTTGCCTCGCTGCACATCCAGGTGGACTTCCCCATCTCGGCGGCCGGCGGTGACAAGTACATGGATCTCTCCAGGCAGGTCCGGACGTGCCTGCACGACTATGGAATCCACAGCGCCACGATTCAGCCCGAGTACTGCCTCGACACGACACACAACCATACCGAGGAGGCCGCGACCTCACCCCGCCTGGACGGCTCAACGTCTTCGCTTCCCGGATGCGGCAAGGCGGATGGGAACTGTCTGCTTGCCTGCGTGGAGGATTGCTCTGGTCGGGGATGCTGCGTCGTGCCGGACGTGTCGAGGCCGGAGAGCACCCATTCTCATGATGGGGATGGCCATCATCACCACTAGGCTTGGCTGGATTGGTCGTTCTATGATACTTGATCAGGAATTAAATTCACTTCTCGACATGACCAAGGTCATTTGCTGTTCTCGGTATTCTCATCACGAAAGGTTGTGTTGTTGTTCTCATACATTAAGCTGCGGTGTAAAGGGGGTTTCATCTATCTGGAAAGCGTTAAACGGAGCAGCGGAATAAAGGTGTTAGTTGTCTTTATCATGGTTACACTGGGTTTTAGGGAAGGGATATTGATAAAACGTCATTACGTGCAAGCCAAGTGAGGGATACACAAAAAATATCATGGCATCGCTGTACTGTAGAAGTATCCTCAGGCTCTTCCAGCGCCGGTATGTCTTTTCACGCATACATAGCATCAGCAATGGAGTTGACTGTTGCATTTCGGTCTACATGTGGCCTCCACTAAGCGGTTCACTGCTTCAGACGAACATGAAACAAAATTCATTCACAATCCACTGCTTCGCTCCGGGTGTATGATCCACGAGGAGGCGGGATGAGATATGATATCTCCGTTCAGGGGATGATAGTGGTAAGTGTTAGTACCCAATCTTGTCGAATCCTAAGCAGGCCGTAAGAAACTACGCAGATATCATTGTATCTTCATACCTCTATTTCAACAACTGAAGGCGTCTGGGAAAAACCATCTCCGATCTCACAACTGCCGTGACGTTCTTGATGATCTGCGCACGGGCCAAATACCGCGGCTTCAGTTTGTTCCCGGCCTGGCATGCCGCCACACTGCGAAGTGCTTATCTTATCTCGATGCCGAATCAACGACAACTGAATAACTCACCGAATGACACAACCACTTCCGTCCAACCCCGGCATCACTTCCTCCGTCTCACCGTACATAAAAGTCCCTATCTTTCATTACTGTTATGAAGCCCCGAAACCCTTTCGTGACCTACAGTTCTGATCTGGATGAGATTACGGAGAACTCACCAACACCCTAATTGAACTACCTCTGCTACAACAGTCCAAAGTTGAGATGGACATCGATTTTAGCTTGTCCACTTACATAATTTATCTTTGCTGAATAATCCTCACCTTCGGTTTCCCTATCTCTTGTTGCACTCCGCTGGCCATCTTCTCACCTTTCACCACCATTTACCACCACCACAAGCAAGATGGATACATCCGGTGCAGCCAATCCGGATCTTGAGTCTTTCCGTGAGCAATGGAGGGCAGAGGTCCGAGCTAGACAACCAACGGCCCAAGCCTCATCATCATCTTCTCAGCAACTACAGCAACAACAAACGACACTGTCCGCAGCAGAGCTTGCAGCAGAACACCATCATCACCCCCGGAAACCCCCGCCAGCACCGGCTAAAAAGGTGGTTGCACCACGTCAGGACTATGACGACGACTATGTTCAGCCGAGGTCTTTTGATGCACCGAACGATGGAGCTGCGGCCCCGTCCACGTCGACACAAGGGGGATGGACTGTGAACAAGGCCATGAAAGATCCGGTCACGGCACTTGATCACTATGAGAAAGCTGTGGAAAGGGAGGCGGCGGGTAGTTTGGGTGATAGTTTAAAGCTGTACAGGAAGGCTTTCAGGGTATGTCTTCAAGCAGCTTTCTGGATCTTACATTGTTCTGCTTCGTTATCCGTTCCTAAATCGGCTAACCGGGGGATGTTCACAGATGGATGATAGCGTGGACCAGAAATACAGAAACAAGTACTTTCCAAAACAAAAGGCTAAACCGCCAGCGGCAGCCCCTGGAACTGCTGGTGGTACTGAGAGTGCTGCTGCCGCACCGACACCGGCAGAACAGCCACAGACCATGCAGGAGTTGATCAGCAGCTTCGCTGGGCTAGCCATCGAGCCGGCCGGTCCTCCTATAGAAGGAATGCCACCGCCTCCGTGTCCCATTGCGTCTCTCCCCGAAGAGCTTCTGGTTCACATCATGCGCGACGTGGCTATCCTAGACGTTGCCGACTTCGTCCGTCTTGCGCAAGTTTGCAAGAGGTTTGCTTTCCTAGTTGCCACCGAAGACCGGATTTGGCGACGCATCTGCTTGGGCGACGAGTTTGGGTTTGGTGCCATGCATTATCACTGGCAGCGGCAACTGACTTGGGGACCATTGACGGAGGAAGATCTTCTCACCGAATTCGAGGAGATAATGCAAGCCCAGGAGAAAGCCCGAGAAGAGAAAGCCGCGGAGCTCGGTGAGGATGATGCCGAAGATGATGAAACCGCAGAGAGCCCAGATGTCTCCCTGCTGCTCCCTCTAACCCCGGAACAACGAGCAGAAAAGCATTACGAAGAATCGCGAGCCACCACCCTAGCCTTCTACAAGACTCTCTACCACTCCAGCTGGCTACGCATGTGGCGTCTCCGCCCCCGCATCCGCTTCAACGGCTGCTACATCAGCACCGTCAACTACATCCGCGCAGGCCAGGCCAGCGCCAACGCCACCACCTGGGGCAGCCCCGTGCACATCGTCACCTACTACCGCTACATCCGCTTCTTCCGCGACGGCACCGCCATCAGCCTGCTCACCACCGCCGAGCCCGCCGACGTCGTCTACCATCTCACCCGGGAGGCCGTGGCGCTGCACGCCGGTAAGAAAACCACGAACGCCAACGCCGTTCCTTCACACCTCCCCAGCGCGCCGATGCAGTACGCTCTCAAGGGCCGGTGGCGTCTGGCTTCGGCGGCGGATAACCCGGCTGCGCCGTTGAATGAGATTGAAGGCGATTTGATTGTTGAGACGGAGGGCGTGGGCAAGTATATCTACCACTTGGATCTGACGCTCAAGTCGGCGGGCAAGATGGGGGCTAAGAATAATAAGCTTGTGTGGAGGGGGTTCTATAACTATGATCGGATGACGGATGATTGGGGCGAGTTTACACTGAAGCATGATAAGCCGTTTTTCTTCAGTCGGGTTAAGAGTTATGGGGTTTTGGGTGAGTAGAGAGAGAGAGAGGGCTTGGGGAACGGGGTGCTCTGTAAATACGAGATTGGACGAGGGTTCATGTTGCAATGATTATGATGTGTATACGATCAAGTTTAGATGGCTTTTAGCTGGCGGTATCCATGAAAATTTTGTCAAGATTATGAGGCTGAAGTTCAAAGGATTTCATCATAACCATCATGGCTGACATCAAGAACAATAACGGTGATAGGTATCTATAGTGTTTCTTACCAAACTTTGACAGATACCGTAAATTACATGTACTTGTATTTCGAAAACCGGTATCGCTTACCTCGGTCAGCCACACCAACGCAGCTGGTAGACGTTCTGCCGCATATCCCCGCTTTTTGGTCCTGCCGGTTGGTCCTTGTCCCCTCGGGCTCTCAGCAACACCGACGAAGCTTTTGAGTCCATCTGTCATTGACGACGTCACTTTGATAGCTGTACGTACCGACCTTTTACTTGAATCGATATCTTCATCCATTGACTAACGGATTAAGCTAGCATCTTGACAAGAGTTTGATCTCATTACACACCTTCAACTGCCCATTTATTGGTGGCAGTATCTCAAGTCTTGGCATCAAACCATCTCCAGCACGCCAACATCACAGCAACAAAATGGCTGCCAAAAAGCCAGTCAACTGGTGGTTGTGGTCCAAGATGTTGATGGGGTAAGTCGAACAAACAACTTTCATCATCCCTTTGCCGAAATTACTTCTGGACGGACAAAGAGATCTGACACAAAATGAAATCCAGTGGTGCAGCAATCTGCGTCGGCGGTCCCGCCTTCACCTACTGGCTCACCCCGACAGACGAGGAGCTCTTCCAGAAGTACAACCCGGAGCTGCAGAAGAGGAGTCTGGAGCGCAGGTTCGAGCGCCAGCAGGAGTTTGACGACTTTGTTGTTAAGCTGAAGGAGTACTCCAAGTCCGATAAGCCGAGTAAGTTTTTCTTCGTCTGTTCCTTTTGTCCGTCCGTTGGTATGGGATTGTGTTAGGTTGTTGTTGTTGTGGGGGATGGAGTTGGCGATGGAGATGGATAAAATTGGAGATTCGCATGAGGATAGAGATGGGGATGGGGATGGGACAGAGCAAGATGAAGACAACATGCGTGAGATGAGTGAATAGCTGCTGACTTTGACTTCCCTAGTCTGGACGGTTCAGGCCGAGGCCGAGGAAAAGGAGAGACAGCAGCGGGCGTCGGTGCAGAAGAGCCTGGCGTTGGCTGAGGAGGTGAAGGCTAGGAAAGAGGCCATGAGGCGTGAGGCCGGTCTTCCGATTGAGAAGTAGTGGCCGAGGTGCTGTCATAGGTGCCTTAGGCTGTATCATAATGGTCTGTACAAGTTGTGTATTCATAAGATGGGTTCTGAAGAGAAGGCGTTCAAAAGGGCTTTTGCAAATTACAAGGAGAAATATGACCAGCTTGGGTCAAGAGCCGTATGGTTACTGAGGGGCATTGATTAGAATAAGTGTCAGTGAATGAAAACTGCGACTTTGGTTGCAGAAGAGAACAGGGCATACGGCGGTCGTCTGCTCTGAGCATATGCGAAGTCTATTGTTACTTGTTATTGCCACGTTCGCAGGTATGAGTCTAAACATCACAACAGAAACAGACGATGATGTCAAGTCTCAAGGTGAGGAGAGCTTGCTCCCTCGGTGAATAGGCAAAGTCAATGTGAGCAGCAAGGCAGGTGGGGTAGAATTTGATGCGGTGCCTCTAGCTGAATATGCCGTCCCAGGTCCAGCGTGTATGAATTGTTCCACAAGCTAATGACGACGAGGCTCCAAATCAACAGTGTATAGCTCAAAGACAACTCAGAATCTCACCAGTGACCATAGCTGGCTTGTCTACTTGATCGTTTCGAAACATGCGATGAGCTCAAAATGCCGGCGGGGGTGCAGGGATTCTTAAACGACAAGATTTTGAGCATGCACGGGCCAGCTGCCCAACCAGCACCGCCGCGAAATGCTCACACACCACCCCTCTTCCAAGCCAGCAGCCTGAACCCCCCCAGCCCGCAAGCCCAGAGCCCACACACAGGTTGTCGATGAGGTCCCAGCGCCAAACTAACCCTGAGCTCCAAGGTTCACCGAGATCTCCCGCGCACCTTTCGCTTTTTCCCCACAACAGATCAATCTCACATCCTCTCATCACCAAATAAACCGCCAGCGAAAATGTCGGATGTTCAGGAGCGTTTGAAGAAGCTGGGCGCCTCGGCCCGTATCGGTATGTTGTCGCCCGTGTTTTTCGCTCTGTAGGCTGAGGTTCTGTTCGAGAGGCTAACAATGGTGGTTTCCCTCCGCTTTAGGGTATGTAGAAATTTGATTATCACTCGTCAATCGCTCTCGCACACAACACGCACAAAAAAACGAGCCAGCACCGAATTACCCCTCCATTCTTTCGCGCGCGCCCTCGAATATCCCCCACCCAAAACCTCCTCCCGCGAGCCCTGCGAAAGACGAGATGAGAAACATGCAAATGCAGACAAAACGAGAGGGCTTTTGATTTCTGACAATGGACTTTTTTTTTGAAATGAAATAGTGGCAAGGGTACTCCCCGCAGAAAGGTCAAGAGAGCGCCTGCCCGCTCCGCTGGCGATGACAAGAAGCTCCAGGCCACCCTCAAGAAGGTCAATGTTCAGCCCATCCAGGCCATCGAGGAGGTGAACATGTTCAAGTCCGACGGCAACGTCATCCACTTCGCCGCCCCTAAGGGTACGTACCGATACGTCCAGTCTCTGTTTAGCGATATGGAGGAGCCACCTTGAACTAGGTTTGGTCAGAACTCTTTATATGCGAGAGTTATGGCCAAATTAGTTGCAGAGCTCCTGATATTGCGACAACTAAGCTCCAACTTTGCTTGGGGGAACCTGTCTGCTAACAAACTGTGTTTCTCGCCCAACAGTTCACGCCGCTGTCCCTGCCAACACCTTCGCCATCTACGGCAACGGTGAGGACAAGGAGCTCACTGAGCTCGTCCCCGGCATCCTTAACCAGCTCGGCCCCGACTCCCTCGCTTCCCTCCGCAAGCTCGCCGAGAGCTACCAGAACATGCAGAAGAACGAGAAGGACGCTGAGGAGGATGACATCCCCGATCTCGTTGCCGGCGAGAACTTCGAGAGCAAGGTCGAGTAAATTACAAAAAAATAAAATACTCCCTCTCTCTGTTTGATTCCCCCACAAAACGCGGTTCTTCCTTGTTCATATTTGTGGTGACACTTATCATGGCGTGCTGCGTTGGGGAATTACGGCGTCTCTTTCAAACCCGCCCTTGGTCATTCAATGTCTTCTTCTGATGGCTTATATCGGTGCGGAGCCGGGAAATGGTATCTGGATGGTATTTTTGCTGTCATGTTTCCGTTCAAGGACAAGGGATGTTATTTGGCACATGTGGCAACGACGCGGAAAGACGTGTGAAATCGTCTTGGGCCGCCTCGCTTGCCTCCTGGACTCTACGGAGAAAGGCTGTGGGCGAAGTGATGAATATATGAATGCCATATGCTGCATCGGTAAATAAGCGATGTATATAACAAAATCAAAACAACTGCCCAAGCATTGGTAAAAGCTTCCTTCCTATCACTAATATGGGTAAGTAGGAATCAGGGATCGTGGCCCATATGAAGAGACAAAGATGGTTGGCAGACGAGATATGCTTTGCATTGAAGTGTGATCTGAACGTCACTCGTACACGCTGTACATGATGACTCCATATCTCTCAAGTCCTGCCTCAACATCCCTTTTACTCAAGCTTAAAGGCCCCATCCCCGGTATTCCTCACCCAGCCTTTCAACGCCACCCTCTTCGTCTCTTCCTTTGCCCTCCGTCTCCCCTCAAGCAAAGTACTTCCATTCTTGATCTCATCATAACCAAGGTCCGTACTTCCCAGGCTTCGCTCGATCTCGACATCACCCTCAGACCACATCACCGAGCAAACCTCCCTCGCCAAAGCCCACATCTTCCTCCGAGAAAGCAGACTCGCTCCTCGCAGATCAAATTGCTTCCGGCCCTGCAACACACCACCCACCAGGCCCTCTCCGTCCCGCGGACCGTTGAGAGTCCACAATGTGGCGAGGTTGCTTGCTATGAGCTTCTTTGCCTCCGTCGTGTCTGTCGAAGAAGAACCAGAGGGAAGTATAGCCCTCCTAGAAAAGGCAAACTCCAACCCCGTCGTCTCAACCTTAAATTCTCGAAAGACATATCCCGTACCCTCCAGCTCCGCGGTCACGCTCGTGTCAAGTAAAGGCGCCATCCGTCCCCCATCAGCAGCAGAAGCAGAGAAACACCGCTTGCATGCTGTAGCGGAATATTGAGACTCGGGCAACACGACGCTGGACAGGTATGCGTTCGCAGGCGAGACCAGCGTGCTGGTGAGAGAGGACAGAAGCGAGGTCACTTGTTTGAGAGCGAGCTTGTCAGAGCAGGACTTGGATAAGCTGGGCGGGGCATCGCCCCGCGAGGGCTTGCGGCGGACGATGCCGAGCTGGGAGAAGTAGGCGCGGCCCGGGAGAGCGGTGGTGTCGTCTGTTGGCACTGGTGCTGGGTTAGGGGTTTCGGTTGGGAGATCTCCTGGTGCTGGGGAGGGGATTTCCCAGGGTGAAGCGTCGTCTTGGGCGGCCATGATTAGTTCCATGCTTGCGTCTCCGCCTGTGAAGTGGTGTTAGTCATGACCAAGAAGTTTTGATAGTGGACACACGTACAAGGCGCTTCAGAGCAGTACATGTGTAGGCTCACATCTTCTCTCCAGGCGAACGGTTGCCCTTGCCATACGTCTGTTGTTTCTTGTTGTTCCTGGTCTTCATGCTGTGCTGTGGTCCTTCGGTAGATGAACTCGGACTGCGAGGCACCACCCCCCTGAAGAGCGAGGCGTTTACACTCCTCGAGAACGAACCGGTTGAAAGCTCGTATGGCAAGTATCTCGGCATGCCAGTCATGAATGGCCACCCCATTAGCTTGGGGCAGCTTGGATGCCGGCAGGCACTTCATGCCAGTTCTGAGACCTCATTTGCATGTTTAGCTTCACCAACAGAAAAGACGATTTCGTGTGATCACGAGGCACATTGGACACTCGAGCGGCCTCGGAAGCCTATCGTACGTACTTACGCCAAAGCTACACATTTCAGTCCATTTGGGCCTATAGCTCGTGTTAGTTAAGAAGTTTGGAAGTTTGTTTCACGTGCGAGCACAACCTTTCGCTACAATGCCCGCCATGGGAACCCATTCATGAAGACCATTGTCGCGGACACTGGGCTTTCGTTTGGCAGGGAGTTTGCTGAACTCTTCAAGAACAGCAGAGGCTATTGCGTCCGCTTCGGCCATCCTAACTTTGCAAATGAAGGCCTGTGTAATTTGGTGTTTTCGTAAGTTTGGATGAGAGGGAAAGCGGACAACCCCAAGCTCTTACGACGAAGCACATGTCGTCGCTTGACAAGGGTTGGGGTTAGCACTTGATGGCCATTGTTCAACGTGGAAGTGCACTGCAGCCAAACAACAAAGCAGACTGGATGAACCCAATGCAAACCATGAGAAAGCACACATATTCGGAGGGAAGTTCCAAAGTGGCACTAAAAGTGTAGATTTTTCATGCCCGGCAGCTATAATGGTGATGCACTGCGCCCAGAGTTGAAGCTGATGTTCGTTGTTGATAGTGAGTTGCCTATTGATTTGCTGGAGGATGACGTCCTACAGCCCGCACCAGCTGGCAAATAAGTGGCGGCAATTGAGTTCTGCCCGCGTTGACAGCCCGCTGCCAGCCCACTTGAGCCACCCCAACGCTGGGGTGGACATCATGGTCCGTGCATTCAGCCTATCACAGGGCAGCCCTATCGCACAACCTCGCTGCGGGAAGAAATTGAGGAAAATCGACGCTGGAACATTGCACCTTCGAGGAAGCATCTCCCGACAACCGACAATCTCGACAGCAAACCGCCACAATGAGAACGTACGACGATAGCTTCTCCGGCCAGAGGATCTACCCTGGAAAGGTACGCGTTTTTTGCCCGTCCAAATGATTTACGGCTGGAAAATGCGACCGGGATCTGGACCCGTGGGGAAACGGTCTTGGTCTTGGATTTGGGGAGGACCGATTTTGCGAGAGCGAGGGAGGGATATTGAAGGATCTCGTCCCCGCGACGCCAACGACATTTTGATTGAGGGGCTCATGAAGGACCAACAAGAACAACAAGAGGAGGGATGTACAGGCCACCGTGACAAAAGTGCTGACATGATTTCTTTGAAACCGTTAGGGTAAGCTGTACGTCCGTGGCGACAGCAAGATCTTCCGTTTCCAGAACGGCAAGTCCGAGTCGCTTTTCCTCCAGCGCAAGAACCCCCGCCGCATCGCCTGGACCGTCCTCTACCGTCGCCAGCACAAGAAGGGTATCTCTGAGGTACGCAAGAAACCACATATCCGCACTCGGGCCCATTCTTCTTCACCCGTTGCGTACACCGTCACCAGCCCCTGTTCTACCGATTCCGCCGAAACAATATCGAAGACCTCGAGATTATGACGGAGAGGGATATCGCGAATATGGCTGCATGGGATGCGCGCGCAACTGGGTGTAGGGGGTGAAGGGGGGAAACCGTTGCGCAAAGCAGATGACTGACACCCATTACAGGAGGTTGCCAAGAAGCGCTCCCGCCGTACCGTCAAGGCCCAGCGTGCCATCGTCGGTGCTTCCCTCGATGTGATCAAGGAGCGCCGCTCCATGCGCCCCGAGGCCCGCTCCGCCGCCCGTCTCGCCGCCATCAAGGAGTCCAAGGCCAAGAAGCAGGAGGCTCAGGCCGCCAAGAAGGCTGAGAAGGCCAAGAACGCCGCCACCCCCAAGGGCCGTGTCACATCCAAGCAGGGTGCCAAGGGCGCGCACGTCAAGGTCGCTGCCAACTCCCGTTAAATGCGGTCTTGTCGGTCGGAGAACACGATGATGTGAAGGGGAGAATGGAATGTCTTTACGGTCCTGCGTGGCAAGCTGGAAGGGATACGCGGAGTCGGTCTGGTCGCGGTTCTCGGTTCTTTTTTTTTTGCCTGCACTCAGCTGGAGGGTTTTCGTCTCGTTTAACGGAAACAATACAACAGCTTGGTTTCTGGAAGGGCCGGTTGCATGGATCCCTGCGTCCAACGGATATTGGCATCAAACGCTTTGCATGGGTAGCTTAACAGAATGCCGACTTATGCATTGGTCAAGAACGAACAGAACACATATCCCACCTCCCTGTGATACTAGGGAGGCGAGAGACAGTTTCGGGGCCGTTGGGACGAAGGAAACGGGGATTGGCAATTATAATATAACGCTGCACGGCGAAAGGTTCAGCGGGCAAAAGGCATTTCACGCGGCTTCTATTCTCTATACGTCGTGATACTCTATCAAACGGATACCCAGGCACAACAAGAGTCTCCCGCGATCACCATCGCGTCTCCCTTGACATATGTTTGGTTCTCATTATATCTCTATATGAACCTGTTGCCAGTAATATCATTACTATGCGTCTTTGTTTTGTTTATCCCTTTGGCTCTTCCACCCCCCTTTTCCTATCCATTTAAAGCTTAGCCAGGACACCCTCGGCACCAGTGTTGGCGATGCTCCCAGGCACCTCATCCAACTCGGCGTAGGTAACCTTGCCGTGGTCAATGGCAATGGCATAACGCTTGGTGCGGTCACCCTGAGTCCAGCCGATGGTCTTGCTGAACTTGCAGTCGGCGTCGGACATGAAGAGCTATTCATTTGTTGCATGTCAGTCAGTTATCGCGTTGTTTGTGAGGGAGGGGGGAACGGTATGAAATATCACTCACAATAGATTCATCCTTGACACCGTTGGCCTTGCCCCAGGCGGCCATCACCCACGCATCGTTGCTGGCAATGAAAATGATCTGGTCGACGCCCTTGGACTTGAACTCCCCGAGCTTGGCAAGGTACGAGGGGACGTGCTGCTGCTGGCAGGTGGGGGTGAAGGCACCGGGGACGGCGACGAGGACGACCTTCTTGTTGGCGAACTCTGTGTGGATGAACTTGTGTTAGTACCATGATGTCAATGTGAGAATATCGATGAGATGTTATTTACCCTTGCTGGCATCGTACTGGATGGGGAGACCGCAGACGGTGAGGTCGGTGTCGCCGCTGGGAGCGATGTAGGTGAAGGTAACACCTTCGGGGAAAGAATCACCGGCCTGGAGAGCAGACATTTTGGTTGTTGTTTGGGTTTTGGTGGTAAAGTTCGTGAGATTTGAGCTTTTGAGGAAAGATGAGAAGTGCGAGTTTGTTGTGATGGAATTAAAAGCTTGAGGAAGTTGACGAAGCTATAAGAACTGAAGCTGATGTGTTGTTATCAGATCGCATTTCCAATCACAGCGGGGTCGCTTTGGAGGGGTTCTCCGTTCTCCGTCCGGGCGGCTAGGAACCATTGCGAAGCCTCCAGTAACATCAACCGGAAGCCATCGACAGTGGAGACCTCCGAGCAGTTGCCCTGAAAAGGGTGGCCGTTAAGGTGCCCTTTCTCAGTCTCCTCAGTGAACGCCATCACTTGCCAGGGTTTGCGGTTCCTGTCCATTGTCACGTCAAAGTGGGACAGACCTCGTCGCTCGAAGATTGTTGAATTGCGCGATCGCCCAGCTTCATTGCATGCCGTGCGAGACTGATCACAAGCGGCCGAATGGCCTCTTTTACTCATTCCTTTTTTGTCATTTCCAGAAGCTCACGGTTTCTTGTGTGGCCGACAACCGAACGATTGTCCTCGAGATTCCTCACCTCCGAGAACGGCTCGTACCTTCCCCTCCTCTTTCCCTTTATGGTGCAATTCAGAAAAAGGAAAACAGCCATTACGAAGGGAGGTTGTCCGACGTTTAGGCAAGTGCCTCTGCGATGGTTTCCCTCGCTTTCATCTCGGTGTTTAAGTTGCCCTGAGGACCTTGATGTCCCTTGAACACGGCATGGTACAGAGACGGTTCTCCTAATTCTTCTCAAACCATCAACGCTCGCGAACCCGTCATTGAGACAGTCATACATTTTCTGATTGTCACTCAAACAATGATCACTCAAGCATATATGCCTGCTTGTCACTAGACCAAGGGCTTGGCCAGAAGAGGTGTCTCGCACCGAACTATGACAGCTCGTTTTCGAACCCCGCCGGCTCGGATCCGTCTATGACTCCTGTCTGCCGTCAGCACATACGACCTGGGGGTCATAGTCACTGGATTGTGCTGACCTTTAATACAAATTAAAGGTCAATCTTTTCTATAGTTTGTCCCCCAAATCATATTATACTTCGCTCAAGAACCATCGGGATATCAATCTCTGATTGTCCGCCCCCTCCTGTTCCCCACGCTTATTCAAGTTCCCTGTTACCCGTGTTTTGATACCTTCATACCCTTTACCCGTCGCCATGGCAACCGAGTCAAAGCCCCCATTTCCGCCGTTCACCGCCGAAACAGCCAAGATCAAAGTCAAGGCCGCGCAAGACGCGTGGAACACAAAGTGACTATACCATCATTATCTGCTTGAGATCCGATTGTTGTTGGCTGACATCTGTCGACTTTGAGAAATGCGGAGGCCGTCCAGATGGCCTACACTCCAGACTCCATCTGGAGAAACCGCGATACCTTCCTGCAAGGACGCCCAGAGATCGTTGAGTTCTTGAAGAAAAAGTGGTCAAGAGAGAACGGCTATCGCTTGAGGAAGGAGCTCTTTGCTTTTACAGACAACAAAGTCAGTCCATTTTCCGATGGCAGCCAGCCAGAAGCAACATCACTGCCCAGAGCTAATCTTCGTTTCCACGGAGCCAGATCGCCGTTCAGTTTTGGTACGAGTGGTATGACGAGTCCGGTCAGTGGTGGCGGACATACGGTCTTGAAGACTGGACTTTTGCCGACAATGGCCTCATGAGGAAGCGGCAGATGAGCGGGAATGATGTGAAGATTGCGGAAGAAAAGCGTTGGTTCAAGGAAGGTGTCGATGTTAACGAAGTGTCGATCAGCGAGAAGCACTGGTGAATGATATCCAGGTCCGCCAGAAAACTGCAAGGTACGACCTGCAAGTTTGGCATGAAGCGAGTCCTGGTACCTGCTCCTGGTGGGAAGGAACATTGACCAGAGGGATATCATGTACGGCCGGGCATATGCGAAACCTTATGGCAGGTGCCGATTTATCTTTTCCTACAACACCGAAAACTTGAACCCGTGGTGGCAGCACGAGAGTGTTAGATCCGGATGGAAATCCAACGTTTTCCGCACCTTCACAGGATTTCGTCCGAACAATCTCAGCAAGGAGTCAGCCCGCAATCTCCTGGGTCTTGGGCCCGCTGTCCTTGGTTTAGTCAAATCGTAATTTTCCCCCGTCGATAAAGGCAGCTCCATGGCAATCGAGCAAGCGACCAGGAACACTTGACCGGTGATTCCCAATCATTTCAGCATGCCGAAGAACGGAAATTCACAGTTCAAGCCTAGCCCCAGGTCAGTACGTCCATGGTTCGAAAAAGTGTTTTGTGCAAGAAATTAACTTGGACAGTGTTTGGGACGTAGCTCCTCCTCGCGAGAGTTTGGAACTGGCGAAATGGTCCGCCGATCATTTCCAGCGACACGGCCGGCCGTTGAGACTGGCTATCGACGCGCATTACTGGCAAGTTCACTTTGAGAATGATTTGAAGGTCGACTGGCTACGCAAAAGTTTGTTACCATGGGCATCCCTTACAAGACTTTGGCAATACAGATTGCAGAAGGCTGACGGCTGACGGCTGATTTTTCCAGACTCTCGCGAGGTTAATGCGGTCGAGAAAATATTTATGTACCAAACTATGACCTTGCTGGAGCTGAGCATACACATTGTTTTCGTCTTTGATGGCCCTGATCGCTACAATCGGTTCGATCATATTTCAAAACCAAGCAAGCCGGAAAGTATACGTTTGCTCAAAGACCTATTGAACCATCTGGGTGTCCCTTTCCATCAGGCGCCCGCAGAGGCAGCCCCCACATGCGTTAAGCTCCAGCAGCTGGGCGTCGTCGATGCGGTTTGGACGAACCACAGCGTGGCCCTCACATGGGGATGCCAAGATATCGTCTTGTTCAAAAAGCAGGAACGAAAATGGAAGGGCACAGGCATAAGCAACGAGTCCGTAACGAAGCATGATGCCTTGGCTTTGCTGCAAAAGTGCGATCTCGACCATCCGAGCCTCGTTCTAGAGCTCTTGCTCGGTGGATCCGAATATTCAAGAGGCCTTCCGGGAGTCAATCATGAGACTGCCCTCGAAATTGCACAGAACGCCAAGCAGTTGGCTGGAATGATGTGCGATGTCTTCAGTGATAATGCGGACAGGTTGGAGAGGAACAAATGGTCAGTCATAATTCACTTCGAAACCTCATGAAGCTGACAACGCTGACCTCTCAAAGGCAAGCACGCTTCCGAGCTTTTCTTAAGGATAACGGCTATCACTCCGTGACCATCCCGAATAACTTTCCCGATCCGAAAGCCATCGACCGCTACCGAAATCCACCTGTACGTCCAGAGGAAACTTTACGAAATCTGCTTTGCCTACGACATGGATGGACTCGATCACTGTCAGATAACCTTGCTGACATCTGTCAATTTCTCAACCGGAACTTCCACTCTTACCCGTCCATCAAGTGGCCCATACGACACCTCACAGGGCTCGAATTAAACCACAAGTTGCTCGAGGGCTCGTTGAGGGATACCCCTAACGCCTATGAGGGTATCAAGATTCCTGCTACACTGGGGGACAGTCTTCGCTGTAACGTCACCGTCTCATCAATAGTACTGCTTCCAGGATTCGCCAAGATATACGATATGTGGTCAACCCACGAAGTCAAATGCAGTGTGTTGTCTTGTGTTGTTCGGAAAGGACTACCCCCTGAGCGGCTTCCGTGTCCCAGATCTCAGGGCAAGGGGTCGGCGAAGCAGAAGAGGAAGATCGCTGAGCCTGGCCCAGAAGAAACTACGAAGCAGAACAAGAAGTCCAAAGTTCCTAGTGTCAGGACACCGCATGAAGCCACACAGTTGCTGCAAGCAACTCCAAAAAGCGGCAACACACAAGACGAGAAGGCGGCTTCGTCGACATGGCAATTTCGCATCCCACCTTTGCCGCAGGATTTAGCGTTTTCTCAACCACGGCAGTCACCGATCGACACTCTATCGTCGAGTCTAGAACTCTACGACCTGCTATCACAAGAGTGAGCGGAGTGGGCATGCTGGGCGGTGCAACTCCGAATTACGTCGGTGAACGATCGCTAAGAATACCGAGTTACCACCGCGCCAATGATAACTGGACTGCGCTGATGGGTCTCAAATACCGGACCTAAAGAAGATATAGTAGGGCAGGACAGCACATGATAATAATCTTACAAAGTCTCGTGATCATGCTCCAATCCAGCGGAAGATGAAACTTGAACAACAAGCTCGTCTTCTGATCACACGCTCATCCGTAATAATTGATAAAACCGGATGAGCAGAATGACTCGGGACACTCCTCCATGATTCAATCACCAGCTCGACCAGATACTCAGGACAGCCCTTGGATCTTAGACCAAAAGGAAAGAGATCTGGCCTCCATTCGGAAATGTGACGAGTCTGCTTTGATGATGATCACCATGGTCCCTGCTGGGGAGTTCGTTGCGGTTCTGGCAAGGGTGCGCTTACCAACAGCGCGGTTCGGACCGTTCCGCTGGGACAGACAGGGGGGTGATGGAATTCATCTAAGTGAGCAGGTCGCAGCATGAGGAGCGTGGAAGTCTGGAAGTTTTCCAAGTCTTTACTAAAAAGAGTCAAACGTTTCTGATGGTTATTTCTGGTGGGAAGTTTACAATTCAATACTGGCTTGTTTGTTGGTTTGGTTCTTCGGCCATGGGCTGAGCAGGGGGTATTCGGAGCTCTCATTGGCCTTCAAAGAGATAAATCGGCCTCCGTTTGAAGCGTCATGGGATAATGGCAAGGGTTGAAAACGCCACAGAAGCCCCTTGATGCCCTCTCTCCGTCTGCTCTCCAGGCCCTCAAAGGCTGGAAGATATAACAGAGCAATCCCCTCTGATGGCACCCGTCCGCTCGAAAACCGAATAGTACTTTTCCACTTTGACTGGCTCAAGTGTGGAGATGGGCGTTTTTTGTATCAAACTAACAAACAAACCAGGGTTAGATTGTAGTGTGGTTTTTGTTGATGTGTTCTGATTGTGTTGAATTGCGTGGGAGATGTATCGGAGTGTTGATGAGATATCGCACGAGAAGGGAATGTATCAGCGAAGATTAACGATGCTCTAACGTGGCTAATATGGATCATGTTTTGGTAAATGGATTTTTGAACCTTGATCAGCTTTCAGTCTCAGTACCCTGCCTTTTTTGGGGGGCAGAGTGCGTAGCTTATCAAAGATCTCTTTACCTCCGCGTGCTCTAGATGGTGACAAGACATCCATAGGCCTTTAAGGTATGCCAGCTCCAGAAGGTCTCAGGTATTCTTCACAAATATCTGACTGTCTCTAGAGTTCATGGACCAAGATGAGGTGAACGTAAACAGGTGTTTTTTTTTGTTTTTTTTTCCATGTATTGTTTTTTTCGTTTTGTTTTTGGGGTCATGATCATGGTCACAAATCAAGGACCTCAGAGTCACCCCCGGATGGCTATTCCGTGAAGTATTGCCACTATGGGCATGCTAAAAAGGCTTTAACGTATCGATCGGTTCACGTGTGGTTGTGTACTTGAATAAGTGTGGTGCATGCAGAAGGGGAAGTAAAAACGTGAGTTCAAACGTCGCCCAGCATCCGCTTCGCATAGCAAGTGAATTTCTTTCTTCACCCAAAAAAATTCCCAAAACTCTTTTCTACAACGAAAACGAATGATAAAAATCACAAACCCTAATTTGCATAATTCCCAGACATACCCCAACCCAGTAAAAAAAAAGAAAAAAGCCAAGTCACCCAAGTACGCTTGTAGAACGAACGACAATCCGCCAGCTGCGACTTTACGAAAACCGCCACGCTAAGTTATTCATCAACGGTAGCCACTGCGCCATAAGACCACAGGGCTCCCCGTTGCGGTAGAGGGGCTAGGTAACGGACCTTATATGCCCGCCCGCCCGCCCGCCCGCTGGTGCCTTGGCCCGGGCCTAATCTGGGGCGGCGCGGGGCGGATGTTGTTGTCATCTGATGTCTTGGGAAGAGGAGTGTTGGTCGGGCGGCAGGAATGGTAGCAGAACCCGTGACAGACAAGCAGGCAGGTCACCTAGTGCTATACGCAGCCTGCGTAGGCTTGTCAACTTGTGAATGCCTTAATAGGGTTGGCCAACCATATTTGGAAGACAAGAGGTGAAAAGAGTTCGGAGCGGGCTCGACGATGGGAACTTGACATCAAGGGGTGTGTACAACTAATAACACTCGGGGAAACCCGGGCTTCTTCCTCTTCACTTGTTGATGTTCTTTGCCTTTACCTCTTCCTCTCAAACAGAAGAATCGAATATGTAGAAGAACTGTCATGTGAGAGAGGCTGCGCAATGAGACTATTGAAGCAAAGAACATACGCATAAAGACAGCTGAAAGAAAACAAAAGAAAGAGAAGTAAGGAACTGAATCAAACGGCGTTCGAGAATACCTTTGTGTGATATGTAGCTAGCTCCACTGCTCCAGGCACATGCACCACACGCGGAGGTAAAGACAAATAACGGACGCTATCGTATATCTGTCTCAAAAACACGACCTACAGAGTAGGCTAGCCTAGCCATACATGCCTGGCTAGGCCAAGGGTGTCTGGGAGTTTCGGAACCGCGGAGAACTAACACCGACCGTAGAGAAAGAGAAGAGAAGGTACCCAGGAAAGTGAAAGAGAATTCGGGATGTGTAATAAGCGAGCGAGGAAAGGGGACAAGAAGCAAAGAAGATACAGTAAGACGCCCTGTAAAGGCAAACAATTCGGGCACGCCTTTTTCCTTGCACTTACTGGATGTTTGCACTTATTGGCCCTGCACTTACATACAAAACTGGGAACTCGGGCTCGAAGAATCTCTAGCACTTACTGGGTCTTTGCATTTACAGGTACTTGCATTTACAGGGAATCTTACTGTAAAAGAATGTCTTACCTTGATTATGTGGTCTGAGGGAAGCGAATCACATGAGACATCACATCGACATCCGTTCTCCCGGTGGGGGGAGCTTGGGCACTTGGACATTGAGGGAAAACAAGGGTGCAGGGGTCTTTTGAAAATGGAGAGGATATCTCACGGCTTGGGCGTATGCTATCTTTTTAGCATTAGGCTGTGTCCACTAGACTAGCTTCTCGATGTTAACTACCCGTGCCACGCCCCCACTCCCAGAACCAGTTAAAGGCTCCACGGGACCGATGGATATCGATATCCATTCGGTCTCTTGGTAGCCGCAAGGTACCTCTTAACTTTTACTGTGCTACAGTACCACAAGGTTGGGGGCACTGGGGGAGCTTACGCTCCGGACTCTCCCAAGAAGTTGTCCACAGTCCACGAGGATTTGCAGTCACCGGCATCCACGAGTATGGAGCAGGCTGGACATTGCTGCGAGAGGGAGATGATAGAGGAGACGTTGTGGAATATAACCGCTTGGCCAGCTTGGCTTTACGCATCGATGACGGGAGAGTGGCTCCAGTAGTGGAAGTTCGGAGACTGGTTTATGAAGTGGAAGATGACCGACAGGAGTCTAGAAATACGCAACCGGTGTGAGGGAGTGAAGGAGCGGGTAGCGAGTAGCGGGTGAGTAAGTCTCTTCTCAAGACAAAAAAGCCTATTCGCCTCAGACAACCGCTCGTTATTATTTTTTTAAAGCGGGAGAGACCTGAAGTGAACCCATTGGAGCTCTTATCAACAGTGAACTGCTATTGTATGACCGCAGTAAAGTCTCTAGGGAGGCCAGAAAGTAAGAAAAAGGAAAATATGCTGCAGCCACTATCAACCACCAAGACCCGTCGAGGCCTCTGACAGTGCGAAAAAATTGAGCCTCTCATGAGTGCAGCAGACTCGTGCTGGCACCCCGTCGATCCAAGATAAGCGGGTGGACCGAACTCTGGATGCCAAAAGAAAAAGGAGCAGTCGGGTTTCATGGCGAAGGAGACATAGCAGCTCCAAATCCAGTGTTCTTAGCGGGAATAGCTCCATAACGTCAGTGCAGTGTGAGAATAGGATGAGAGGATGGGAATAGGATTGGGAAGCTGGAACCGAGATATGGCTAAGCGAGTCCACTTTAAGGGCGTTCGTACCCGACCGAGCGAGGGAGACCCGGAAGCCAGAGCCCCGTACATCTACACTACCTTCGGAACCGAACGTGGGAAGGGTTGGGAGGAACCCAGCCCGTGGCGAACGGTTGGGATGTGAGGCGGCGTGGGAATGGAACCTTCCTCCTCGCGAGGGAGAACGATGAGGTGCATGGATGAGCGGCAGGGATGTCTCAGGGACCGGATCCCTTTTTGGGTCGCATCCCAATTCCCGCTCATTTTCGGTCTTCCACCCTTACGGGTCGGTCCTGCTTCGATATCCAGTTCTGCCCATACCCAACCCCATTCTTCATTTCCCATCGTCTTCTGCATTATTTTTTTCGGCTCCGTACCGGGCACATCCGCAGGCTAATCGAGGCAGTTGCGACCAGATTAGGCAAGCTTGTCGTAAAGCCTCGGTAACCATTGCTTGATGTTCAGGAGTACCGAGCTAACAAACAAACCAGCATTAGATTGTAGCACCTGCCAATATCAATCATGAGCGGGCCTTGTGTTCCACGCTCACTTTTACAATGCCGTGCGGCTATCACTTTTGCATGTTCTGGGACGGTAGGTTGGCGGCAGTGAGTGATGGGTTGGCCTGGTAGGCATTGTTGCAAACCCACCATCCCTTTCCTTCTCTGGGACAATGGCACCCTCTTTTTTTTTTTTTTTTTTTTTTTTTTTTTTTCAGCTTTCAAATTTCTCTTTCGTGTCCGAGCACAACACGGCGACTAACCCGATGAGAGCCTTGTCGTTTCGGTCGTTTTCACCAGATGCGACTGGTAACCCGTTGTTTTGGTCCACAGGACAATGGGGGCAATCACCAGTACCCAGTTCAACGGCACCTTTTAACCCTGACGAAGGACACTATCGAAAAGAGGCCGGGGCTCCGCACCCCGGGCCTTCTTCCTGAGGGATCTGATTTCATTTCCGATGAAGAGTTGCATCGAAGATCAGGAAGCCATTCCACCGATCTTCTACCACCGCGGAAGCAACCTCGGATCGGTCGTTGCTACGGTGTGGTTATTTTCACCGAAGACTTCCTCTTCGAACGCTGCAGCACTCGACGATGAAAGGAGATGCGCATGGAATGCCCGTTGTACCGCTTCGACTCGGATATAACTGGCTTTCGACCAATGTGCTGGTGAGCTGATGTGGGTCGCAAGGCTTCCCGGGAACGATCCAGTGATAGGATTGGTTTGAGTAAAACCAAATCGAATGAGTGGAAGCGGCATCTGACTTTGTCGACTTCTCTGGCAACAATTCGATTTTTCTCCGCTCTCGTGTGCGCAATCAGGATAGATGCAGGTCTCAGAAAACAAAACATTGAGAGCGGACCTCGAGAGCCAAGCCGGCCGCATGTCCCACCAATCACAAAGTCGCTAGGCAGCCTCATCACGGCGATGATCCCTTCCCTTTGTAGCTTGGCAGCCCAGTGTCGATATTCTCGATGGACAACCGCAGGTTTTCCAGGAAAACCTTGACGCCCTGAGAACCCATTTGTTCCTGATTCGTAACGCCTCCTCCGCCAGCTCAAGCGTCGAAAAACACACTGATACCAAATGATGCCGCTTCGTTGGATGCGCCACACATGCTGATATCGCCATGTGGTGTACTGTCAACAACAGGCTTGGAGGCCACCTTTAGGTCTCAAAAAGCAATGGGCTCGGTTCTGGCAGGCCAACTGCTGGCTGACAACTTCGATAGTGCTATGCCATGTTTTTGTTTTTCTGTTACCCGTTTGTCATTTTCGACATCCCGCTTCCGCCCACTCTGGTGTGCCTGGTACCCATGGATGATACCTGATCAAGATCGAGATTAGAGGAGGTGATCTCTAGTCGGGATTTTCTCCAGGGACAAGCACGTACTATATGAACGTCTGGCCCTCCTTCTCTTATACCTTCCGTTACCCGTCCTGCTAGCGCTTGAAGTTTCGTGGCACATCATACCAACACCTATCGCTCTGAAGCCCATAGCGTCGAGTGTCCTCCATCAGACAACCGTCCAACCCATCCTTCAGCCACACCATTCCACCACGATGGGTCTCCTCTCTCTTACATACCGACGTCCAGCTTACGTCGACAAGGACAACGTCAGACTGAGCGATGATGCCAACGCCGGCCAGAACACCCTGAGCAACACCCCTACAAACGACAGTGAAGCAAGACTAGAGAAAACAGAGCAAAGCCTGAAACGAGTCAACTCAGGCAGCATCGCGGGAATCCCACCAGCATTGAGCTTTGATAACATTATCGAGGGTGGAACATGTCCAGTCAGTGCTTGATCCTGCCTCACTTAAGACAGACCAGTGACTAACTAGCCGAATCGTGTATAGCCTTGTACCGTCCGAGACTTTATGAACTACCTGATATATGTTGAGCGGGCAGCCGAGAACCTTCAATTCTTCTTGTGGTATCGCGACTATGTGAAACGTTTCGAACAAGCCAAGACATGGGACCTTGCCCTTGCTCCCGAATGGACGCCAGCCATGGAGGAGGAAGCCATCCAGAAGATCCAGAGAGAGCAGGCTGAGAAGGCCCGCAAGAAGCCTAACAGCAAAACAGGAGACATGACGGTCGAGATCTTCAAGGGTACTGATTTCGACAAGGGGTCGACCCCAGTGTTGTCCAGTCCGAGAGGCCGAAGTACATCAGACTTGCCCGAGGGCACTCGAACGGGCAGCAACAACCCGTTCGGAACGCCGCCGGATACTCCGCGCGGCTACCACCACAACACGTTCTCCTCCGAGTATGTCGGGTCCAGTATGGCGACGACGTACCTCACGCAGGCGAGCGATGCGTTTACCGCAGCAGGCATCAAGCAACCATGTAAGGATGACGTCTCTTCCCTGTTCTTCGGCTTCCATATGCCACCCCCGGCATATGATGCATGTGACAGTTGCTGTCGAGTACCGAGTTCAAAGGGGCAATGTTGACTGACCAAAAAAACCCAACCGAACAGTCACCATCCAGCCCTTCCGTAAAGAAATCGACCGTGTCATCGCAACTTATATCATGGATGACGCTCCCCGACAGCTCAACCTCTCCGACAAGGAGCAAAAGGCCGTTCTGCACGCGCTCGCGCACACGACGCACCCCTCCGCGTTCCGCATCATCATCATGCCCACCGAGTCTGCGCTGCGTCGGCAGGCGCACCCCAACTTCATCCGCTGGTCCATCTGCAATGGCAACCCAGCGCGCGTCTTCTTCGCGCGGGGTCTCGGCATAGCGCTCATCCTGCTCAGCACCGTGATCGCCCTCGTGCTGACTCTGTCCAAGGCGGGCCGCGGCTACCGTGCCCTGGCGGCCATCGGCTGGGTGCTGGGCATCTCGACGCTGATTGCGGCGTACAAGGGCATGTGCGTGGTCCTGCACGGCTTGCATCACCGGCACATTCGCCCGTGGGAGCTGTTCATGGCGGAGGAGGAGGCTGGAGAAGAGGGCACGCAGGCGAAGCGGTCGTTTGATAGCTTTGGGTCCGGTAACAGCTACGAGGAGGAGCCGTGGGTGGTCCGGTACCAGAAGCGCAACGTGATCCGCAAGATCTTTGATCGCGAGGTGTGGATCCAGGAACCGATGTTGCGGCAGATTCAGGACACGATTGCGGTGCAGAGCATGTTGTGCGCGCTGGTGCTGTCGGCGATCCTGACGGCCATCTTTGTGGCCGTGCCTGGAGGGGATTTGTTCTGATTTTCTCAAATTTTAATTTTTTTTTGGAAAGTTTTTTGGAGTGTCTATCTTCCAGGAAACTCCTTATGCTTTTGTTGATTTGATCGATTGATAACCCGGAATGAGGAGAGGGTCAAGACAAGACTGCTTATATTAGTGGATGAAGCTTATAATAAATGCGGGGTGGCCCATCACAAAAAAGCTGATGATGGAGCACGGATGACTTTTCCTTTCCACTCTTCCTTCCAATCTCCGTTCGGGGTTCGGACGTGCGGGAATCCCCGCCATTTCATGCCGCCTGCCACCGAATCATCTTTCGTTCCCCCTTCAATCTTCTCCCCGCTCTGGGGAAAACGTAAACCGGTTTCGGTAACTATCGGCGATGTGGAGTCGACTGTACCTGCGCCGAGCCGAACCATTTCCCCAGAAACCGCGTGTTGGTGGCATGTTCCACCCCCAATGCAAGGCTTATGCATCATTGCGTTCTTTTTATATCGGCGGTTTTCTTTGGCTTACGCCGTAACCTTTTTGGGTCAATGGTCTAGGATGGAACCGGCGGGGTAGGCTACTCTTGTGGTCTCGTGTGTACAAAATATGGACTGGAAAAGGGCGATTTGGGATAACTTGTTTCTGTTGATCTTGGTTTTGGTTTGTGTCAGTCGAAGTAGCTTCGGCTGGAATGACCGGGATGGAATTGATGATTACTGAAAGCTGTGCAGGAGCAGCAGAAGGAGGAGGAGGCAGGGACGGCAGGCAGCAAAGTAGGGCTAGAGAAACGGGCAATACTATTCATAATCCTTCAGAGTGTGGTTCCACAGACTAGTCTCATTCACTCAGCCACCTCCGCTCGGACCATCGCAGTCTTGGAATTCCTTACGGGACCAAATGAACCCCACCCCCACCAATCACAATGTTACACCATTTGGACCCGCAGGTTCTAAGCCACGCGCTACATGCTCTGCTGTGGCGGCCGAAAAGCGGGGCGGATCCGTAGGGGAAAAAATAGGGGCTGACAATTTAGAGAGCGTCGTTGTTATAAGAGACTACTACAGACTAGGTACTTGGGGGTTTAGGAAAAGTAGGACCTTTCTCACCTCCTCTTTTATAAAAGAGGGGGAAAATTTTTGATGGGACAAACTTTTATTATAGGACAAACCCCATAATAAACCGCTAGTAAAATAACCCATCCCTATAGTAAATCACCACATTACACATTAACACAACGGCACCAAAAGCCTATAAAAGTTTATAATATTACTCAATTAAATAGTAAGTAAATAAAAGAAAGGGTTACAATCTTTATCTATCGTTTTCTAGCGCTAGTACAAATTCTAGTACAAGTTCTAGTACCTCCTTTTCTAATACCTCCTTTACTAACTTTACTAGCGGAACCTCCTTCACAACTACCTCTACCCTTACTAGCGTACTATTTAATATAACCTACCTTCGTACCTCTATTCGTACTTATATACGAAGTCTAATATCACTCTCTATCAATTTTAAGACCGATTAGTATAGTATTTCTTCGAAAATTCGTAATCGTAATAGAATAGAGGCGAAGGTAAGGGTAGGGCGAAGTATTAATAACCCAACTTATATAAGAGGTCTAGGGGTAGATAGCCTAATTTATATAAGAAATTTAAATATAATTAGCAGGAATACTAGTAAAATTTAATTATCCCCCCCCTCACCCCTATCCTCCTCTTCGTCGTCATTATCTTCCCTATTATATACCGCTTTAAATATAGCCTCATCGTTATTATCGTTAACGAAAGTACTCTCGTCTTTAATAATAGAATTAATAACCTATATATTAATACGAATAGTAACCTACGAAGCTATTTCTAGGGGGGCGGACGAAGCTATTTCTAGGGGGGCGAGCGGGCGAAGGAGGGAAAATAGGACCTCTAGATTATTATCCAGAATCTTATCCAAAATAATATCTAGCTAATTATTACTAAATAAATCACTATCGATATCCCCCTATACCCGCTTAACCACATTTAGTACTAGTACACCCTATATATTTATTATAAATAATCCCCCCTTATCCTTATCTTTACCCTTATCCTTTTCGTTAAGGATATCTTCGTTAAAAATAGGTATAAACCTATCGCTCTCCCTCTTCTTCAACTAATTATCCTAATATACCTTCTAATATACCTTCCTTTTACCCCCCTCTTTATTATTAACCCAATTATTATATACCTATTTCTTTGTTTTATACCCCTCTATTTTAATAGCCCTCGCTTATTTCTTCAGGTCCTCCTACTATTCTTTATTAATTCTTTCTATAGCTATCTAATTAAGATCGCCTTTTAAAAAAAATAATTTCTCCCCCTTTCTAGGGACCTTAATAATCCGCCGCCTTATTTTACGGTTGAAATTAGCGGCCTTCTCCCTATTTTAATAATTGTATTTTTAAACCCTATTGTAAATTAAAGGAACTTCGTAAATAACAACTTCAATATTGTAATAATAAGTTCGAATAAGGGAACTAAAGAAATATTATATCATGGGGATAACACCGTTGGGGTTATGGTTGGATATACGTAATTATACGAGGAAGGAAAGAAAGAGGAGGGAGGAGTACGGTCTAAATATAGGGCAGGCTATACCGTACCCTAGATCCGGGACCGAGGTCCACTAGTACGTACATACGGTCCTATTAACCAATAGCCAATAGACTCGACTATACAATACCCAATACCATTATAAATAATCCTATAATATTACCTCCTTACAAAAAAAGTTTATAAAGCTTTAAACGATTTATTTAATATATATATATAAAATAATAAAATCTTATTTTAATCCCCGTCTTCCAACTCCTTAATCCGTAATTTAATGTCTATAATCTGTAACTGAATATTGTCGTTACTTTACTAGTAAGTTCCAGCTTCCAATCGTACTTCTATGTTCCTTATCGAAGGCCGCTTTCTTTACTAAACTTCTACTAACCTCCTAAATACCTTATAGAAGAATTCGTCTATCTTCTTTAAATCCTCTTCGGATAAGAGTTCGAACTCCCGGTTTACTAATTCGACTATAATTTCCTATACTTTACGGCCTACTATAATATCCGCTACAGCGGTATTAATCTACTTTTTTAAATCGGTAATACGTTTAGAGCGTTTTGGGGGCGGGGTTAGGGACGACGTTGTATAACGTATTTAGGGTACAGGCGGCGCCGTATAGCGTATTTAGGGTATAAGCGACGCTATATAATATATTTAGAGTATTAAAGCCCTTTATTTTAGGGTTAGGGTCCGCTCTTAAAATATAGTTTTAATTTCCGGCTAGTTTTAAACCGCTAGTAGGATAGGGGTATTTAAATAATTACGGTAAAACGTAATAATAGAATCCCTTATTCCTTTAACGTTATCGAAAGGTTCGTCGGTAAAATTGTAATACTTTTACTTTATAATATAGAACTAATAATAGTTACCTCTTCATTAGAAATAATTTAAAAATTTATTAAATTCCTACTCCGCTACCTCTTCGTAATTATCTATTTTAATTATAATTCTACCTTCGTTAATTCGTACGTCGCCTTATAAATCGGCTTAGCTAAAGAGGCCGTTATAATAAAATTTTACTATAGAGACGTAAAATACTAGTAAATACTTTATATTAGCGGGTAAAATTAATTTAATATTATAAGATCGTACTTAATTTACCTTAAAAGGGCCTTCCTATCGTAAGAATAGCTTATTATATAATTTACTATTATTAAAATTAATTGTATTAAGTAAAATGAAATCCCTAATATAGTATTTTAATATATTAAACCGATTTTCATTAGTATTAACCTCGTATCGGTCCTATATTTTCTTCGTAAAAGTATATATATAGTCCCAAATAGCTTCGAAATAAGTAAATAATTTACTAGCTTTTATATACTACTTCTATTATATTAGCGAAAAACCTTCTAATAATACGACTACTACGGGTTTAATACCTATACAGAAGTAAAAACCGTAATTAATAAAGAAGGGGGTTACATCCGTAATTAATAATACTATATTATTTCCTACGAACTCCGCTAATAGCAACTATTATACCTAGTCCGTTTATACCTAATTAACGAAAATACGTAAATATTATTTTATTTCTACGTTAATACATTCTATTTAAGCGTTAATCTATAGGTAAAAGGCGGAATTTAATAATTTCTTAATAATTAAATATTTATAAATTATAAATTAGAATAAGGATATAAATTAAGTGCCGCGGTTGGAAATAACGGTATCGGGTAGATTATAAAGGGTATAAATATAATTAATAAAACGGTCCGCTAATTCTTCCGCTTCTATAATAATAGTCGGGATATAATAACGTATCTTTATTAAATAGTCTACGACAATAGTAATATATTTGAATTTTTAGCCTAAATAAAGGCTTTCCAATAAAGGGGAAATATAATCGACCGATATATTAGTCTATAGTACGTAAATTACTAGTATAGGCTTAAAGTAACTTACCTTAGCTCGTTATAATACCTTCGTTTTAAAGTATATTAAATAACCTTTATAGTAAACTTTAACGGCTTCCGCTATATTTAACCAATACTAATATTCGTTTATTTATACCTATATTTTATTCCTTCCTAAATAGCTAGCCATTAATAACGAATAAATATAGTAAATTAATAATAAATAAGTAGCGGTATTATTAAAATCGATAAATACCCTCCCTCTATAGTAAACCTTACCTCCCGCTATAAAATATTCGGCGAAAGCGACCTTAAACTTCTTTTTAATATAGGGGTACTATTTAATATAATTTAGGTCCTTTAAGTAATTAATAATTTCCTATATTAAGGTTAACTAATTATAATTTTCGTTAATAATATCGTCGGTTAATTTATCTAACTCTTTTAAAATATTTAATAATAGTAGGAATATTTCCTCGTTAAAATTGAAGTCGTTAATAACTATAATTAATAGGGTAAAGTAACTCTCTTTAAACCGGACGGGGTTAATAAGCTTACAATTTCTTACTTTTAAACGATAATTATTTATATTTAAAAGTATATCCTTTAGCTTCCTATTTAATATATTAGGGCGGAGATTTTATAACCCTAGTATATAGAGGATTAAGAAATTAAATTGTAATAGAAATTATAATTACCGTATATAACGGGGTATAAACTATTTATTTATTATAAAAGTCTTTAAATTCTTATAATCCGTAATAATATTAAAAGGTTATTAAGCGCCTTCTAATTCTAAGCGCTATTCTTCTAAAGTTTTAATAATAGCGAAGAATTCTTTATTATAAATATCATAATTATACTCCGCTATTAAATACTATACTAAAAGGTATATAATTAGGTAGAATTCACTATTATCCCCGTACTAAGAAAAAGTACTTCTAAAAACCTAATTCGAAGTATCGGTCTCTACGACCGTTTTTTTAGACCAGTCGTAGATCCGTAGGGTTAGTCCGCTAATAAACGCAGCCTTTAAAGTATTAAAAGCGGATTACTATATTATAATCTATTTCTATTCTGCGTCCTTTTTCGTAAAATTATATAATAATACCGCTATTATCGAAAAACCTTTAATAAAACGATAATAAAAGTTAATAAACCTTAGGAAATTCTATAAGAATTTCTTTAACGTTAGAAATTATTAATTTATAATAGTTTTAACCTTTATTAAATTTATTTTAATACTACTTAATATAATAATTAGTCTAAAATATTTAGTTTTCTTAATATAAAACTCGTACTTATTAATATTCACCTATAGGCTAGCTTTTTTTAGGCGGGTAAGAACATTATTTACATACTTCTAATATTTTTCCTTATTATCTGAAAAAATAAGGATATTATTTAAATAAATAATTATATAAATATTTAAAATATTATATAAAATATTATTAATATAGTTTTAAAATACGCTAAATACTCCTTATAGGCCGAATAAATAAATAAATAATTTAAATAGGCTAAAGCGGGTAATAAACGCTATTAACTATTCGTATCCTTCTATAATACGAATATAGTTGAAAGCGGCGATAATATTTAACTTAGTAAAAATCTTTACTTTATAAATAGTATTAAAGATTTCTTTAATTAAGGGGAATGGGTAACGGCTTTTGAAAATAACGTTATTAATCCCCTTATAATTTATACAAATTTTAATACTTCCGTTTAATTTCTATATTAATAGGATTTAAAAAGCGGCCTCTAATTATAAAGGACGGATAAATTTATTATAAAGATTTTCATCGATCTACTTTTTAATTATATTTAATTTATCGGAATTGAACGCCTTTAATTTCGTATAGGGCGCCTATTTTCCCGGGCGGAGTTCGATCTTAAAATTGTAAGAGCGGTAGGGGGGTAAGACTATTATATTATAAAGTTTGAAAACGTTAAAATAATTCTAATATTATTTAGGAAATTTCTTTTTAATTTAGGCGTTAGTCTTAGGCGGCTTATTAGCCTTCTTATAAAATTTAGCTATATTTTCCTCCGTAATATTAGCGGCGAGTTTAATAGTTTTATAATATTCGAAATCTTCGTCTATATTACCGCTAAAGTAAATATATTTAGCGATCTTTATTATTCGGATAGCAATTTTAAATCCTTTACTAGTATAGGCGTTAATCTATAGGTAATAACGTTTACTTAGTAATTTTCTATATTTAGTACTATTACTATCTTAAATCTCTTATTCTATTTCTGGGGTAAAGTTCGCTAAACTATTAAGTATATTGTAATTATAATTGTAATTATATTTAATTCCTATCCTTACCTTTCTATTAATAACGCTTTTATTGTTTCTATATTCCTTAAGCTTTAGAGCGCCCCCCTCTACCTTTTTGACCCGGGTTTCCTCTTCTACCTTAACCTCTTCTAAAATTTTATAAAATTCTGCGTACGAAATATAGAATACCCGTAAATAATATTTCTCGTATAATTAATTAAAATTAACGGCCATTATATCTTTAATATCTGCGGGGTTAATTAATTCGTTCGAGAAATACGTTTTATATACTACAACGTAGTAGTAGGGGTTAGATCTTCGTTAACCGGCTACGGTACGGCAAATAGTAGGCTTAGTCCGCTTAAGAGCTTCAGTAACGGCGTTTGCGATTAAGGCGGGATTTAAAGTAGTATCGTCTTCAATAATATTAGGAGCAGGGTCCGCGATTAGAGCGTTAAGGCCGACTACCTCGGTTATACTTTATATAATCTCGTAATAACGCGTATAAATATACTTCTAAACTTTAAACGCGTATTATAAAAAAGGTAAAAGGTTAGCGGGAAGGCAGCGGTCTACGTAATAATTAGTAAAAGTAACGGCACTATTTGGCTATAATATTATAAGGTTATAAAGTTTAAACTATAGTATACCCAAAATAACGGGATAGTCGTCGGCTAAGTTGTAGGCTAATATAGCAATCGTTTTTATATAGTAACCGATCCACAATTAAACTTTATAATAATAAGTAATAAAATCCTTAAGTATATTATTTATTAAATATAAGGCCTTTAGTTTAAGGAATTTTAATAGTAGGATAGTATAGCGGGCGGTAAAACTGTAATTAATAAAAGCGAGAGCGGAATATTTATTATTAATTAAAGTAGTATATTTATTTTATTAATTGTACAATTTATAAATAATTTAAATAAAGAAAAGGATACGATTATTATTATAATTATTTAAATTCGAATTCTTAAATTAAATTACTTTTAAATCTGCTAGATTATTTACCTCCTCTTCTATTATTATTATAAACGACGGCTTTTCTAAGCGACTTAATAAAGAGGTAATATATTTCCCGCGTTATATTCTATAAATTAAGTAAGAATTAGGGCGGGGGGTATAGCGGGAGCGGCAGGTTTACTAATAGTAACAGTATTAATATAAACGTTATTATTACTATTATTACTATAACCAGTCTAATTTATAGCGGGTCTACTATAATTATTATTACCTCTTCTAATATAATGATTATAATAGTCGTATTCCCTTTACTCCTTAGGGATACTAGTATTAATACTATTATAATATTCGTAAATATAATAACTAATTTAAACGTAATGTTTATAAAGTCTATTCTTTATATGGAAATTAATAACTACTTTATCGATTATACGGGATAATTAAATATTAACGGTATTTATAGCGTCGAAATCTATAATAATACTACCTTAATTAATAGTACATTCGGGAATAACGGTATTACCGGTACTAATAGTATTATTCTTAAAATAGATATTAATCTTATTACGCTAGTTGCGCTCCTTTAAATTGGTAGCGAATTTGCAATAAAGGGTAAACTATCCATTAAAAACGTTATAGGCTAGGGTATTTTATTAATAAGCAATAATATTATAGATTTCGTTCGTAACCTTTATTTTTAGGTAATAAGTTTTTATAGCTTCGTCGAAGTCGTATTTATTAATAATAATAATAAATTTATCTTCGAAATTGAATTATTTCGTACCCTTAATTATCTTTAATAATTCGAAATTATAACGTATTTCGAGGGTGAGGTCTATACAGTTATATTTAGTACTGAAATAAATAAGGAGGGCCTCTACGCTCTCTTACTTCTATTTAGTCGGGTTTTCTTCTTTAATAATAAGTATTATATAGGGCGATAGAGTTTTAAAGGCGTTACTTCCAAAGTACGAAAGGATTTATACAAATTTATAATATTTATTTTAATCGAATTACTAAGTATTTTAGAATTAGTACAATTAAATTTTATTACGCCAATCCTAGAAAGCTTTAGTACATTTAACGGTAGAAGCATCTTCACTAATATAAACGGCGGGGTCCTTACTTATACGGGTTTTTAAAGTAGCTATAATAATTTTATTATTAGAATTAAAGGCGGTGATAGAAGTGGGTAAAGTGATTTTATTACGAACGGTTTTCTTAAGGGCCTTAATTTAAATTTCAATAATTTTTCTAAATTTAGTATTAATTTCGTTAATTATAACGAAATTATTACGGAATTATTAAGCTTCCTATTAAAAGTTAGCGAATTCTTATTAAAGGTTAATAATAATATTTTCTTAATTAGTAATCTACTAATAAGCAACCTCGAAGGAATTTTAAACGGTACTAGCGAACGTATTAATTTAAACTAAGTCCGTATAAATTAATTAAGTAAAAGTAGTAATAACGTAGGGAAAAATAATATATTAAGCGAATTCAAAAACGGTATTAAGGACTTCCTCTGTAATTAAGTTACTTAAATACTAGAGAACAATACTATTAAGGATTTCCGTAACGTTTTCGAAGAATTATTCGTATTTAGAGCCGACGATAACGTTAATTATAAAGATAGCAACGTCGAAATTAATAATAGGGGCCGCTATTTAAATAATTATAATTAGTATTTACTACCTTATAACGTAAGTAATATCCGTTAGCTACCTTATAGCAACGAAAAAAAGGTCTATCGCAATATAACGAAAGAAGTATATCGCAGTATAATAAGAGAGAAGTATATCGCGGTACGACGAAATCGCAAGCTTATCAGAAATATTTATAACGGCGGCGATGAACTTATTTTAAAGTATATGCGCGTAACGTAATAATAAGGTACAACTAACTATTACGGGGATAACACCGTTAGGGTTATAATTGGATATATATAGTTGTACGAGGAAGGAAAGAAGGAGGAGGGAGGAGTACGGTCTGGATATAGGGTAGGTTGTGCCGTACCCTAGATCCGGGACCGAGGTCCATTAGTGCGTATATGCGGTCCTATTAGCTAATAGCTAATAGACTCGACTATATAGTACCCAGTGCTATCACAGGTAATCCTGTGATATATTAGTATTTATCTTTAATATAGGTAATAACTTATACAGCCTCCTTAAAGCGGTCTTCCCGGGGGAGTAACGAAGATAGGGCGGGGTTAAATTCCTTAAGCTACTTTATTCGGATTTGAAATAGGATTCGGTTATAATTAATAGAATATATTCTAATATCTTTAAATCTATTAAAAATATTATACGCGGTTAAACTACTATTAAGGATATATTAAAACGGCGGGGATAATATAGTTAATTGAAAAAAGAAAAGGTAATAATAAGGGGAGAGGGAGGGGGAGAGGGAGGGGGATAACTAACCTTAAACTCGCGCACGAAAGTAGCACGCGTAAAATTAAACTCCCCCCTTTAAATGAATTACTTCAATACCTATTAATAATAAAATTCAAAAGACGAAAATACCCCAACGTCAAGAAATTACATTATATAGGTTAAATAGGGAGGCAATACTATTAAAATAATATTAAAAGCATCCGTATACTCCTTAACCTCTATCCTATAATGCCCGCTAAAGCCGTTGATAATTAATAAATAGTAAATAAATTTATAAAGCTTTCTTAAACCGACGCCGCTAATAAGGTTATTAAACTTTATACTAATAAAATCTACCCTATACTAATTATAATTAAACCAATCTCGAAAAGAGAACCCCTCTTTTTTATTTTCAGTATTATTACCAACTAATTTATAAGCATCCTATTACTTCAACTTCGTAAAAGTAAGCGACGAATAAAAAGAATAATAATTAAAATACTTTAACTAATTAAACGTAAGCTCGCTACTCGAAAAGCCGGTTAATAATTTAACGAACTATACGGAATCGTCGAAATTGTTATTAATAAAATCTTCTATTAAATCCGTTTTAAAAATTATATAGATAGGGATAAATTTACTAATTGAATTTACACTAACTATTAACGTAACCGACTCTCTATTAATAATATCGTTAATTTCAGGCTATAAAAAGGTTAATTAGCATTTTTCCCTATATAAATCCCTATACAAACTAGCGATCGAAACAAAACAAAAAATATAAAACAAAACAAAATCTAGCAAAACAAAACAAAACAAAACAAAACAAAACAGCGGTAAAGGCGAGTAAAACGGGTCGGCTCGGTTTTACTAAAATACCTAAAACCTTCGACCCATGGCTCTAAACATTGAAAGGGGTAGATTTTACCCGTTCAAACCGGTCAATCACATGACGGGGACCTGGGATTGAGGGCATTCAAACACGCTGTGAAAACGAGTGAAATTTCTGCTCCCGGTAGCTTGCTGGGATAGTTTCGTAGTATCGTCTAGAAGGGGTGGACTTGTAATTCTTGTATTGTTATACTTGTTGTTGTTATATATATTTAACTCTGCGTTTTTGTTGTATAATAGTACTGATATAGCTAATAGAATTGTGTAATTTCAAGTATTTCGGAGCTCGGAAAAATGTGTATTCCGGTGTAAAATATACAAAACAAAACAAAACCGCTTGGGAAATAAAACAAAATGATTATTTTTATCCAAAACAAAACAAAACGGTCAAAAAAATATTTTGTTTTGTTTTATTTCGATCGCTGATACAAACTAATTATAATCAATTTACTTTCTACCTTACTAACTCTCTTAATACAATTACCTTTATACGACCGCCCGCCACGTAACCCAATTTAACGCCTATTTCGTCGCAATTCTAAATATCGCCTTTATTAACGTCGTATATTTCGAGCACTTTTTTATATTTATTAAACCACTCGTTAACGGAATCCTCATTCAGCTCCTAAAACCTCCTTTTAATATTAACTACGTAGTAAATCGTTATTTTCAACTCTAAATAATCTTTAAAGAAGCAAATTAACTAGAGAAAGTCTTTTCGGACCGTAGTGAAAGTCTTCCTATACCGTAGCCCCACCCACTTATACCTTTCCCGCGCGCTAATACACGCTAATATATACCAAAATTTTTGAACCAATTAAATCGCTCGCATCCAAATCGCAGTCTACACTCTACTTCGCCTACCCAGATGTGCACCCAGATGTGCACCCAGATGTACACCCAGATGTGTACCCTCCCTATAATTACTATCGTACGCATTACGAAATATCGCCAAGTAAATAACGCGTTTTCGTCTAGTTGATAGTCGTTGATAGTTGTTAATAGTTATTGAATTAGTTGAGCGATTCAATTGAGCGACTCAGCCGAACGATTCAATTGAGCGATGTGCGACCGTGTGCGACCGTACCGCTAAGTGCGCTGTAAAGTACGCTGTAAAGTAGCCAATCTGGGTGTACATTTGGGTACACATCTAGGTGCACATTTAGATGCACATCTGGGTACACATCTGGATGCACATCTGGGTGCACATTTAGGTGGGCGAAGTAGAGTGTGGACCGTGATTTGGATGCGAGCGATTTGATTGGCTCAAAAATTTTGGTGTATATTAGCGCGCGGGAAGAGTGTAAGTGGGTAGGGCTACGGTATAAGAAGACTTTTACTACGGTCCGAAAAGACTTTCTCATTAACTAAATTGCATTATAAATTTCTAAAATACCTTACAACAATTATAAATAATTTACCGCCGCGATTACTATTTAATATAACGCGGGGAACCATCCCTTAAAATAGAATATTACGTACGATATAATAGTATCCTCCTTAACCGCTATTAATATACGCGGGCGCCCCGCCGACCGCGATAATATAATAGATTTATTAAATTTACCCAAGGACTTCATATAGCGAACGATAAATATACGGGACTCCTTAGTAATCTTAGAAATATTTTTAATCGTTAGTAATTTCGAAGATTTATCGCGAAGCGATTTAAACCGCTAACGAATTACGAAATACATACTGGCACCGCAATACCCAACTGGTACTTCTCCCAACTCCTCGAAATATTTATCGAAATTAAGGGGTACTGTATGGTAAATTAATTAACGACTCTTCTATTAATCTATCGATATATAAATTACTTACTTTTTATAGCTTCAAAATCACGAAATTACGAAATGGCGATGTATTATATTGTGATACGGTATTCGAAAACGCGATGTTAAAAGTCACTTTTGCGCTACGTTAACACGACTTTCTATATAGTACCGGGCGGGCCTTATCCTATAATAAAAGTTTATCCCATTAAAATTTTTCCTCCTCTTTTATAAAAAAGGGGGTAAGAAAGGTCCCACTTTTCCCAAACCCCCAAGTATATGCCTTTCAATACTTTGATAGACAAGCGGACGGGCTAGTATTTGCAGCCGAAGTGGTGTTACGCACGGATTCCCAGCTGTCCGGATGATGATCTACAATCAATACCAGTACGGAACCGTTATTCGACGCTCAGGCTGACGAGAGATGGCACGGAATACGGCGCAGACAAGACCTAAGTAAAGGTCCCGGTATTTGAGGAAAGTTTAGTCTTATTCACTCAGCTACCTCCGCTCGGACTATCGCAGTCTTGGAATTCCTTACGGGACCAAATGAACCCCACCCCTACCAATTATAATATTATACCATTTGGACTCGCAGGTTCTAAGACCGCGGCCTCGCTACGGTCTGAATATAATATATATAAATGAGGGAAAGTTTACGTAAAATATTACTAAAATTTAAATTATACAATATTAATACTATATTATATTTTAACTATCGGGTTATATTACTATTTAATATTATATCGCTATCTAATATATAATTACTAATCGTATCTTTTCCGCCAATTTCGCTAATTCGTTATTAAACGTTTTCGCCAATCTCTATTTTTATTTCCCCTCTACGAATATCCTAAATTTCCAATTTTTATAATTCGTCCGACGAATCTTCTAATTACGAATATTATAATCTTTCGGATAAAGTAATAAATAAACCCGATAAACCTCTAAACGAAATTATTATTTCTAATATAGATTTTAAGAATTTAAATATCCAATTCAAATTCAATAAAATTTATTAAATAATTAAGAAATATCGGATAAACTTATACTAATATCTTATTTTTCTTATTACTAATTATAATAATAAATAAAAGTATAATATATATATAAGATCCTTAATTAACGTACTTTAATAACTTTTAATATATTAGGTCTTTATTAATTACGGCGTTTATTTATACTTCGAATAGCCTTAAATTAAATTTCCTTCTAACGAAAATTCTATATTATCTAATATAATAAACTAGTTTAAAATATAGTCCAAAACTTATTTCCAAACTTCCCTCCGTACTAAACTCAAATTACTATTATATCGATTAATATTTTAAGAATTCCCTATAAAGATATTTAATAGTAGTAGTAGCGTATCTTACCTTCCTACTATTAAAGATATTTCTAATATAATTTAAATTCGATCGCAATTTTATATTACTTATAATATTTTAGCCGAATATACGCTAAAATTAATTATATTATTTATTATACTATATATATAATAGTATAGTTATTATAAATCGTATAAATCCAAAGATAATACTTAAAAATAAAGAGATATCTATAATCGGGTTATTATAATAGCGTCTATTATTATAAATTCGTTCGCCCTATAAAAAAGTACTTTCATTTTATAATTATTTAGTATTTACTTTAAAAATAGTTTTATATAGTTGTGTATATAAAATATATTAGTTCGCTTTAGTATAGTATTTTCGCCTAATATTATTTTTAAGACTATTAATTATTTCATTAAAATTTTTATAATATATATCCCCCTTATTTAATTTCTATATTCTTTTTTTATTTTTATTATATATTAATAACGTTAAAGGCTAACTTTAAATTTGTTAATTAGGACCTAAATATAATTATTATCTATAATAATTTTAATTTCGTAGACTACATCGGTAGCCTTAATATTAAGCGGTAAAATATTATATAAAATTTTACTATATATTTCCTTATTGGTAGTCCTAATATTTACAGCCCGTTTACGCTATTTCAATAGCGTTTACATATTAAATTCGAAGTTAACTAACTTTTTAACTATTTTAATATTATATTGCCATCCTTAGACTAGGCGGCGTATTATTTTATTAAAGGCCGACTAGCTTCTATCTTTATTTAGAAGAATAAATAAACTATTCCCGATTTTCTAATAATTAAACGATTATATACTTCTAATATTTATATATTACAAATTCCTATTATCGCGGAAAACGAAGGTTAAATTGTTAACGTCTATCGTCTTTATAATAAATTCTTCTTTAATATCCTTGGATTTAGTAAGGATAATTTCGACGATTAACTTATCTTAATTTATAGTAATTAAAAAATAATATTTTTTATTTACTATATTATCTTCGACTAATTTAAAACTAATTATACTTATAATTATAAATAATAAATCTTTACCGTCCCTATATTCTTTTATATCTTTATAAATTATATTAATATAGTATTTCGTATTTTTTAGCTCCTACTAATATAGGATATTGAAGGCTTCGGGAGGAGTACCCGAATAAAAAAGGATAAGACCAAATTCTATAACGGTCGGTATTTATTAGAGGATTTATTTACTTTTAAAATCTTAACCTTTTTTATTATTAAATTCGTCGAATATAGGCACTTATTTAAATCTAATCTTATAGAATATTTTATACGCCGGGCAATAATTAATGTCGGGGAAAATTATATTAATTAGTAATTATATTCTATTTATAATAAAATCTTTTTTCTAATTATATAATTTAAATATTAAATAATTTCGGGGAAGACAGATATAAATTATTATAATATATATTGTTACTTATAAATTATTTATATTTTTATAGTATTCAATATAACCGTCTCCGTAGGAAATTATAGTATATTGCATAAAATTATTAACCTACTTCCTATCCTCTTTTATAATAGGAAGTTTAATAATTACGGGCCCGAAATACTATATTTAATATAATTATTTCGCCCCGAAATTACGAATTAAACGTTCGCTAATACTATTTTATAGTCTGGTATAATATAATATTTTATAGCCGGTAATAAATAGAAGGCAATTAATATAATATTTAAATATATTAATATATTTTTTACCCAAAATATTAAATAAAATAAAAATTCTACTTATAATACCCGGATTATGTTTATCCGGCTTTCTACTATTAACCTATATATTATAATTACTTATAAAGCGGTAAAGAATAATATACGAATTTATTAAGCTGGTAAATATATAAACTTATTTACCGATAAAAATATTATAAATTATATTTATATAATATATTAAAATAAATAAGCGCGTCGAAAATATATTACTTTCTGACTACCTAATAATTCGGGATTTAATACCCCTAATATTTTACAATTTAATTTTATTACGCTATTAAAATTAAAATTCGACGCCTTTAATATAAAGGAAATCCGGCCTCTATAAATAAATAAATAAATAATAATCCGGGACCCCGAATAATTTATTAGGTAAGTAGAAATAGATATAGGAAAAATAATTATCGATAATAATGAAGGCGAATAAATATATTTTAGTGAAGGCGTTAATTCGGATAATAATTTTATATAGTACTTTTCCTATAGATTTTTTAAATATTTATATAAAGTAACCCGAAAAAGGTTTAAGGTACCCGCCATATAAGTTAATCTCGTGTATATTTTGCGTTTTTATAGGATATTTATAAAGGTAATACAATATGGTATATTCGTAGGGTATTAATATAGGGAATTAGAATTTAAATTAATAAAAAGTAAAAGAATAATCCGCCCTAAATTCGAACTGGCAATCTATTAATATATTAAATTATTACCCAAATATTTATTTTCCCGCCTATAATTAGTATTAAAATAATACTAACCGTATTACTACTTATATTAGCGGACTATAGAATAAAGGCGTAAGAATATATATTATAAAGAAAGTATACTATAAATAAATAGGAATAATATAGTAAACGTTGTCTAATTCCTATAGGGGTAGTCTAATTACCGCTAACTTTATTTAAAGTCGTCGCCTGTTTGTATACCCCTTATTTAATTTATTTCGGACGACCTTTATAGGCTTCTAAAAATTCCTTTAATTCGTATAATATCCGGAAGTCCTTACTTATATTCTAAGACTTAAAATCGCTATTAAGGTTAATAATTAACGCGCGTAAAAATATAATATTCCTATAAATAAAATTAAAACGGGCGCTAAAAAATTTAATTTCGACCCGATCCCGGATATACGCTTCGAAAGGTCTCTATATATTATTAAATATATTAAATCCAAACTAAGGAAACTTTTTACCTTTTAATTCAATTTAACCAACTTCATTATTCCAAGTTCGAATAAAGATAAAATATTAAAAATATATATTATAAAGAAGGTACGTTATAGATAGGTAGGAATAATATAGTAAGCGTTGTTTAATTCCTATAAGAATAAATTAATTATTGCCAACTTTACTCGAATTATCGCTTTTTTACGTATTTTATATTTAATTTACTTTGGATAACCTTCGTAGGCTTCTAAAAATTTATTTAAATTATATAATATTTAGTAAAGTTTATCGATATTTATTTAGTATTCAATTAATTGTATTCGGTATAGTTAGGCCTTTATTTATGCCTTTTCGCTAGAATAGGGTATTTTTTTCTCTAATTATAGTAAATTCGTTTAGTATTATTTTCGCTACTTCGTCTAAATTTTATAAAGGATAGGAGACCTCTTAGCCCCTATAGGATTTAAATACGAATTAATACTATTCGGCCTTAAAAGGATAATATAATAGTTTAAAATTATTATATAAATTAAATAATATATTAGAATAAAATACCTAGGGATAAAACTTATTTACCCTAATATTTATTATTTTATTTTATATATATTAAATTTACTACCCCCTATATAATTTAGATAAGTAACGGGATAAAATCTATAATAGTAAAAATATATCTATTATAATAATATTCGAAGATTATAAATAATTAAAATTAAAAGCTTAGGACGATTTTATATAGTAAATAATATTAATAAATATTAATATTTTAACCGGACTACTAATTTTAGGAAATATTTTATAATAGTTGAATCTTTATTTATATTATAGATTTAATACCCCGAATTCGGATAGAATAAGTTATCGTAGGGATATAATAATATTTATAGGAGGAATAGAGCGTAAAATAATTCGTCCTATTTCCTATCTTCCTTTAAATATATATGGAATTTCTCGTCTGAAATTATTAATAGCTTCCTAAGAGTATAATAAGAAAAGATTTCTAATTTTAATCTAATTTTTCGAAATAATTACTCTACTATTAAATTTAGAAGTTTACTAATATTATACCTTACTTTATCATTTCCCTTATAGAATTTAAGTACTATTGCTTATCCTACGCTCTATTTATTAATATTTCTACTTAGTCTTGGCAATATTTAGGGGGTAATTTTAATATTAAGAATAACTAAAAGATACTAGATTTATTTAAGTTCGTAATATTTATTAATACCCTATTTTATTTTGTCTTCGTATTTTTAATATTTATTTATAATTTTTAATTTCTTTATTCTCTTTATGAAGTTTATATAGGAGGTATATATTCCTCTTCGTTTATTTTACGTTCTATTTAATACTAACTAATATTTTTATTTAATTCCGGTAATATTTGGGGGGTAGTTTTAATATTAAAAATAATTAAAGGATATTAAATTTATTTAAGTTCGTAATATTTATCGATACCCTATTTTATTTCGTCTTCGTATTTCTAATATTTATTTATAATTTCTAATTTCTTTATTCTCTTTATAAAATCTATATAAGAGGTATATATTCTTCTTCGCTTATCCTATATTGTATTTAATACTAATTAATATTTTTACTTAGTCCTAGTAATATTTAGGGGGCAATTTTAGTATTAGGAATAATTAGAGGATATTAAATTTATTTAAATTTATAATATTTATCAATACCCTATTTTCTTTCGTTTTCGAAAGTAATTAAACCCGAATTATATATTTAAAGGGAAGGTTGCTACTCTATAATAATATTATTAAAGAATATGCGGGTAGCTATAGTAATATATTTATAACCCCGCCGTAATAATTAATAAGATAGTTTTTCGCCCTCCGTCGTATTAATAAACTTATCTATAAGGAACTCGCTTAAATATTTAATAATAATATATATTAATATTTTAATCGGATTACTAATTTTAAAAAGTATTTTATAATAGTTAAATCTTTATTTATATTATAGATTTAATACCCCAAATTCGGCTAAAATAGATTATCGTAGGGATATAATAATATTTATAAGGGGAATAGAACGTAAAATAATTTATCCTATTTCCTATTTTCCTTTAAATATATATAAAATTTCTCGTTTAAAATTATTAATAATTTCCTAAGAGTATAATAGGAAAAGATTTCTAATTTTAATTTAATTTTTTGAAATAACCGTTCTACTATTAAATCCGGAAGTCTATTAATATTATACCTTACTTTATTATTTCCCCTATAGGATTTAAATATTATAATAATATTATTAATAGTACTAATCGTACTATTATGGACAATAGTACTCCCTCTAATAAAACCCGTAGATAATATTTGTAAGAATATTAATAACGAATAAGTTAAAATAAATTTAAAAGGTAACTACGAATTAGGAAATAATATTAAAGGATTCCGCCCCCCTATAAAATTTATACGGCTAGCCGGCTACTATTTAAATTAGAATAGGCTTAAAAGGTAATTACGAATTAAAAGATAATACTAAAGGATTTTACCCCCCTATAGGATTTATACGGCTAGCCGACTACTATTACCTTTAGCCGCGGACCTTCCTTGCTAAATTATAATTATTAAAACTAATAATTAATATTCCGGGAAGTACTATATTGATAATTAAAATTTAATATATAACCGGGCGCGTATTCCCTAAAAGGAATTATTTAACGCTATTAATAATAATAATAAAAATATTAAATTTAATAATTTTTAAAATTATAATAAGAAGCTTGTAATTCTTTAATATTTAACGATAGCGGGTAATTAATAATACCTTTTATAGTAACCCCTATAAAATTTACGCCCCGTTTAAATATTAATATTAATTTTTACGTTTATAATAATTCCTAATTAATTTATTATAATTCGATTTCTTTAAACTCTATTTAAAATATTCTTAGAAATAATAATATAAATACCTATTTAGTCTATCCCTTCCCGCTTCTAACCGTCTTATAGAATTAAATTAATTAATAAATTAATTAATAAATATTTATCTTTTATCCTTAATAATATTAATATCCCCTATATAATTTGTACGGTTAATAGATATTATACGTAAGCTATACTTTAAGTGCGAAAAAATCCAATATACTTTTTCCTTCAATCCCAATTTTACTTTTAGCTTATTAAATATTTTTTATTGAAAGAAGAGTTATTATAGCTTTAAATTCGTTAAAATGGGATTTTTCTCTATCGAAAATATATAGGGCCGCCCGAAGTAAAGAACTATTTAAAGGAAGAATAATATTTTAAAAAGCTTAAAGAGAACCTTCTAAGTTAGTTTTTATCCGGTATTAAATTTATAGCCCTAAAACTACTAGGCTAGAAGTATATTAATTTCGAAATTAACGTCGATAAAAATTAAGATAAGAGTTTTATATTTAATTTATTAAATATTTTCTATTAAAAAAAGAATTACCGTAGTATTAAATTCGCTGTAATAGGATTCCTCTCTATTAAAGATATATAGGGCCGCCCGAAATAAAGAATTATTTAAAAGAGGAATAATATTTTAAATAGTTTAAAAAAAATTTTCTGGGCCGGTTTTTACCTAATATTAAATTTATAGCCCCGAAGCTACTAAATCGGAAGCCGCCGGGCTAAAATACTAAAATACCCACGAAAACCGATTATCCGGCGGGCTAACCTAGAATAACGGACTTCGAAAAGTTATTTAATCTTTCTTAATAAGCGATATTAATACTATAATAATAATTATTCGTATATTTTATTATATAAATTTATAAATATATTATATATATTATTTTTTAAATCCCTTTTACTTTTTTTACTTCTACTTTTTACCGGCGTTAAAATATATTAATTTTAATTTCTATACTAAATTAACCTATTTCTCTTTATAATTACGTTTAGACTTTTCTTATAGAGTTATTATTAATAATTAAATAATAATTTATATATTTAATATAAATTATCGAAAGGAGGACTTATATAACGAAGAATCTTTCTTATATTTTCATTCGGATTCTACTAACGAAGAATCTTATTTATATTTTCATTCGGATTCCGCCTACGGCTCTATAATAAATAATTAAATAATAATCTATAAATTAAATATAAATTATTAAAACCGTAGGCAAAATCCGAACGAAAATGTAAGTAAAATTCTTTGTTAGCGGAACCCGAACGAAAATATAAGAAAAATTCGTAAGGATTTATTTAATAATAATAAGTTTAATAACCTTAAATAACGAATAGGAAAAATCCTATATAATTATTTCTTTATTATTATTACTTCTTACTTTAAGAATATAAAAACGGTTATTCTATTATTATTATAAAGGTATATAATATAATTCGTTATATTAAAAATTTTAAATTCTTTAAAAGTATTACTAACGATAAGTTTTAAATACTAATTCTTTCTTACTTCTTCGTAAAAATATTTAATTATTTAGAATTAATTTAAATAGTTATTATCGATAATATATTTAATAAAGTCCGTCTTTTAAAAAAGGTCGAATAAAAATTAAAAGTATATATAATTATCGGACGTTTAATAAATTCTAATAAATAGCGCGAAATAAAGAACGGTATCAATTTATCGATTGAAATTAATTCGAAATATAGTTTTGTAATTATAGTATTATAATATAAATAACTATAATATTATATAGGGGTAAAAATAGATTTAGGGAAAGTAGGATATTAAATCTAGACTAATAATATTAAAATTAAAAGGGATAAATTATAATACGTATATAAGCTACTTAGTTTTATATCTTTTAACCTTTCTTTTATAGTAGAATATATTAAAACGCTATATCCTATTTAGTATACGTTAAATAAAATTTTATATAATTATATAGGGGATAACTTCTAAAGGCGGTATAGTACGCAAATATAAAAGTAAATTGATAGTCTGAATTAGAATAGCTTCCTTAAAATAATAGCGTAACAATTTAATAGGGAGCGTCCAACTTTCGAAAGGGAGTTCGATAAAAATTTCCTATTCGGTACCCTTATTATATATATTATATATAGAATATAATAATAATATATAGTCTTATAAATCTTTATTAATTTAATTTCTTAAAACGAATAAATAAAACGTATATAATTAAAAATAATAAAGCGACCCTAATTAAGGGCGGAAGGGAAATTCCGATTAAGGATAGAAGGGGGACCCTAATTAGGGATAGAAGGGGGACCCCGATTAGGGACGGAAGGAGGGCCGCGATTAAAGATAGAAGGAGGGCCGTAATTAAGAATAGAAAGAGGGCCGCAATTAAGGACGGAAAGAGGGCTGTAATTAAGGACGGAAGGAGGGCCGCAATTAAGGACGGAAGGAGGGCCGTAATTAAGGACGGAAGGAAGGCTGCAATTAAAAATAGAAGGAGGGCCGTAATTAAGGATAGAAGGAGGGCCGTAATTAAGGATGGAAGGAAGGCTGTAATTAGGGACGGGAGGGTCGTCGAAATTGAATTAGAATTAATTAAATTATTATTGTAAATAAGGAATAAAATATTGCCCTTATAATTTAAAGTGTTAAAGCCTATATACGAAGGATTATTGGTATAAGTAATTACTTTACTTTTACCCTTTTCTATAGTAATAAAAAGCGCCGACTAATAGTATAAGAATTATCGATTAAATTGGAAAATATACCGCTAATTGTAAAGGACGAATTAAATAAAACTGAAGGTAGGACTTTGTAAAATTTAGGATAATTAAAAGCTATATTATTAGATAATTAACTATTAAGTAAGGATTAAGGTAAATAGTACGTAATAAAAGTAATAATTAATTGCCTATATATATATTAATAATTTAAGAGTAGACTTAAATACTAGTCTCTATTTAGGTTAGGCGTAAATAAAATTATTTTTAAACGACGGATATAAATTAGGTAGGAGAGAATAAAATAAGAAGTCGCCTATATATACGTTAATAATCTAAGAGTAGACTTAAATACCGGTCTCTATTCGGGTTAAATATAAATAAGACTACTTTTAAACGATAAGTATAAATTAGGTAAAAGAGAACGAAATAGGAAGTCGCCTATATATATACTAGTAATTTAGGAGTAGACCTAAATACCGGTCTTTATTTAAGTTAAGTATAAATAAGATTATTTTTAAACGATAGGTATAAATTAGGTAAGAGAGAACGAAATAGGAAGTCGCCTATATATACGTTAGTAATTTAGGAGTAAATTTAAATATTAATTTCTATTCGGGTTAAGTGTAAATAGGACTATTTTTAAACGATAAATATAAATTAAATAGGAGAGAATAAAATAAGAAGTCGCTTTTATATATGCTAATAATCTAGGAATAGACTTAAATACCGGTCTCTATTCGGATTAAATGTAAATAAAATTACTTTTAAACAACGGGTATAAATTAGGTAGGAGAGAACGAAATAGGAAGTCACCTATATATATACTAGTAATTTAGGAATAGATTTAAATGCCGGTCTTTATTTAGGTTAGGCGTAAATAAGACTACTTTTAGATTATAATTTATAAAGTAGCCGAAAAAAGTAGTATAGGAAAGTATAAAAATAATAAAGGAAAGGATAGGAATAGAAGGGTTCTAAATAAAAATAAAATTATAAGGGAAAATAGATTTAAATAGGGTATCATACCTTTTATATTACCCTTAGGCTAAAGTAGTACCTATTAGGCCGTTAATTTAATTAAGGTTAAAGCGAAATATAGTATATTAAAGATAAAAATTAATATAAAAAAAAATAAAGATAAACGAATATTGAAAATATAGTAAAATTAATTCTTAAAAGGAAAGAGAGGGATGCGTAGGCTAGTAATACAATCCCTTATATTATTAAACGATTACTAGCTAACTAATTATAATCTTTAAATATAAAAATTCAATTATTTAATAAACTCCGGCATATTTTTTCGGCAATCTCTATTAATACTATATATATTAACTATATAACTATTAACGTTCTTATCTTTTATTTAATTATTAAATATTATATAATTAAATAATTTGCAAAAATTAGGTAGGCAGGCTAATATACGTCGAAGTATACTAAAGTCTATAGTTACCTATTGGTATAAAGAGCGTATTAAAGCGGACCTATTCGGGCGCCTATACTAAAGCTCGTATCCTTTCGCTAAATAGAGAATAATAATTATATAGCCGAAATAATTAAATTTGCGTATTAAAATAAAAACGCCGATCGAATATATAAAAAACCTTACTTTACAAATATAATAAAAATATAACTAATATTACACTAATATATATATTAAATATACCTTATCTCCTAATAATCCTAAAGGTATCGAAAATAAGAAATAGCTCTAACTAACCGAAAAAATCCTATAGGGGGCAATACTAAATAGTATTTTATATCTAATTTAATAAGTGGCAGGATAATTGCCGGAACCTACGGCAAAATAAATAACTAACCTACTATCCCTCTAATTAATAGAATTAATAAAAGTAAAAGTCGACCTATATAATAAACGATTAATAAAGCCTAATTATAATATATTAAATTATATAATAAATAAATATTAGAATCCTCTACTTTTCTAATATAGAACGGCTAATAAAAGTAATAATTTCTAACCTAATTCTATATTTAAATTTTATAGGGGGCGAACTATATTTACCCCTATTAAATTTAAACGTATTTATTAAATTTATTATTATTTAATCCGCAATTTCGGAAACTACTATATTTTAAATTATTATCGCTATAATTATTATCGTTATTAATTCTATTATCCGCCGAATCGCTATTATTCTAATTATTTTTTACCGAAGCGTCCTCTTTAATATCCGGTATATTTTCGCTACTCCTAATGGAAATATATTTATTATATTTATTATCCGCCGAATTGCTATTATTTTAATTATTTTCTATTAAAACGCTTTCTTTAATATCCGATATATTTTTGCCGCCTTTAAAAAAAATATAATTATTATACTTATTATCCGCCGAATCGCTATTATTCTAATTATTTTCTATTGAAGCGCCCTCTTTAATATTTAATATATTTACGCCGTTTTCTAAGGAAATATAATTATTATACTTATTATTTACTAATTATAAATATATATTAAAATATAAACGTTTTATATTAAAAGAATTATTAGGAATTAAAGTAAATCGCTTCTTATAGGAGGTAAAAGCTTCTTCCGCCTTACTTATTATCTCTATATATTTACTACTAAAGAAGGTTAAAACGTCTATTTTATTAACAATAATATTATCCTAGCCTATTTAAATAATTAAATTATTTTATTCCGCTTTATAGAATTGTACTTCGGACTTCGATAACCTAATTAAAATTAATATTAAATTCGTTAAATACTCCGCCTTTATATTTATTAAAAGTAAAATATTAGTTGTACTTTATAATTCTTTAATATTTAAGGTAGAATAATTAAAAATTTTACTATAGCGATCGATAAATATAAGGCCGAAAATAAGTAATAATTTTATAATAGATTCTTATTTAAATCCTTCTATTTTAAAAGTCTCCTTATTAATTATATAATATATAACTACTTATAAATAAATATAGCTAATATTTTACGCGCGGGGCAATATATACGTTTCAATATCCTATAGAAGTTTAATAATTTATAAAAACCTATTAAAATTATAAGTAAAGATCGTTTTAACCGCTTTGTAAATAATAATAAATTTTAATATTTACGATTTTATACCCCTAATAAGAATAAATAACGGTTAAAGGGTATAGACCTATTAATAAAAAAAGTTAGTACGGCTAATTGGGTAAATTATATAAGGAGAACGGGGTAAAAATAAACCTTTTATATAATACGTTCCTCCTACTAATTTAAAATCGTATTATTAATTTATAGTAAGTACTATATAACCGGTTTAATTTGCCTAATTCGGTAAAGGCGGCTAATATATTAAAAAATAATCGATATATTCTATATAAATCCTAAACTAATTCTAATAGAATATTACGCGTACGTATTCAAATTAATAATATTTATATTAGAATTGAAAATAAAAATGTCGACGGCGATATAAAATATATTCTACTCCTAAATAATATCAACCTACTCTTAGGGAAATTAATTCAATATAATTACCCGGACTTTAAAATTAATTTTCTATAAAATAGAATAGAAAATTCTAAAGAAATTAGACTATAGGTAGATTTAATAGGGGAGGGGGAAATCTACCCCCTATAGGAATTAAATATAAAATGGGCGGGTTTATTTATATTTATATTTAAAAATAATTAACTATAATAAAAATACGCTATTTCTAATTCTATATATTAAAATATTTTCAGAGTACCTATATTTATAAAGGGGATTAATTATACGTTTAAACGATTATTTATATATAGTTAATTAATAATAGAACGTCCAAATCCTTATTTAAATAGATGTATATATAAAATAGGCCGCCGTCGAACCCTAATTTTACTAAATAGTCGACCTTATTTATTTCGAAGTTCGGATTGCCCTTTAATTTCTTTTTTCTAATAATTTCCTAAAAAAGTTCTTTATTAACCGCTTTACGTTATTTAATTTTTGATCGCTCCTCCTGCTTAATTTTATTATTAATTTATAATATATTTTAAACCCGGATATTTTAAACGAAGAATTATAAACCCCGTATTAAAATAAATTTAAGCCTTTAAAGTTATTTATTAATATCGAAATTAGTAGGGAATTAAATTTCTTTAATCTTTTTAATAATTAATATTAAAATTTTATTAATTAATATAACTATTTTACTAGTTAACCGAGCGTACTTTAAATAGATTTAGTAGATTTTTATTTTAAAAATACCCGTAGAGGGGTAAATTACTTCCCCGTTAGGGAATATTAATAAGGTATTTATTCCCCAAAATAAGAAAAAGACTTAAGATTATTATATAATCTTATTAATTGCCGTACTAATAATAGCGTTTTACTTAGAAATAGTCCGTTAAATATTTAAATATAGTATTTATTATTTAAAGCCCTACTATTCGTTAATCTCTTTAAAATTAATAATTTAAATTATAGTTATTTTTAGGTTAAATACGTAGTTTAAGCTAGTACTATTATAAATATCCCCGGTAAAGTCGCTAATATTAAATTTATCCTCCGATTTAAAATTGATACTAACGTTATCCTAAAATATTATTATAAATACCTTAAAGTCGAAAATACTATTTAATATAGGTATAGCCGAATAAAAAATAGTTTACTCGCGGGGAATTATACGAATTTACTATTAAATAGTGCTTTTAAAGTTATATAAGAATTATATTTTATTTATAATAATACGGGCGAAGTAGACGCCTTTATAGTATAATATTCTTAATTCGTATTATTTTCTATTAATTACCTTTTTACCCTCCGTATTATTATTAAATATTAATATATAAAATAATATTAAACGGCTGGATAAATCCTATAAAGGAAGGGTACTAAATTTAATATATATATTATAATAATTATCCTCAAATACTTTAAAGATAATACTTTCCGTATTACTATTAAAATTTTTATATTTTTATTTCTATTTAGAGGAGGGTTGCTAAATAAATTTATTAAAATATTGAAGGCTATTATATTAATACCGTTCGTCCAATAGAAAATATTATTTTTTATAGACTTTTACTTAATAGGAGAAGTACATCGAAGTAGCTGCTAAAATAATAATTTTAATAATATCCGGAGAAGACCTGTCGTTAATATACTGTAATATTAAAACGTTAAAAATATTTTATATAAATATATAAATATATTTTAAATTATTTATCGGCATTAATTTAAATTCGCTAAAAAAGCAATATATATTAAAGGTATCCTTAAAGGTATATATAGCTTTACTAAATATTTATATAATTAAAGCGGCCGGTATAAAGATTAACGTTGGGTACGCCTCTATAAACCCGCTACTAACTGTAATTCTCTTTAATTTTATATAATAAAGTAAGATAGTAGTAAAATATATAACCGTTTTACCTATATTAACCTTATTAATAAATATAGTGTATTTAAGCGGGGACTATTTAAATTGCCGAATAATATACGTATTTAAAAATATAAATTAATAGAGCGTATTTAAATCCTATAAAGGGCCGAATAATTCGGCCCCCTATAAAATTTAGAGGAGGAAGGATGTAATTTACTAATTAATTAATAGGGTAAAAGTAATTTATTCCTAAAATTACTTAACGCTTAATTCGCCTATCTGCTATACCTAGCTTAATTATTAAAATTACCGACTTCTATTATAAGTTCGGTAAATATATCCGAAATAAAGATCTTATCCTATATCTTTATCCTATAGTAAATTACAATATAATCGCCGAAAACTTTATATAAAGGGTATTACCTATAAATAAAATTCGATAGCGAATATTTAGTTTAGAAACGCGCTTATTCCTTAACCGAATTATTATCCTCTTAAATAGTATTACCGGTAATAAATTTAACGGATTATATATACCCTTTATTATAGGCCTCTATATCCTAATTAAAAAATACTTCTTACTCTATAATAATTTACTATACGTCGCTATCCCGGAAATATAAATCGTACGTTATAATTAAGTAATTAATAAGAATTAGGACGTAGGGCTATTAAAATTGGTAAATAATAGCGCTTTCCTACTTCTTTAATAGAATAAAGGTTATAATAAATAATATAATGTCTATTTTCGGAATATTGAAAATTCGGAACTTTTTACTAATATTGGTTAAACGACTATTAAAGTCTTTAGAAACTAATATACTTTTATTAAATCTTCGAAAATATTAGGATAATATTTAGAAATAAGTATAATTTACTATATAATAATTAAAAATTTCTATATTCTAGGATAAAGGTATAGTAGGGTCGAAATTAGAGTTAAATATACTAATAATTAATTTATTGTTAATATTATAAAGGATTTACTTATTAGCTTCGTATATTTTAATTATAGCTAATTAAGCGTTATTACCGGCGATTTTATTATACTAATCTTTATTAGTAAATCCCGGAGTATCTTCGGTATTAAGGATATATAAAAATTTGTATACGGAATTTTAAAAACTTTTCTAACCCCCGACTATAGATTTCTAGAAATTCCGCTAGTAATTATAAAATTATACGAAGTAAATTATCGTATAGAATTAATTATTAACGTTAAATTTAAATTATATATTATTTTAGGGCGTATATTCGCCTTATTTATATTGAAATATACTACTATTCTTCTATCTAAATTAAGTAATTCGTAAATAAATAAACTATATTACGAATGTAATAGCTTTAAAATAAATTTTATTTTTATTGTCCAACGAATAAGTATTAATATTCGTTAAATCGTTGTAGTAAATAGCGAAAATATAAAAGGGGAAATCGGGCGTAGTAGAAAAATATTATAAAATACGGCCGTAATCTAAATAATTATATATATTAAGAATAATCCCCTTCTAACTCTTCTATTTTAAATTATTAACGCCGGGCTACTTATTTTTCCTATAGTCTTATTTAATTTTAAAATACTTGAGCGGACTAAAAATTAGAATAATTATAATATAATTAATAAATATTTAAAGCGCGTTTAAATTTTATAAAGGAGAGGAATTTGCTTAACCCCTATAGGAATTGAGCGGGAAATATATTTATATTCGTAATCGGAATATTAATATAAAACTTTTATATTAGCGTAATTTAAAATACTAATTATATTACCGAATAGAAGGCAAATACTCTAATTTATTTATTAACCGATAGTCTATCCGGGCAACTTTATTTTAATACCCTTCCTTAATTTATATAAATTACGCTAATTTACTATTATAAATACTATTTCGACGTAGGTAATATAATTATCACGGGGATAACACCGTTGGGGGTATGGTTGGATATACGTAGTTGTACGAGGAAGGAAAGAAGGAGAGGAGGGAGGAGTGCGGTCTGGATATGGGGCAGGCTATACCGTGCTCGGATCCAGACCGAGGCCTACTAGTGCGTGCGTACATATAGTCCTATTAGCTAATAGCCAATAGATTCGACTATACAGTGCCTAGTGCTATATGCCATTATAAGTAATCCTATAATACTACCTCCCTACAAAAGAAGTTTATAGAGCTTTAAACTATTTATTTAGTATATATATATAAAATAATAAATTATCCCTTATTCTAACTCCTCGATCCGTAATTCAATGCCTATAAGCCGTACTTAAATAACGTTGTTATTACCCTACTAATACGTCCTAGCCTCCAATCGTTCCTCCACATTCTTTATCGACGGCCGTTTACCCTATTAAACCTCCGCTAATTTCCTAAATACCTTATAAAAGAATTCGTCTATTTTTTTTATATCCTTCTTAAATAAGGGTTCTAACTCCCGGTTTATAACTTCGATCGCGGACCTTCGTACCTCCCGGCTAGTTGTAATATCCGTTATAGTAATATTAATTTGCTCCTTTAAATCGGTAATACGTTTAAAACGTTTTGGGGGCGGGGCTAAGGATGCTGTATAATGTATTTAAGGTATAGGCGACGCCGTATAATGTATTTAGGGTATTAAGGCCTTTTATTTTAGGGTTAGGGTTTGTTCTTAAAGTATAGCTTTAATTTCTAGCCAATTCTAAACTGCTAGCGGAATAGGGGTATTTAAATAATTGTGGTAAAATGCGATAATAAAGTCCCTTATTCCCTTAATATTATCGAAGGGTTTGTTGGTAGGATTATAATATTTCTACTTTATAATATAGAATTAATAATAGTTACTTTTTTATTAAAAATAATTTAAGAATTTATTAAACTCCTATTCTACTATTTCCTTATAATTATTTATTCTAATTATAATTCTGCCTTCGTTAGTTTATATATCGCCTTATAAGTCGGCTTAGTTAAGGAAACCTTTATAGTAAAGTTTTATTATAAAGACGTAGAATATTAGTGAATACTTTATATTAATAAATAAAATTAGTTTAATATTATAAAATCGCATTTAATCTATTTTAAAAGGGCCTTCCTATTGTAGGGATAATTTATTATATAGCTTATTATTATTAAAATTAGTCGTATTAAATAAAACGAAATCTTTAGCGCAATATTTTAATATATTAGACCGGTTTTTATTAATATTAACTTCGTACTAATCTTATACCTTCTTCGTAGAAGTACGTATATAGTTTTAAATAGTTTCGAAACGAATAAATAATTCGTTAACCTTTATATACTCTTTCTACTATATTAATAAGAAACTTTCTAATAGTATAACCGCTACGGGTTCGATACCTATATAAGGGTAAAAATTATAATTAATAAAGAAGGGGGTTATATCTGTAATTAATAATACTATATTATTTCCTACGAATTCTACTAATAGTAATTATCGTATTTAATCCATTTATATTTAATTAACGAAGATACGTAAATATTATTCTATTTCTACGTTAATACGCTCTGTTTAGGTATTAATTTATAAGTAGAAAACGGAATTCAATAATTTCTTAATAATTAAACGTTTATAGATTTTAAATTAGAATAAGGATATAAATTAAATACCGCGGTTGGAAATAACGGTATTAAATAAACTATAAAAAGTATAAATATAATTAATAAAATAGTCTATTAATTCTTCTACTTTTATAATAATAATCGGGATATAATAATATATTTTTATTAAACAGTCTATAATAATAGCGATATATTTGAATTTCTAGCCTAAATAAAGGTTTTCTAGCAAGGGGGAAATATAATCGACTGATATATTAATCTATAATACGTACGCCGCTAATATAAATTTAAAGTAGCTTACTTTAATTCGTTATAGTATTTTCGACTTAAAATATATTAGGCATCCTTTATAATAAATTCGAACGACTTCTACTATATTTAATTAATATTAATATTCGTTTATTTAAACCCAAATTTTATCTCTATTTAAATAATTAACCGTTAATAATAAATAAGCGCGGTAAATAAGTAATAAATGGGTAGCAATATTATTAAGGTCGATAAATACCCTCCCTCTATAGTAGGCCTTACCTCCCGCCCTAGAATATTCGGCAAAAGCGACTTTAAATTTTTTTCTAATATAGGGGTACTATTTAATACGACCTAAATCCCTCAAATAACTAACGACCTCTTATATTAAAATTAACCGATCGTAATTCTTATTAATAATATTATTAATTAATTTATTTAATTCCTTTAAAATATTTAGGGAAAAAAGGAATACTTCTTCGTCGAAATCGAAGTCGTCGCTAATCATTATAGCCGATAAAGAGAAATAACCCTCTTTAAAGCGGGCGGGGTCGATAAATTTATAATTTCTTACCTTTAAACGATAATCGTTTATATTTAAAAGTATATCCTCTAATTTCCTATTTAGTATATTAGGACGAAGATTTTATAACCCTAATATATAGAAGATCGAGAAATTGAATTATAATAAAAATTATAACTATCGTATATAGCGGGGTATAAACTACTTATTTATTATAAAGGTCTTTAAATTCTTATAATCCGTAATAATATTAAAGGGTTACTAAGCGCCTTCTAATTTTAGGCGCTACTCCTCTAAGGCTTTAACGATAGCGAAGAACTCTTTATTATAAATATTATAATTATATTCCGCTACTAAACACTACGCTAAGAAGTATATAATTAAGTAGAATTCGCTATTATCCCTATATTAAGAAAAGGTGCTTCTAGAAGCCTAATTCGAAATATCGGTCTTAATAATCGTCTTCCTAAATTAGTCGTAAATCTATAGGGTTAGGCCGTTAGTAAACGCGGCCTTTAGGGTCTCAAAAGCGGATTACTATATTATAGTTTACAATTATTCTGCATCCTTTTTTATAAAATTATATAATAGTGCCGCTATTATTGAAAAACCTTTAATAAAACGACGATAAAAGTTAGTAAATCTTAAGAAATTCTATAAAAACTTTTTTAACGTCGGGGGTTACTAGTCTATAATAACCTTAACTTTTACTAAATCTATTTCAATACCGCTAAATATAATAATTAATTTAAAATATTTAGTTTTCTTAATATAAAATTCGTATTTATTAATATTAACCTATAGGCCGGCCTTTTTTAAACGGGTAAAAACATTATCTACGTACTTCTAATACTCCTCCTCGTTATTTAAAAAAATAAGGATATTATCTAAATAAGCGGTCGTATATATATTTAGGATATTATACAAAATATTATTAATATAGTTCTAGAATATACTAAATATTCTTTATAGGCCGAAAGGATAAATAAATAATTTAAATAGGCTAAAGCGGGTAATAAACGCCGTTAATTATTCGTATCCTTCCGTAATACAAATACAATTAAAAGCGGCAATAATATTTAATTTAGTAAAAATCTTTATTTTATAAATAGTATTAAGGGTTTCTTTAATTAAGGGAAATGGGTAACAGCTTTTAAAAATAACGTTATTAATCCCCTTATAATCTACGCAAATCCTAATACCTCTACTTAACTTCTATACTAGTAAAATCTAGGAAACGGCCTTTAATTACGAGGGATAGATAAATTTATTACGGAAATTCTTATCGATTTACTTTTTAATTACATTTAATTCGTCGGGGTTAAACGCCTTTAATCTTATATAGGGCGCCTATTCTCCCGGGCAGAACTCGATCTTAAAATTATAAGAGCGGTAAAGGGGTAAGACTGTTATATTATAAAGTTTGAAAACGTCGAAGTAATTCTAATATTATTTAAGAAATTTCTTTTTAATTTGGGCGTCGGTTTTAAACGGCTTATCGGCTTTCTCGTAAAATTTAATTATATCTTCCTTTATAATATTAGCAGCGAATTTAATAGTTTTATAACGTTCGAAATACTTATTTATATTATTATTAAAGTAAATATATTTAATAATCTTTATTATTCGGATAGCAACCTTAAATCCCTTACTAGCGTAAGCGTTAATTTATAAATAGTAACGTTTATTTAATAATTTTTTATATTTAGCGCTATTACCATCCTAAATTTCTTATTCTATTTCTAAAATAAAATTTGCTAAACTGCTAAATATATTGTAATTATAATTATACTTAATTCCTATCCCTACCCCTCTATTAATAACGCTTTTATTGTTTCTATACTTTTTAGGCTTTAAGGCGCCCCCTTCTACCTCTTTAACCCGGGCTTCCTCTTCCGCCCTAACCTCTTCCAAAATTTTATAAAATTCTACGTATAAAGTATAAAATACTTATAAATAATACTTTTCGTACAACCAATTAAAATTAGCGGCTATTATATCTTTAATATCTACGGGGTTAATTAATTCGTTCGAAAAATACGTCTTACGTATTACAACGCGGTAATAAAGGTCGGATCTTCGCTAGCTGGCTATAGTACGGTAGATAGTAGGCTTAGTCCGCTTAGGAGTTTCGGTAATAGTACCTTCGATTGGGGTGGGATTTAGGGTATTAAGGTTTATAACCGGGGTATTTAAAGGTTCGTCTTTAATAGTATTGGGAGTAGGGTCCGCGATTAGGGTATTAAGGCTAATTACCTCGGTTATACCTTATATAGTCTCGTAATAACGCGTATAAATATATTTCTAAACTTTAAACGCGTATTATAAAGAAGGTAAAAAGTTAATGGGAAAATAGCGGTCTACGCAGTAATTAATAAAAGTAATAACACTATCTAACTATAATATTGTAAAGTTATAAAATTTGAACTATAATATATTTAAAATAATAGGATAGTCGTCGGCTAAGTCGTAAACTAGTATAGTAATCGTTTTTATATAATAACCGATCCGTAATTAGACTTTACAATAATAAATAATAAAATCCTTAAATATAACGTTTACTAAATATAAGGCTTTAAGCTTAGGGAACATTAATAACGGAATAGTATAGCGGGCGGCAAAACCGCGATCAATAAAAGCGAGAGCGGAATATCCGCTATTAACTAAAGCAATATATTTACTTTATTAATTATACAATCTATAAATAATTTAAATAGAAAGGAGGATAGAATTATTATTATAGCTATCTAAATTTAAATTCTTAAATTAAACTACTTTTAAATCTATTAAATTATTTACCTCCTCCTCTATTATTATTATAAACGATAGCCTCTCCAAACGATTTAGTAAAGAAATAGTATATTTCCCGCATTATATTCCGCAGGCTAAGTAAAAGTTAGAACGGGGGGTATAGCGGGAGCGGCGGGTTTATTAATAGTAATAGCGTTAATACGAATACTATTATTATTATTATTACTATAGCTAATCTAATTTATAACGGGTCTACTACAGTTATTATTATTTCCTTTAATACGATAATTATAACGTTCGCACTCCCTTTACTCCTTAGGGATACTAGTATTAATATTATTATAATATTCGTAAATATAGTAATTAATTTAGGCGTAGCGCTTATAAAGTCCGTTCTTTATATAGTAATTAATAACCGCTTTATCAATTATACGGGCTAATTAAACATTAACGGCGTTTATAATATCGAAATCTATAGTAGTACTACTTTAATTAACGGTATATTCGGGGGTAGCGGTATTACTAATACCGGTAATATTATTCTTAAAATAAATATTAATTTTATTATATTAATTACGCTCCTCTAAATTAGTAGCGAACTTCCGATAGAAGGTAAATTAACCGTTAAAATCGTTATAGGCTAAGGTATCTTATTAGTAGGCAATAACATCGCGGATTTTATTCGTAACCTTTATCTTTAAAAAATAAGTCTTTATAATATCGTCGAAATTATATTTATTAATAATAATAATAAATTTATCTTCGAAATCGAATTATTTCGTACCTTTAATTATCTTTAATAATTCGAAATCGCGGCGTACTTCGAAGGTAAAATCTATATAATTATATTTAGTACCGAAATAAATAAAGAAAGCCTCCGTACTTTCCCACTTCTATTTAATCGGGTCCTCTTCTTTAATAATAAGTATTATATATAGCAATAGAATTTTGAAGGCATTATTTCCAAAATACGAGAGAATTTACATAAACTTATAACGCTTATCCTAATCGAACTACTAAACATCTTAAAATTAATATAATTAAATTTTATTACGCCAATTTTAAAAATCTTTAGCATATTTAATAGCAGAAGTATCCTCACTAATATAAATAATAAGGTCCTTATTCGTATAGGTTTTTAGGGTAATTATAGTAGTTTCGTCGTTAAAATCGGGGGCCGGGATAGAAACGGGCAGAATAATTTTATTACGAATAACTTTTTTAAAGGCCCTAATTTAAATTTCGGCAGTCTTTTTAAATTTAATATTAATTTTATTAATTATAACGAAATTATTATAAAGTTATTAAGCTTCCTATTAAAGGTTGGCGAACTCCTATTAAAAATTAGTAATAGTATTTTCCTAATTAGTAATTTACTAGTAGGCGGCTTCGAAGGAATCCTAAACGGCGCTAACGAACGTATTAATTTAAATTAAGTCCGTATAGATTAATTAGGCGAAAATAATAATAATATAGGGAAAAGTAATATATTAGGCGAGTTTAAAAGCGGTATTAAGGACTTCTTCCGCGATTAAATTATTTAAGTATTAGAGAGCGGCACTATTAAAGGTTTCCGTAACGTTTTCGAAAAATTATTCGTACTCAAAGCCAATAATAGTATTAATTATAAAGATAATGATATTAAAATTAATAATAAGGGCCGCTATTTAAATAATCGTAATTAATATTTACTACCTTATAGCGTAAATACTTATTACCTTATAGTGTAAATAATATCCGTTAGCTACCTTATAACGACGAAAAAGAAGTCTATTACAATACGACGAAAGAGGTATATCGCGGTACGATAAGAGAAAAGTATATCGCGGTACGACGAAATCGCAGGCTCGTCGGAAATACTTACGACGGCGGCGATAAACTTATTTTAAAATATACGCGCGTAGTATAATAATAAAATACAATTAATTATTACGGAGATAATACCGTTAGGAATATAGTTAAATATACGTAATTGTACGAGGAAGGAAAGAAGGAGAGGAGGGAGGAGTACAGTCTAAATATAGAGCAGGCTATACCGTACCCGGAACCAGACCGAAGCCCACTAGTGCGTGCGTATATGCGGTCCTATTGGCTAATAGCCAATGGACTCGACTATGCAGTGCCCAGTGCTATGTGCCATCATAGGTAATCTTGTGATAATAATAGATTATTCTACCCTTTATTTATTATCCGGGCTTTTTAAATTCTAATATCGCTTTAATTACCTCTTTTATATTATACTTATTTATATAAAGTAAACCGAATTTAGGGAATAAATTAGCTAGGTTTTTAATTTAGACTTTAAATTACTTTTCGTTAGCGGCGGCTTTAATATTAGTAAATTTAAACTAATTTACCGGGGGATAATAAAATTACTATAATATACTAATATCCGGCACTTAGAAATATATATCATTCTTAACTAAATTTAGGTTAGGTACCGGCTAAATTTTAAAAACTTAGTATAACGCTATCTATAAAAATTAAAAAATTATATAGAAGGGGTTATATAATATGTAAAGGGGGTATAGGCTATTTTACTTTAATAGGAGGGGATATAAGTATTTTTAGAATCCGAATTGCGTTTAAATATAATAGGGGGCGGGAAGGGAACGAAAAAATATTATCGGAAGGAATATAAATATTTATAGAATCCGAATTATATTTAAATATAATAAGGGCGGGAAGGGAATAAGAAAATATTATTAGAAAGGATATAAATATTTATACAATCCGAACTTATATTTAAATACGATAAGGGTAGGAAGGGAATAAAAAAATATTATTAGATTCTTATAATAGGAGGCGGAAGGGAAATAAGAAAATATAACTTAAATTATAAAAAGAAGGAAGAGGGAAGGATTTTAAAATGGGGGAAATTCTTATACCCGAATATATAAACTATTTATAATTAGAAAATTAGGGTAGAATTAGAAGTTTAAAGGAAATTTATAGTAGGTTTCTATATTTTTATCTAATTTTATCTATCCTTCTTAACCCCTATAGGATTTAAACGAAAGAATAAGAAATTTCGCCTATTTACTTATTAAAGATTAAAAACTACCTATATTTACTTCTTCTATTTAATTAGTATAATACTAATCTTTACTTATTTAGCGGGTAAGGCTATACTTATATATATAATAATAGAATAAGCCGCGCGCAAGTTTAAACCTATAACGCTAGAACCGCTATTTATAGACTTTTTTATTTATCCCGCCCTTACCAATCTCCTCTTTTCCTTATTCGTATTATTGTAAATTAACCTCTCTATATTAATATTGAATACTTCTAATACAATAAGTATAAGGCGGCTATATTTTATAATTAATATATTGCTATACCCCCCCAATTATTTCTATAATTCGAATATTAGAATAATTTTAACGAAATTTTAAATAATTAAAATAAATATTTATTTTCCGAATTAATATATAAGTACGTTTATAAAAGTAAATATTATAAACGCTTCCTTCGGTAATTCGAATAATTTAAGTATATTAGAATAGAGGATTTTAATTATATTTATTATAAAGTAGTCTAATTCGACTAGGGCGAAATTAGCCTTCGTCAATTTAATTGGGCGCCGGACGGGTATTACGAACTTCTTTAATATAAGTAATAAGAGACTTAATAAAGGATAATACTTATTATAATATTACTATAAAAGTATTATAGTAGGATGAATACCGGTATATTTAGCGTCGAAGTTTTTTATATAGGTAGGTAGACTTTTAAATTCGGGAAATAGTTTAAACTCCTACAATAGCCTTATAATATATAGTCTAAAGTAACCTATATTAACGAATTCGTATATTTCCTTATATTTATTAATATACTTCTTTTAATATAATTCCTCTATTATAATCTATATACGAAATTAGCGATTACTATTACTAATACCCAATTCCTAAAGGATTAGACTATTAAAAGTAGTTTTATCGTTATTTAATAACTTATTCTATATATTTTCGTCCGACGTATTTTCTATATTTAACGTATTTTCGTCTAATATATTTATATCGGGTAATAGAAGCGGTTAGACTAGGTTATCGATTAAAGCAAAATTTAATATAGTATATTAAATATTAATAGAAGGAAGGGCCGGGACTTTAAGGGTTTCTAACCCTAAATTATTAATATAATTTATAGAAATATCGCCGGTATAAATATTAATATTTACTATAACGGATTTATTTAATTAGCTTAAATAATCGAACTAATAATATAGTATAAAATAATACCCTATACTATATATAGTAATATCCGTACGGATAGCGTATCCGAAGTGCTAAATTAAGTCTATAATATTATTAAATTTAATTACGCCGTATTAAATTACGTACTATATATCCGGAATATTTATATTTATACCGAATAAATAGTAGTAAGTATAATTTAATACGTAGAATCTAATCGCCTAAAGTCCTCGTATATCTCCTTCTAATTTCGGGGATATATATTAGCGTTGTATTTATAAATTATTTTTATTATATATAAAGGATTATAGCCGGATAATATAAGATAACGTAGAAGGTGCGCCCGAATAGAAAAAAAAAATAGCTTAGTATTAATATAAATTATTATTTTCGGAATAAAATAAAAATTTAATTTAGGGGCGTTGGGCGTTTGGGGGCCGAGGACGAATTTGAGCCGCTAATAATTGTAGAACCTACTTCGTAGGATTGGCTATAGTACTATAATAATATTGGCGCGGTCGATAGAAGTACGAATAATAGTAAATTTACCTAATTTATAACCTTTAGAGCGAAAACCGCTATATTTATATATATAATATTATATATTATATATTAATATAACCGTATATCCGAACTAAGGAATATTAGATAAGATAGCGGTTTTAATAGTATAAATATCTATAAACTACTTTCGGAACTCGCGCTATTAAAATATAGTATATAATTCGTTAATAATAATAAAAGTAATCTGCTAATTAAATAAAGCCTTATATATAAACTCTATAAATTTTATATCGGTAATTTATTTTAAACCGAAGAGGATATATATATAATTTCCAAATTTTGAATCTATTTAAAAGCGAATATACTATTAGGCAATTAATTAGAGTTCGTTTAAAACCGATAGGAGGGGGGATAATAATAACCCCCCCCTATCGGTTTTAAAAAGAAGAGAAATTAGATTTTTATACTTTTATAATTAATTAGTCAATTAAAATAGGCCGAATACCCGGGTATTTTACAATAGTATTATACTATTTCTTACTAAACCGATTAAATAATATAATTTAGATAGTAACCTTATTAAATAGAATAATAAATATAATTTAAAAAATAATACTTTTACCATAGTTAATTCGGATAATAAGGATTATATCGCCTCGTTTATAAATAATATAGTAAATATACTCAATTTAATTAAGCTTCGGGCGACGCCGTTCCCGGTCTAATAGTAAGCCCTAATTTAATATATATATAACGACTGTATTAATAAAACTATATTAAATTTATTCGTTGTCAGTAGAAGTTATATAATATAATACTTCGCTAATTTAACTTCGAAGGGCAATATTAGAAAGTTCGGATATATTTAATTTACGAAAGTCGGTAATATAATGGATAAATACTATAAATTTATCAGTATTATATTTTTAATCGCTTATTATTTATATTAAATTTCGTATTAATACGACGATAGATTATTAAAATAGAGTATATAATCCTAATCGGAGCCGTTTTGCGCAAACTAAACGCTATACCTATAGGGCTAGAAATTCCTATTATATAGCGGAAATATAAAAAAAAATGTATAGGAATATAAATTTATAATATATATAATCTTCAAATACTTTATTTTATTATGTTAAAAATTATTATAATTATATAAAATTAGAATATTTATCCGAAGCTAAATAGAAATTGAATATTTTTATATAAATTTATTACTTTCATTTAACCTTAGTACAAACGTGAACCAATATTACACCATTTAGACCCGCAAGTTCCAAGCTACGCGCCACATACTCTACTGTAGCGGCCGAAAAGCGGGGCGGATCCGCAGGGGAAAAAATAGGGGCTGACAATTTGGAGAGCGTCGTTGTTATGAGAGACTAGGAAAGCTCAGACAAGACGGACTCAATTGCTGGTAAATGTTTCAATTTTGGAAACAAGTCCCAAGTCAAGATTGGATGACACGTGACGTCCTACACCAAACAAAATGGAAGGATCAATGATGTGCCGTGCCTCGGGCGAAAGGGGTCACACTCCCGTCGTCACGGTTATTTTGTTGGGGTTTCTTTTCTGGACAGGGGTTAGGACCAGGCATGCAGGCCATCTTTTTCTTGTAGCACCTTATCGATAACCCGTGCGGGACGTTTTTGGGGCCCGCCTCTGACTAGATCACCACCAAATGCACCCGGGATATGATCTACAATGTAGTTTTCAGTATCCCTCCTCCTTTAAAAGGTCTCTGACAAGTCTGTCTCGTCCAAAAGCGCTCTCCGAATGGCAGCCCTCAAAGACACCCTCATGCCTCCCTGATCCGTTTTTGTTGTTCTAACCTCAACCTACCCTTTTTCTCCGTGTTATGAACCACAAGAGATCCGACAATGTCGTCAGAAACCTACCAAGCCGAAGCCGAGGCTGTTGCTCTCCACCCGCGACACCCATCGTCGCGACCGCAATCCGACCACCCACAAGCCGAATCCCACGACCGAGACCTGAGGAATGACGGCATACTGCCGCAGGCCGACCAATTGACCACTCATCTCTCTCCGAACGCTGCCCTGACCACTCCAACAACGCCCACGATGACCAGCCCCGAGATTGCGACTGCGTCAACTCCTCTCACAGCCTTGACCTCTGCGACAACGTCGCCCCCGTCAGCCAACCGCCAGCGCGCATCTATATCCGGCCCGATCGAGCTCGACACTGCCTTGAGCCATCCGGGCTCTGTTCGCATCAATGTCAAGGGCGCATTCATTGTCGAGCACGGCAGCGCTTCGCCGCCACAAACACCAAGTGGAAGCAGCAGCCGCGGTGGTTCACCAAGTCGTCAAGAGTCAAAGGACATCAGATTACCGAACCACACTTCGGTAGTAAGCCATATCGCTGTTGATGTAGGTATACCCTTCCGGCAATTCTTTCCTGGGATAACCAATCGGACGCCTTGCTAACAAATGATACCTCGGACAGATTGGCGGTTCTCTGGCTAAACTCGTTTACTTTTCCCGCGAGCCTCACTCCTCGGAACCAGGTGGCCGCCTCAACTTCGTTAGCTTCGAAACGGACCACATCGATGATTGCCTCGAGTTCATGAGCGCCCTCAAGCGCAAACACGAAACGCTCAATGGATCCAACATTGTCCCCGAGCTGTGCGTCATGGCTACGGGCGGCGGCGCATACAAGTTTTACGACATGATTCGCGACGTTTTGGGGGTCGATGTCATCCGTGAAGATGAGATGGAGTGTCTAATAATAGGTATGGCGTTCCTTCGTACCCGCCTTTGCGCTGGTTAGAATTGTCGCTAACATGCATAACTCCAGGACTTGACTTCTTCATCACCGAGATCCCCCGCGAGGTCTTCACCTACTCAGAACAAGACCCAATGAACTTTGTCGATCCCTCTACCCATGAATACCCATACCTCTTGGTAAATATCGGTTCTGGAGTGTCGTTTCTCAAAGTAACAGGGCCTCGGGACTATCAGCGTGTGGGCGGAACGTCACTTGGCGGCGGCACACTTTGGGGCCTGCTCAGTCTCCTCACCGGGGCTCGTAGCTTCGATGAGATGCTGGACATGGCATCCAAGGGTGACAACAGCAAAGTCGACATGCTAGTCGGCGACATCTACGGTACCGACTACGGCAAGATTGGTCTCAAGAGTACCACCATTGCCAGCTCTTTTGGAAAAGTCTTCCGCATGAAGCGACAAGCCGAGACTGAAGCTGAGGACAGCGGTGGCCTTAGCCCGGTCGACGTTGACGAGGTACCATCCAGCGCCGCCGAAAGCGGCGAGCCCTCTACATCATCAACAAAATTGCCTGGCAACAAGCTCTTTTCGAGCGCCGACGTCTCGGTCTCTTTGCTGTACGCGATCAGTAACAACATTGGACAGCTCGCCTATCTGCAGAGTCAGATACACGAACTGAGCCATATCTACTTTGGCGGGTCCTTCATTAGGGGACACCCCCAGACCATGAACACGCTCAGCTACGCCATCAAGTTCTGGAGTAAGGGCGCCAAGCAGGCGTACTTCCTCAGACACGAGGGCTACCTGGGAGCCGTCGGCGCGTTCCTGAAGCGGCAGCCTCAGAACTGGGGCCGTAGGGGGAGCTTCGATCAGGCTGCCGCCATGCAAGCGCGGATGAACGCTCGCACGAGGACGAGGGATTCGGGCGACGAATCATGATGCTGTTGTCTGTGTCTTGAACTAGAGCTAAAGTAAAAGGAGGAAGCAAGAGCGGATACCCGTTATAGAGAGAAGGGGAGGAAGGAAGGTTCTTCTTCTTCCAGTTTTACATGTTTTTATTAGCTTTCATTGCGGGCGTTGGATTTTCGTTTTGGTTTTTTTCCCGATGGGTGGACGGACACTGTTCATCTTCTCCATCCAGATGGTACATGATTAGCGCAAGCTTTTGATTTTTCTTGGGGGCAGCCTTTTGTTATTATATCCTTTTAGTCCTGTATCGTTAGCGCTCGACTTTGGGCGACCCGTTTTTGTTACGAGATACCTGGATAAACTTTGGAAGCAGCACAATCTAAAGAAAGGTAACAGTCACCTTTATTCTCCGTTCATTTCAGTTTGCCTTCTCTACATTGAAACCTCGCGCGAACTCAATAGCTGATTCCGCCAACGACTACAGATGGAATACACCGCACCGTATATAATGGAACCCATGGGAAAAGAAAAAAGAAAAACCCTGTAGTATCTAACGCTGAAATCAGCATTCGAGATCAGTCCTAAGTTGAAGTTGCCCTCGCCTTGGATTGTTATAAGCCGCTTGCCTTGCCGCCTCCGGAACTGTACCTCTTCTTCACTTCCACCGCCCCGCCATATCTTGTATCTGATCAGACCCAGAATCAAGCACTTCACCAACATGGAAACTACTCTGGGTGTTTCCGACACAAGTCGACACAGCCATCCGTCCTATGTTGACATTTCAGATTCGCGGTGCTGCCGTTGCATCTTCGTCGCCCTAACTGTTTATGCAGCCATAGGCGTTGCCATAGACATAGCCGGTATCGTCGCGTCAATCTGGGCCGTGGTGAATTACCTCAAGAACCGTTCCTGACACTGACAACACCCCTCCCTCCCCTCTACACTGGTTTTCAGCTTCCGACTACCAACTATGCCGAAAACTCCCTTCTCGATGTCTCCCTCATCAATATCGATCGACCGATCGTTTCGTTTCGTTTTATCGTTGTAGAAAAAGGTTAGGCCTTGACAGCCTTCTTGACCTCATCCTTCACGCCCTTGGCCTCCTCCTTCACGTTCTCCTTGGCTTCCTCAGCAGCGGCGGGGAGGGTCTGGTTCTTATGGGATTGGTGCCAGAGGACGATGCGGGAGACTTGGACGATACCGACCATGCCGAGGAAGAAGTTGACGGCGGCGAGACTGCGAGTAAAATGAGGACGGTTAGTTTTTGGGTTGTGAGTAAAGGGATGAGGGGTATACATGGGTATATAAGGGGGACGAAGGAGGAAGAGGAGTATGAATATGGAGATAGGTATGGATTCGGAGAGGGGATGGAGAGTAGATGGTGGTTATTGTTGGGGATGGGATGACGTAGGTTTGTTTAAGTATGGGGCCGAAGACGAAGGGCGACGACAAGATGGAGGAAGGGAAACCCACAGGTAGTTCTTGGGCTTGATAATCAAGCACCAGCGGGTCCAGATGAGACCGGTGGCAGTCAGGGCGCCGTTCTGGGTGAGCGAGAGCTTCTCGGCCGGGCGCGCAAAGTCGGAGATACCTGCGAGGACGAGACCCCATTTCATGACAGGGGCCCTGTTGTTTTTGAATAGACATGGATTAGCTTTTGCTCTTGTTCGTTTGAACGCGTCTTGTCGTTTTGGTTCGATATATTTTGTTTATCGTCGGCTTGCTGCTGCTTGATGTTGCGCCGACTGGGAAACTCCTGGTAAAGGTCCCAAAACAACATACCAGAAGTGCACCGTCTTGAAGCCAATGGGGCTGTTCCACATGCGCTTGAAGAAGGACTCTTGCGCCTGCTCCGAACTCGCTGTGCTCTGGAAACGCTTGCCGCCATTGCGGGCAGCGTTGGAGGTGAAGAAGGTGTTGCGGAACACGGGGCGCGCAGCGCGGAAGAAGTTGTTCATCGGGGCCATTGTGTCGGACGGGGGCGCTTGCGACTCGACTCGAAGTGGGATGGTTCGTGGTGGGATGTCCGAGTTGAATCTCGAGTTGGAGGTTCGGACTTCTTGGGGGCACGGCGCCGGGGCGAAAGTGGAATGGAGCTGAAAGTGGAGGCTCTCAATGGAAGGTCCGGTCTGAACTTCAGAGTCGGCGGTTTTATTAATCAGTGACTTGGGTAGGAGTCACTCCAGTGCGGAGTAAGCGGCGTGCCCAAGGTTGCTCGTTAACAGCCCCGGACCACCTTAGCTGACCCAGAATCTCATAAACTGACCTTGAAGTGATGCGAACGTAATGAGCGCGATGATCTTGAAAATCACTTCAAAACACTTCTTCTTTGACCAATGTTTTAAGTAAGCTGAAGGCACAGCAGGCTTTCGACAAATCATCACTTTGCGCCCAGAGCAAACAAACCGCTGTCCTTTGTTGGGGACTGCGGAGATAATCAGGATTTTGTCTTGTCTTTCAGTGTTTTGTGGCTCGTGCACCGTTGGGGAAGCCCGACATTTGTGCAACCTCTTCAAGCTTTGTGCAAATCGCTTTCTTATGCAATCGGCTGGGGTAATTGTGCATCTCGAAATCCCAGGTGGAGCTCCCGTCTCTTGGTCGGCAACATCGCCCGCTTGCCGTAAAGGTGCCCGTAGGACAACGACAAGCGCTCAATCAATACCCCCATCTGCCAATTCTTCCGCCTCTTCAACTCGACATTGTCTCAATCGCAAACATGTCGGGCAGATTCGCTTTCAGCAAGGGCCTGAAGGAGGTCCGCTTCCTGTTCTGCCAGACGGGCGAGCACAGCGCTGCCACAAGGTGAATGATCCCAGCCCTACAGATGGAGTCTCCCGTCAACGCAGCAGCGTGAATGACTCGAGCCATACCCGCTTCCCCTGATTTCGAGAACTGAACCCCAGACTAACTTTAACTCTTTTGAAATCCAGATCGTTTCTCCTCCAAAACTACCCTGCCATGAAGAAGGACAACCCTGCGACACCGATTCTGATCCGAGATGCGTCTGGCACGCCGCCCAAGGTCTATGCGAGATTCGGTTGGTGGACCCTGTCTATATGGTACCATGCTCTGCTGTTCTGGGTTGGTTCTAATGCTCGTCCTTTGCAGAGTTCGGTAAGGAGAAGAGTCAGTCGTTGGAGGGTAGGTCATGGCATTCCGTACACCTCGTCCGGACAAATAACTAACACTGATGGTTCTAGGTTTGTCCGACCAGCAAATCGAGGAGACAGTATCATCCCTCGTCAAGAACAGTTCTTGAGCTGAGAAGGGAGAGGAACCGTGAAGCATGTCTATAACACCAATATCCTGGAAGCCATACATAACCCGCTCTGATGGCATAATGAGACCCGCAACCCCTTCGACGCAACCGATACATTGTCACCATTGTTGAGTTTGTCGAGAAAGTCTCCTACTTCAGTCGTCGTCAAATCTTAGGTCCACTGGCCCTTGGTAATGGGGTACCCCGAGACGGGGAATCACAGTTATCACCCACGGCAACAACGTCTTAGAGAAGCGACCCAGAGAACGGATATTCCAGATTCACAGCTTTGCCAACCTTCCATCCTATCCCAAAGCGAGCCGATAGGCAACCGAGATCGTTTGGCGAATCTGGGCTGTTCTTCGAAGTTCGAATTACACTATCATATGTGGAGTAGCACTTCGGTGTTGCGCGGGACTTTCGCTGTGTTGATATCCTCGTGGATGCCACCAGAAGCTTGGTGAAATGTTCGAAGGTATCACGACTTTCCAACCCGGCGACTGAATTGGCCATCCGTTGTGCTGGTTACAGCCCAAGTTCCTTCCTGAGAGAATTGGCCACGAGATTGGGAGATTAAACCAGAGCACAAGTTGAAAGTCGCATTTGCGTTTGGATGCTTGAAAAACGATATGCATCAGGGTAAGTGAGGACAATTGATGCAAACAATATCAGCACTCATCCGCGAAAGAGGCTGCAACCTTCCAACCATCGAAGCTGAGATATTTAGAAAAGGGAAGGGGAAAATACCTGCCCCTCAAGGCGACATGCTGAAGTGCCCGCTATCGGAAGAGCATGTCATATGGCCCAGCGATATTTTTCTCTCGTATCTCAAGACCGTCTTTTTGTTTTCAGCCGCTATCCAACGAATATCCAATTCCACACCCAGCCAGTTAGAACCGCTGAAGCAGGGCGGTAGTGCCGCTTTTGTCCCAGAACAGCTTCCGCAGGCTGTGAGAGGGTGCCGTAGAGACGGGATCGTTGGCACGCAAATGTACAATTGCACCTACCCAGCCGTGATCGAATCAGAAGCCGACGACAGAAACACGGCTTTCCATTCGACAGGCTTTACACACCCGAAAGAGGCAAGTCAGGGGATGAGCAGATCGTTTTTGGGCGACCTCCAGACCTCCTTGGCGCGTGATGTTGCCCCGCGTTAAAAAGAGCGAGAGTTTTGGAGTGTGGCACTCAAAAGTACCCCATGATATAAGTACGTTGTCGCATTTTCTCAACTTATGCTGAGACTACATCACCTCGAATTTGTCACAAGAGCAACCGTAATCGAGTTAAATTACCTCAGGAGCGTGCAAGGGATTCCGGCTGTGCCGAACGAAAATCCGGAAGAGACAACCACAGAAGTTCCCCACAAACCTTGTGTTCGCCTCACAAGGAGAAAGATAAAAGATCATCACCCCTCCTTTTTATCCCGCCGCCCCTGCCTTGTCTTATAAGAAAGACTGATCCAACCCAGAAGATTACGGAAACAACTTATTCGTCGACAATACTATCCGACAGGCTCTATCAACTGTGTTCATCATCGGTATCAACCCCAGGAGCGCAAAGATGTCCAGGATATTTGGGCGCAGGTCAACCTCCCTCAAGCTTATGAGCCCTCCAAACTCAATGCCCCTCTCGGAACAAGAGAATCGCGACTCCTCAGAAAACCACCACCATGACTCGGCTTACTCCTCGCTGTTGGATCCCATGGTGCGCGCAATGGAACCACCAGAACACCGCCGGACCAAATCCACCCCAGGCGCATGGATGCAAGGTTTCGCAACCTCTGGACAACAAGATATCTCACACCGGGCGTGGTTGAGCGCCGCCGAAAGACGCCCTTCATGGACCGGTGAGCGTCCGCCTCCCCGGAAGCTGGTCAAAGACCCCAACGGCTCCGGCCGGCCGTCATTCTCGGTCGAGCTTTCGGATAGTGATGGGGAGCAGGAGAAGGGCGTCCTTCGCCGACAACTGACCCGGCTGAGGAGTTTCTACCGGCGAGAGAAGCCGGGACCTTGAGGACACCGCTCGGTCTCACTCTGCTTGCTGACTAGTGGTGTTATTCCTCGCCGAGGAAGACGGATCACGGCAACCTCGAATATGCGGCTGGTCCGGCATCGTGAACTTTGATGTTCGGAGGATTTCCGTTCCTGGGGATGAGATTTGGGCATATTTGCTTGAAGACCCGCTCCGCCGGCACCGAAATTGCCCCACTCTTTCCTTGGCAGCCACTAGAATTCCTACGATCACAACTCTCATCGGTTATCGGGTAATAGAAGTCTTTTTTATGTGACCACTTTAAACTTCTCCGGATACATATCGACACCGAATACCCCTTCATCTCACTTTATACCACACGATCAGTAGACTGTTAGGTCTTGATCTCAAATTCTATCTCGCTGAAACTCACTGCAAGTCCTACATCGGAGACCTGTTCCCATTTTTGGAAAAGCTTCTACATCCGAGGCAAACGACGAGTCCTCCCGGGTCAAACTTCAGCGGAATTAGATCTCAAACAACACACTTATGCAGCCCCATGATGGCGGCCTGGGCTTCTAACCTCCGCCCTAGTGTGACAACGTCCTGTATTGTCCTTGGGGCTGTGGGTGTGTCCTTAGGCTTGAGTGTCCGTGTGTTGATGAGCCAGAACTCCACCAAGAAGACGGTAATAATACCATCGCCAAGAGCCACTCAACTTCCAAGATTGTCGAAAGAAGAAACCTCCGCACTTCCCTATCCGCCAGATGCTCTACCAGGCGCGAGAGACGTCGAGACCCCATATGGAACCATTAAAGTGTTCGAATGGGGCCCCGAAGATGGCGAGAAGGTGCTTCTATTACACGGCATCAGCACACCATGCTTAAGTTTGGGGATTCTCGGAGAGGCGCTGGTAGAAAGAGGCTACAGGGTCATGGTGTTTGACTTCTTCGGGCGCGGCTACTCCGATGCGCCAACGGACATCCCCTATGACATCCGGCTTTACTCGACGCAGATGCTCCTGGCTCTGGCATCTTCTAAACTTCCCTGGACCGGGGACAACGGATTCCACATCATCGGCTACTCCCTAGGCGGAGGTCTCGCAGTCTCATTCGCCAAGTACTACTCGCACATGATCCGGTCCCTGGTACTCGTGGCAAGCGGAGGACTGATCAGGTCAGAACATGTGAGCCGAAGGAGCAGGATCCTCTACTCAAAGGGCGTGCTTCCCGAGCCTCTGCTTCGGTGGCTCGTACGTCGACGGATCACTCCCCAGCCAGCAACAACGACGTCCGAAGCCAAGATGGCCAGTGAGGTCGTGGCTACCACCACCACCGCCACCACCACCAGCGAACAGTCCACCAAGAAGCATCACAAGAATAGCGATGCCAGCGGCGGCGACTCGTTCGACAATGCGGTTCTCTCGCCGCACAGGCCGAATAGCACGGTTTCCTCGGTGATGGCCTGGCAGGTCCAGCATCAGCAAGGGTTCCTCACGGCTTTTATGAGCAGCATCCGACATGCCCCCATTTACGAACAGCGGAAGGATTGGATAAAGCTCGGTCAGCTTTTGGCTGCTAGGCGCAAGGCTTCTTCTGCTTCTGGTGCCGATGAGGATGAGGAAAGCGTCGGAGGACGGTCGTTGCCGGGACTCTTGGGTGGAAAGGTATTTCTGGTGCTTGGCTCAACGGATCCGGTCATCGTCAAGGAGGAGTTGATCCATGATGCCATATCGGTCCTGGGTGAAGATGGGTTTGAGGCTGTTGTGCTGGATTGCGGACATGAAATCGTCATGACGAGGGGGCAGGAGGTGGCTGGCTTGGCGGCGGGTTTTTGGTCACGGATTTGAAGAAATAAACGCTTGTATATGATGATGCGATAAGTTGGATATACAAACGAGCCGCATCTGAATACAAACTTTGGATAACATTTATTGTCGTGATTCATTTTGCGAGTGATCATCGTGTCTCGAGGTGATGAAGTGAAATCCATGAAGGGAAGTTGATGTTGGAATGGAATCCATGTGCCTGGGACGGGAACCCAGAAGTGAAAGTGCCCTGAAATGTCATGCTAGGTGCTAATTCAGCGGGTGTCAGGCGGTTCCTCAGCACGTACTTGCCTTGCACCCAGCTGCCCAAAGCAGCCGGATACAGGGGGCCGCATTGGTCGATCTGCAAGCTGCCGTTACGTGCAACCACAAACCCCACCAAGGCTGATAGCCTTTCAGGTTGAAGGAAATTTCCCAAACAACCTCCAAAACAAATCGCAGCCTCGACCAAACATTACCACTTCCAGCCCAGCGCGGCCGATTTGCGACTTAACCACAGTTGAACTCTGAAATACGAAAATAAGAACTACATCAGGCATTATAACAATTTCGAAGTCACCAAATACTACAGACCAAGCCGTCACGATGGCCGCCACAGCTCCAGTTCCCTCGCTGAGCTTCTCCCGACCAACCTTCGCAAAGCTCTCGCCTCACCCTTACCTCCTCACGAACCTCACCGACCCCGAAAACCCCTGCCGTACCAACGGCCGTGTGCCGCACGAGGCTCGTCCCATTCACATCCACACCTCCTCGCTCGCCCACGCCAACGGCAGCGCGCTCGTCCGCACCGGCGACACCACGGTCGTCTGCGGCGTCCGCGCTGAGATCCTCCCCGTCGCCAGCATTCCCCAATATCGGCCGCGGGAGCCCACTTACAACGAAGAGAACACCGACGATGACAGCACCGATGTCGACGAGCTAAAGGACTACGACCTCCTTGTTCCCAACATCGAGCTAGCCACCGGCTGTGCGCCGCAGTTCCTCCCCGGCGTGCCACCCACGACACTGGCGCAGACACTCAGCACACGCATCTACTCGCTTTTGCACAGCTGCAAGGTAGTGGACCCTAAGGGCTTGAGGGTGTGGTACACTCCGCCTAAGGAGACCAAGGAGGAGGGCGCGATGGAGGTGGATGAGGCACAGGAAGAGGAGGAAGAGGAGGAGGAAACGAAACCAGAGCTCAAGGCCTACTGGGTCCTTTACATCGATCTACTTTTTGTCTCGTTCGACGGAAACCCCTTTGACGCAGCCTGGACGGCCGTCATGGCGGCGCTGCGCGACACGAGGCTGCCTGCAGCAAGGTGGGATCCGGATCGTGAGGCGGTGGTGTGCTCGCGGAGCGAGGAGGCGAAGACTGCACTGGGCGTGCGTGGACTGGCTGTTGCTTGCACGGCGACGGTGTTCTTGGAGAAGGAACACGGAGAGGATTCGGGCGCGTCGGCAGAGAGGAAAAGCAGGCACTGGATCTTGCTGGATCCGGATAGGCTGGAGGAGAGCCTGTGCAAGGAGACAGTCACGGTGGTAGTGGACTGCAGCGGGGAGGAGACCAAGGTCAAGAGCATTGAGAAGCACGGTGGTACGGTCATTGGACGGGAGCTGATGAGGGGGTTCGTTGGTGTTGCGGAGGGGAGGTGGAGGGAAGTCAAGGAGGCGTCGAAGTAGAGTGTCTCCCTTGTGGCAGGCATCTCGGGCTTGACCTGACCTTCTCACGGAGTTCCATACCTAAGCATGGGCCACGAAACGAGAAAGCAATGTAACGGATTTGATACCCTAAGGATGTACGATTGAACAATATGCGCGGTCGGAGTGGTCTCGAATATCACCATTGGTCACGATCCAATTTATAGGACCTGGATACCCGATTTCGCCATCAAGACAAATATTATACTAACATGGCCAAAATGGAATCAATACACACAAGGTTCCCGACCAGCAATGCCAGGACCGATGAGAAGGAAGTGAGAACGATGAAAACGCGAGGGAATATCCAGGGCAGCCGAGCACCAGTGCGTTCGGTGACCGATGGGCCGACTTCTTGTGATCAAGAGAACCTTGGCTGATCTGATGCGGAAGGACCATGGCTGTTCCTTCCTGGCCTGGAGGTTCCCAACTTGAGGAAGGAACGACACTCCCTCTGATAAGGTGAGTACCTCAACGGACATCCCGTGGCGTATTACGCGATTGCAGTGGGTGGCAGGTGAGGGTTAACCGGCCGCAATTTCCATTTTACACACGACGACGCAGCCAGTGGTGAAAGGTTTTTCTCTTATGGCACTCAGTCCCTCAGTCCTTCGTCCTCTCTGTTGTCCTATTTCCTCACCCTCTTCTTCTCGCCCACTCTTCTGACCGCCCTTTCTCCTCCTCACCCACACGCTCCCTCATCCTTTCTCCTCCATCCGCGCCGTCGACTCGCCCTTCTTGAGTCAGCGGTTCGAAAGATCGCGTTCAAGAAGCCAACCATCTTAGCAAACTTTCGTTCCGCGCCTGCGCGTGAGAAGTCAGCAACCTTTCACCTTTCAAATCACTACGACCCACGCCACCGCCTGTTTGTTGCGGGAGACGATGTCAGATCCCCCTCAGCCCATCATGGCCCCTCTTACCACTTTCCACCCGTTTCCGAAGCTACCGTGGGAATTACGCAACGAGATCTGGAAGCACTCGATCCGACCGCTGGATCGCCCTGGTGCCCACGTCTTCTACGTCGAAGAACGAGACCTGGAAGATTCAGAACCGTATGAGTGCGATGTAGTGTCTGGCCATATACAACTGAAAGATCACCCTCTGGAGCCCGCCATTACATACCTTTCCGTTGCAGTTCCAGCGAAGACTATATCTTCTGGACCCGCCGGTAATCCGTCAGCATACATGATCGATGGCGGACTTTGGACTGCCTGCAAATAGTCACGCGCAGTGATGGAACGGACCTTCAATCACCAGAAATGGGACCCGATAAGGAAGGCGTATCCACAGTATAAGAAACTCATGCTCGCCAACATCGGGTATGACGATATGTGGATGTATTCCTCCCCTCCGCCTGGCAGTGACGACTCTTCCAACGACGACACTTCCCCTCCTTCACCTCCTTTACCTCAGCGCCCCAATTCATGTCCCGCAACGGTCCTAACTCCCCATGATCCATACCGAGGAGAGCGCTCACTTGATATGGTGCCGGCAACCGGATACTTTTGGTCATCGCCTTCATCGCCACCCCCGATGCCCTCTAATGAACAGGGGAAAGCGGGCCAATCCGGCGGCCAGTTCAGGGCCTTCCCGTATTATTTTTCTGTCTTCCCGCACCAGGACCTCATGATCTTCCGGCCGCCCAGCTGGGCCCCGGAAATCTCTGGTGCCTACTGGCACTGGCTCAAGGAGGGCTTTCCATTCGGGTCAGTGAAATCGGGCTTTCGCTGATTTTGTGGATATAACGGGTTTGCGTTCGAATACGATCCAGTTTGGGGCCAAGAGCCAGAATTTGGCGCTACTCGCTTGAAGGCTGGACCATGCGTGATGGTGCTGTCGGTGTTTTTGACAACCTTAAGGAGGCCGTCACGGTTTTTTCAGACGACGGACCTGTTTCAACCATCTGGCTCATCGACTATCGACTCCGGCTTAACAATGAGACTCCTGAAGCCATCAGAGATGTAGAGCGTCACCAGAAAGTGTGGTACGGAGGCGACGGGTGCCGGTTTGTCGAAATATACCCGGAACTTGTTCTTGATGGCGGTGACTATCTCCAATGGTACCGAACTGAAGGTATTGATGGCGAAGACTCCGCTAAAGCTCCAGGGTCTTGCCATTCATTCATTCAAGTGTTTGAGAGATCTATGTTAAGGTGTTCTATGGGAACGATGGACGTCGATACATTGAGATGTATTCCAAGTTTACCGAGGGAGGTGGTGACTATCTTCAGTGGCTTTATACTGAAGGGATTGAGGGTGATGACTCGTCCATCGGCGAAGGATCTTGTCATTATTTCATCGAGAAAGTTGAAATTGCTTTCATGGATATGTTGAACGCAGATTCGGATGACCAGTGAGGAGATGAGGAGAGGTGGGGTCCAACGTTAGGACTTCTTGCTTGCTTGCGTTAAATCTGGCCAGAATGTGTTGATGGTGGTATTGCTAGTGAAATATCAAGCAGCTGTTGTATTTAGACCTCATTGAACTGAGTATCTGTAGGTTTGTGTTATCTTGTTGTAATAGATTCTGTTCTCTATGTAGCTCAGCATTTTCTCTCAGGGTGGTAGATGGAGAATCTTACCCCATGCAATTACCACAACGCCCACATCGCCCTCTTTGATTTAGTTTGGACAACATCAAATAATATCGCCGGCTGGCCTTTCTTTCGACCTTAGGGATGCTGGCGCAGCATATATTCTTCCATAAAGAATAATGGGGGGTTGGCGATAGAGCTGATGTGGGCAGTTACGCGAATCCATCAGGTTTAAACAGCGGTTGGAGCATAATATGAGCACTTAGTAACTAGACACCAAATAGCAGTGTGAGTCCTGAGATGTAACAGCTAGGAAAACATATGTTGACTCACTGGTGAGCATCGAAAAATAGTTGCAGCTTCAGTCCCATCTTCCTCATCCTTGTTTGCTGTCCAGACTTGTCAAACCTTTCAGCAAAACCTTAGCAACTCACTCGACTACAGAATGTCAAACCGAGAGCTCTAAGTTCAGTCACATCACAAAAACCGAAAATCATTCCTCCTGGGAGCCTCTCGCTATTTGGCCTCCTGGCAGACGGCATCCACAGCCTTCCATCTTCTTCAGTCCACCAAACCACAATTGTTTGTCTTTTTGCTCAAGACCCATAAAGATCTAATTACCAGCTCGCTGACTTTCAAGTTCCAACAGAGCGCCACCCCATTGTCACCTTTGTCTCACCATCTCCAAGTCTGATACACCCCAAAAGCCATACGACCCTGACAATCCCAAGATGTCGCAAGACGAACCCGAGGCGCCGCAACAAAGGGCCACGACCCCCGCCGACGAATACCACTGGTACCTCCTCTACCAGCTAATCCGCGGTCTAGAGTGGCTCCGGCTACAGGTCCAAAGCAACGACCCTGATGCGCCCGTACAGCAGCTGTCAGCCGAAACAAAAGAAACACTCCGAGAAACCTTGGACAGGGAAATCGAGGAGACCAACATGACCGACAACCTCCTCTACGCAGAAAGCATGAAGTACGAAGACCGCGTCAAAAGCTTCCCGCAGGAGTCCTGGTCGCACGACCTTCGCTTGGGCAAGTTCCGGCAGCAGCAAGGCTACGACGAGCGGCTGGAGAGATTCCGGCGCGAGTGGACGGAGGAGGCGGCGCTGGAGAGAATTGCCGAGTTGTTTGCGGTGTGGACCGATGTGAGGAAACGGTTGGGGTTGAATGGGGAGGAGAGGTATATGGTGGTTGTGAGGGAGCATATGCTGAAGACGGTGGCGGCGAGACAGACGGCTAGGAAAAAGCCGACTTATTCGCTTTGGCCGAAGGTGCCCGAGGAGAGGGTAATAGAGAAGGGGCCACCAAAGGAAAGTAAGCACCCCGAATGAGCAGAGAGGGGCGTGCCACTGCATGACTCGTAGCGGCGACATCAAGTGGCTTTAGGGGACTGGAAATTGCATGGGGGAAAAAAAGACATCCCAGCTTTGTGCGGAAGGAAGTTTGGGTAGTGCCCAGTGGCGCGAGATCTTGGAGGTCAAGAATCGGGTCAGATGATGCCAGGAAACAAGTGCAGCACCAACGAATCAATCGCCTTTTAAAACCCCGAAACCAAAAAGAAAAACCCCGTACCCTCATGTCCGATATCTTCATTACTTCCCCGATCGAATAAAAAATGCAAAAAGCTAAGTCACCCAGGTACGCTTGTAGAACGAACGACAATCCGCCAGCTGCGACTTTACGAAAACTGCCACGCAGATTATTCATCAACGGTAACCACTGCGCCATGAGACCACAGGGCTCCCCGTTGTGGTAGAAGGGCTAGGTAACGGACCTTATAAGGTGCCTGCCACTCGTGGGTTGCCTGGGCCAGGTCCAGTTCTAGTCTAGGAAGGTGCGCGGGAGGCGGGTGTCCTGTCATCCGATGTCTGGGAAGGGGCGCGCCTGCCGGCTGGGTGACGGTCGCAGGAATGGTGGCAGACACCTGCCATGGAAGTGTAGTGGAAGTGTAAGAGAGGCGAGGGACAGATGTTGCGTTGAAACTATTTTTACAGACTGTTCTTCAGTAGAGCTAGGTAGGTATATACTTAATTAGATATATACAAACTCCACACATGACATGTGGTATCGATTCGACATAAAGAGAATTAGTGATAGTGATATGGTGATAGAATCTTGGGTGCTGAACGCACGTGTTGTAGATCTACCGTACTTTCTCTGGAAACTGGGATCGCAAAGGCAAAGAGAAGGCTGGGTTAAGGGTGTAGAAGAAAACATGTATGTAGTTGACCGACACCCTCAACCTTGCCTTTTCCTTGCCCTTCCGGATCCCAATTTCCAGAGATAATACGGTAGATCCGCAGTGTGCAGTGCGCGAGATTAATGTGACAAGAAAGAACTGAAAATGAACGTGTAATAATGGAACGAATCCAAGCAAGCCCCAGCTCCGGAACCGACGAAACACAGATCCCATTGATGATGAGTGCCCATCGTACGAGGTCGAAAATCAAAGAGAGGAACAAACGTAGCCGGAGTAGAACAAACAACAGGATACTCAAGAACTCCGGGCAGCTATCAAAGTGATTTGTCTAAAAACGAAAGCGAGAGGCAATTTGGGAATGAACGTGATTTGAAAAATCCAAACAAACTTAAAGGGGGAGTTATTCATCGCGACACTTTAGCCAAAAGTACTCCAGCTGTCCGTCTCTCCTCCTCATCCAATCTCTCAAGACCCTCAACTTTACAATCTATCCTTCACCTCCCCCCCCCCCTTTACAAGATCCCTCCACCCTCCCTTTTCCCAGGAAACCCTCTAAGAACTATCCTGCGCAGCCGCCAAATTGCTCTTCTCAAAGCACAAGATGGTGGGCGGCTCCGACAGATTCAGGGAAGGACCAATCTCCTTGAGCATGGCGTGGGCGAGACACTCGTTGTCGTAGTAGCGCATGTCGTCCATGGAGGCGAACTCGATGTACGAGGCGACGGTGTAGCCGCGGGCCTTCTGGTCCTCCATGGTCTTGCCGGCCGTCAGTTGCAGGATGTACGGCTTGCCGTCCTTTTGGGAGGCGAGCTGGTCAGTCAGCGGGGTTGAATTCGCGTCTGGTTTGGTGGTTTTGGGAGAGATTGGAGGAGAGCGAGACAAAAAGACAAAAAGACAAAAAGACAAAAAGACAAAAAGACAAAAAGACAAAAAGACAAAAAGACAAAAAGACAAAAAGACAAAAAGAGAAAAAGAGAAAAAGAGAAAAAGAGAAAAAGAGGAATTTACAGGAGAGGAGAGGGAGGTGGGAAAAAGAGAGAGAAGAGGAGGGAAGAAGAAGACCAAGACGTGACGAGTGATGATGGATGACCACTGGAATATGACGGAGACGAGAGCAACAACAAACCTTCTTCTGCTCCTCCGCAACAACGTGATATGCATCCAACAACCTCTTCTGGTTCGTCTCATCCGGAATCTTGAAAAGAGTCATCCGGTGAACACGGGGACCACGCTTGTCGGCCGTCATCTTGTCAACGGTTGGTGTTGACGGGGCGTGTAAGACTGAGTTTATTGCGAAAGCTGAGAATTGGATAAATAACAAGCTGCAAAGATAATGGTTCTTCTCGGAAGTGGGATATCTTCGCGAGGAGAAAACGAGATGAGACGTATCCCCGACGGTGAGCGAGGCCAAGACTGTCTTATAACTTCCGTTGGCTAGGCCGAGGAACAATCAAAGTCATGTAAACAACGGGAAGGAAATACGGGGCTCTGTTGCTTTCTGCCAGACGGCGGTATGAAGATCATGCTGGCATGAAAGAGGCTGTTGTCACATTGGTACATGGCATCAACAGTTAGTTGTCTCGCCTTTTCTACCGAACGCAGTCTCGCACGCACCTAGCCCCGCGAGCCCCATCACCAAGCCACCGACCGCTGTGTTTACCATCTGACTTTCATGACAAACTGAAGCGGAAACGTTATCGTAGAGCCAGCCCATTGTGGCCGAAGGAAAACGTCGTGGTTCTCCACGGCATGCCATGCCATCAACAAGGGCATCAGTCACTTGATTCAACTGAGCCACCATGGAAGTGAGTGAGACACTCGATACCTTCCGGAAGCGAAGCGCATACAATGGGCTCCAAGAGCTTGAAATAAGACATCTGAATGCGCCTATTTGTTCAAGTGGACAGTCGGGACCACAGGCCAGAGACCAAACAGAGGTCAGAAGTCGGAAGTCGGAGGTTCAGAAAGGCGATCTCACCCGAGCCTCCCTGCCGCTCGAGCCGCTTCAACATCGTGAAGCCTCTTCCTCGTTTTTGTCCTCACTTCGCCCTGGCAGCTGGCTGGAGTGGCTGGCTGACACGACAGGAACCCGAGAACGATAACGCGCGGCTCAAGCAGGTGAATGCAGAGCGAAAGCCACGATCTGCAATGTACGACTGCGGCTTAAACCGATACGAATGGGGACGATCACCAATACCATCCAGAGGAAATCTACACCTCCCGAGCCATCAGTCTATGTTCGAGCCCGAGATTTGTACGGAAATTAATTGCCCTCTATGGATTTTATCACGAACCTATCACTGTGCCACAGGAGGTGAACGTCGAGGAAGTCCAAGATCGACAATGGCACAATGCCTTTAGAAGCCCCTGAGCCATGGAGCCATAGAAGACGTCTGATGTGAGTTGAGGATGTAAAGACAATCGGAAGTTGACAAATGACTTACCAACCGGCATGGGACGTCGATCATTCTTGCATACCTAAGGAAACATGCGCAGGCCAGACACCATGCGTGTATGCGGCCATGTCAACTCGTCCAAGGAACAAGCGCATACATCATCATGTATGTAAGGCTAACGTCTTCATATCAAGCTGACAGCTGATCAGCGACGTCCGCTTAATTAAGGTAGGTATGTTTTGTCCGCAGACATGAAGGGTGATGGTATCGACTCTCTCACCCTCTGATAAATCTGACTCCGAGTCTAAAGGAAAATGCAGACAGACCAGACCTTCCGTGGAACAAATCAAATGACCAAGCCGCATCCACGCGTCAACGCCATTGAACATCACCCGTTCGATCAGATCCATATCCCAATGCCAGAAGAAAAGCGACAAAGAGGAGGAACACAAGGCGCGCGAGTGTGAACATAACGGAAACAGACAAACAGAAGAACAGCAGCAACAGCAACATCATCAAAATCAAGAAAAGCAGACAAAAACTGTACTGCGGGTATCCTTTTCCTGGCTCTGGCTGGCTCTAGCTGGCTCTGGCCCAGCAATCGTTCTTCCAACAACAACACCAACAATAACACAAGAGTCGACAAACACAGAATCGATAACGATGATCGAATTTTCCCCTTTCCCCCTTCCCTCCTCTCCCGCGTCCAAGCGTTCATTTATCTACCTCCAACTCCCAAACCTTGCGACCTAGCCATCCCCAAGCCGCCACTCCTAACCCTCTAGGCCCTATCCACCGACTTTGAGGCCTGTGTCGTCCTCCGAGTCACGGACTCAGTTGCATCGGTATCAACTCCACCTTGGTTTTTGAGGTCTGCTTTGGGGAGGGTGAGGGTCGTTGTGGTTCGACAGGCTTGCCGTCTGGTAACTGTGCCTGATCCTGTGCCTGCGTCTGCGTCTGATTCTGTGCCTGCGTCTGCGTATGTGTCTGCGCCTCCGCCTGCGCCTGGGATTGCCCAGCCACCTGCTTGCTATGCTGACTCCCACGCTCTCCACTTCCACCCTGCGGCTGACTTTGCTGACCTTCTGCCTGCGTTCGCGTTGTTGTATCTTGTTTCTGTTTCTTTGCTTGATCTGCCTGTGTCTGCGGCTGTGTGTGTTTTTGTCCTTGAACAACAGATTCGCCGAGCCCGCTGAATCTGCCTGGTGAACCTGACCTTGAAGCAGCAGCCGAGGTTGAACCTAAGCCCGTCTGTCCAGCGCCAGCACCAGCATGAGCAACCATCCCCATGACGACCCGCATCTTTTCCAGCAGTTCCGGCATCCGATATGGCTTGATCAGCACATCATCGCATCCAGCCTCCTTGGCCTCGAGGATCTGTTCTATGCGCGCGTTGGCACTGACGGCTATGATTGGTAGCCTCCCGCCCGTGATCTTGCCCTGGCGCTCCAGCTCGCGAATGTTGCGCGTGCACGTGAGCCCATCCTGGACAGGCATTTCAATGTCCATGAGGATGACTGAAAGGGGAAACTTTGTGCCTAGTGTGGTTGTTGTTGTTGTTGTTGTTGCTGGGGGTGGCTGGCTGTGGTTCAGGAAACCGCCATTGACCGGCGTTGGTGAGCTGATGGTCCCATTCGTAGCGGGAATGGCGCCTTTGTTGATGATGTTGCCGTTCATGGAAGGGGCAGCGCTAGAACCCCCGTCGCTCACGTATCGGTCAGTCCGTTGCAGTTTATCAAGACATTCCAGGCCGTGGTTTGCTACATCAACGGTGAATCCCATGTTGGAGAGACCACGTCGCGTGATCTGCTGATTGATCAAGTTGTCTTCAACGACCATGATTCCGCGAATCTGGGGTGGTGGTATTGTCAACCCACCAAGCTCAACTACAGGGCTGGATGCTATTGGGCTCGGCCGCGGTGACGATGTCGAACCTCTATGTGGATTGCTCGGGCGCACGGAGCGAAGGTTTGGAGCCTTGGCCATCAAGCCCGACATGGCAGCCTTTGCTGCCACCGCAGTCGCTTCAGCATCACGGAGAGAACTCTCGCTAGGGTGGTAGGCCTCGATATAGAAAGCAAAGGTACTACCGACACCCGGTTGACTGGCCACCCCAATGGCACCGTTCTGCAGTTCCGTCAGCCGACGGCTGATGAACAACCCAAGACCTGAGCCTCCGTACTTGACATGGGTGCGGCTGGACGCCTGGACGAAGCGCTGGAAGAGGCTCTTCTTCTCCTCTTCCGTCAGACCCTGGCCCGTGTCTTTGACCTCGAAGGTGAGGAACATGGGTTCTCCCCGGTCATGGACGCTTGCTGTGTCGCTATCCTCGGCGTAACTCTCTTTGGACCTCGGGATGAACTGCACCGAACTGGTGGCCTCGGTTGGACGTGTCAAGCTCGCACTAAGCCCGACGGTGACATTGCGGGTCGGACCAGTCTTGGTGAATTTAAGAGCGTTGGTCAGCAGATTGATAAGAACCTGTTTTAGGCGTGAGGGGTCAAAATCCAGGTATTTGACGCCAAGGTCGTAATATGACTGGTCGACAACCATGCTTAGGTTGATATCGACTCTTCGAGCCTCGAGTTCGAACATTTTGAGTGCTTCTTTGACCATCTGAATCGGGTTCACCGTGATGGGTGTGATAGCCAACAGCTTGGAGTCGAGCTTCGACATTGTAAGAATATCGTCAACAATGCGCTTCTGATGTTGAGCACACCCAACAATAGTCTCTGCACTGTCGATGCCGTTATCCAAAAGCTCACAAACCTCTGCACGAATCTCGTGATTTGGCTGGTTGTCTGTAGCACCTTCGCTGGCGTAGCTCCGCGCATCGCTGTCACTCCCATGATGGTCGCCACCGACAAGCTCCTGGACGCGCGAGAGCGTGGCGGTAATGGCGTCTGCGCAGTGAATAATCGCGCTCAAGGGGTTGCGCATCTCATGAGAAGTCATGTCGATGAAGTTCTCCTGCTGGCGCTTGGACTCAATTGCCTCCTCCTTCCGTTGCTTCTCCCTATCTAACTGCCACTTTTGTAGCGAGACGTCACTCAGACAGCCGGTGAAGGTTTGTATGACACCCTCGGTCGACCGCACAGGCATCAGAGTCGCTTGTACCCATCGCGGCATGACCACTTTGTGGCCTGCACCGTCATCGGCGGTCCACGTTGTCCGAAGTCTGACTTCCGCATTCTGGACTTTATCCTCGATGACCATCCTCTTGAGCTTCTTCATCACCAAGCCCACATCCTCTGCCCAGACGCACGTCTCCAACGGCCTAATAGTCACCTCGGTGGGGTCGACCTTCTGCAATCCGCACATTTCGTAAAAAACATTGTTGGCGCCCAAAAGGCGTCCCTCGAGGTCCATATCGTACATGCCAACTGTTGCGAATTCGGCCATCCTCTTGAGGTTTTCGGCCTGTTGCGCGCGCCGAACCGCCTCTTCTGCGGCATGCTTGTGTGCCGTAACGTCCGTCAAGCATGTCATGGTCCGTATGATGCTTCCATCTGGGGCACGCTCCGCTTTGGCGGTGGCAAAGACATGACGTTCCTTAGACTGATCGAGGGGGACAAGATCCAGGCCTGCTTTCTCGAAGCTCGGTGAGTTTCGCGTTAAAGATGGGGCGACATCCGTGTGGTTCTGTCGCTTTACCCTGAATTCGTATTCAACGTAACGCTCCGTCTTCAGTTTCTCGTATGCGGTGACAATGTTCTGGCGGTCCTCCTCCTTGACGCAGGCAAGGAAGCCATTGTTTGCGATGGGGCCATTTCCTGGGAAGCCCGTCATCTTGTACCAGGCGTCATTCGCAAAGGTGATATTTCCTTGAGGATCTCCGAAACACATGCCGACCGGAACGAATTCGGCAAGCGTTTCAAACATCTTTATCGACTCGTTCGCCTCTTTTGTTTGGACAGCCAGCTTTTCTTTGAGCATGGCTTGATCATAAGCAGCCTGCTCTGCCGCATTGCGCCCTCTCCGTGCTTCCTCCTCGAGAAGGACCACCGAGGCAAGAGAAGTAGTAAGTTTCTGACTCAAGAGTAGTATGTACTGACGATAGTCGTTGTCGTAAGGGCGCCTCGGGTTCAGACCCAGCAAAAGAAGCCCCATTGCATCCTCCTTCTTTGTCGGCCGAATCGGCATAATCACGACAGCCCGGCACGGATCATCCTTGAAACCTCTCGTCTGCAGACCACGGAGATACTCCTGCGGAAGCGTGCCGTCCTTGGTTTGAAGAAGCAGTGGCTGGGGTGCTGTTACTGCCTCTCTAAGCGCTGGTGCCAGAGCATGCTTGTTGGTGCTTAAGTTGATCGCAGTTTGGGCAATCGGATGGCCTTCTGGCACCCCCAAAGCTCCGGCCAGCCTACATTGTCTTGCGGGGCCATCGCTGCCAATTTCAATACCGCTTCCTTCTCCAAAGACCTCCACGCTATACAGAATAGCAAGTGGTATATCGTAACAAGGATCGACGTCGGCAAGGTCCTGGAGTGTCTTGTCCCAGTAACCATTAACGTCCCGTGCGGCAACCAAGTCCTCACCAAGGTCAACGAGCATCTGCATGCGACGCTCCCATAGTCGTACACTTGTCGTGTCCCCGACCGGATGAATGAATCCGACGCACCGTTCCTTTTCAAGAATAGGGACGAGCGACCACTTCAAGTACGTCTCTTCGAGCCAATGGGGACCTCCTTCCACCTCGGGTTCCCTTTCGATAAAGAATCTCCACTCGTCTTGGATCGTCGGGTCTTCTTTCCGTGCTATACGCGACATGGCATCCTTCAACTGTTCGCCGGCTTCCTGCCACGCGTTCTCCACAGTCATTCCGAGTAGTGATGGGTGTTTCGAACCGCATAGTTTGCTGAATGCTTCGTTGTAAAGAGTCACGTAGTTGGTGCCCCAGTAGATGGCAATGGGGCGACTGTCAGCGAGTATTTGGTTGAAAGTCTGCTCCAGAGTTGGTGGCCAGTCCTTCATGGGGCCCAGTGGTGTTGCGGCCCAATCAACACTGTGTATGACTTCGAGGAACGACCGTGTTTCTTCATCATCAAGAAGGTCAGCTCGAGACTCATGGTGCCACAACTTGGCCAATGCAAAGGGCAGAGATGCGTACCTGGCAAAATGTCTGGTAGAATCCAACCCGGGTCCGTGGTTGAACGTTTGAGAGATTGGATCATCTCTGGAGATGCCAGCGCGTACTCTGCCGAGCCCAAAGGAAGAGTTGGTGGTCCAGATCTTGTCCGGCTAAGGGATACGTAGTCGGGAGGTGCCAGACTCAGCGATGACGTTAAGGATGGTACTGCAGGGGTAGCGGCAATGGTGGTGATACTAGCCGTAGGAGGAGCAATTGTCTGTGTCGACTCGGGCGCATCGTCTTTGACGGGAATTAGGCGCACCGGAGGAGGGACAATGCTTTCGACATGCGGTACTTGGTCGGCCCCAATCTTTCGCGATGGTTCAGAGGAGGGCGGTTGGTCGTTCGCGCCCACGACGACCATGTCAGGGCGGACGATGGTACGGGTCCAGTAAATGTTCATGACGGAGAAGTTGGCGGCTGCCTGGCCGGTGCCACTGGGGCAGGCACCGGGCAGGTCTGTGAGCCATTCCCACAGCTGGACATTGTTGCGCTTGCGCGTGGCGATGGCGTCCTGGAGACGGGCATCGGCATCGAGGGCGGGATTCGTGTAAACGATGGTGGGCGGGTGCGGGGTTATAGCGACGATGAAGGATGGGCGCGGGTCGGCCTCGAGCAGATCGATGATGCCGGAGGTCAGGAAGGACGGATGCATTATTTCCACCGGCAGGGAGAAGAAGCTCCAGTTGGGACGGGGTCGGTCACGGTCGTCGTCTCAGTATGACTGCTGCCGGGGCCTCGCTTGCTTTCCAACCGGCACGGCGCTGCGGCTGGACAGCCTGAAAAGACTGGACGGGACTGGACTGGACGTTTGCGACTGGCGATCCACCAAGCCACCCAAGCCGGGGGGGAAAATACCCAACGGGGAAAGTGATATGCCTGATACGAAGGCGGGATCTGGAATACACGATACGGATAGCTTTTGTCTCGATATACCTCCTCTCGGTGGTGACCGGCGCGGAGTGGGTGAGCCAAGGAGCCAGAATCGGAAGCGAAGTGGTACTGTAAGCAGAAAAGAGCGAATGTGGCTTGCGACTTTTGCAATCTACGACTATAGAACCTAGACGTAGACACGGCGGACCTCGATATGATCAAGGGTAGGGGCAGAGGCAGAACTGGAAGCTGGAGTGAGACACCAGCGGACAGTTTCTTTGGGGGGAGTTGGGTGATGGTGGTGGTGGTGGTCGTAGTGCTGCTGCTGGCGAAGCGGTGCAGAGACGCATTTGATATTCGAGTTTCCTTGATCTCCAGAATGACTGCAGGCTTCCGTCGTTCGTTTCCGCTTTGGGTGTTGATGGTCAAAGGATAGGATGGATGAGGGGGATACCTTACCGTGAGCCTCTTGAAAGGACTGAAGGAATATCCGCTACCCACCTATCCTTCCAAAGGAAGAAAGAAACAGGATTCGGAAAACTCGAGAGCTAACAACAAGCCCAGGCAGGTGAACCTGGAAAGGTCACACGGGACGGAGAAGATTTGGTTGGTGGTGTAGCAGTCGCAGCCTCAGGGTAGCCGACACGGGATCTGGCGAAAAAGGTGGTGACGATAGTGTAGGTAGTGAGATGATCCGGGGAGTCGGGGGACGAGAACCGACAGGAGGGGACCTTGGAGGACTTGGGAGATTTGACCTTGGCGTTCACGTCTATCGTAGTATTCTGCTGCTGGAAACCCGGTGCTATTCGGTGCTAGCACGATACCCCACGCAAGCACTGGAAGACATGGGATGATTAGTGGAGGTGAGGTATGGGGTAAAGGCGAAGTGAGGTTCCACGTTTCCAGCCTTGGGTTCACGTCGGGGTTGGCGAGCGTCTAAAAGCCCGGGGCCAGTCAGGTTATACCCGTCAGGTTATCCGCTGAGTAATCGGGAGTCCGGGGGTAAGGCCTGGAGTATGTTGTCGGATAAGGTGAGGTCGGTAGGAGATGGGCAGTTGATGTTTTTTCGTGATATTGTCTCTGGTTTGGTGTTGAGGTTGAATTGGGCTCAGGCCAGGTAGGTAGTGAGCAGTTCAAGGTATCCGGTCCGCGGCAGGCTAGTGGTCAATAGTGTTGGACTGAAATCGGAGAGAAGTCCAGAAAATGTGTCAAATGTAGGGTCCAAAACGGGCAAGTCAGGTTATGCCGCTGATGAGAAAAAAGAGCAAAGTGGGTAGCTGGAGACTCTGGAGACGGTAGAATAGAGTCCTTTTTCGGTGCGTGCTGTACCGTGCATAATTGAATGGAGAAGAGGGGATGGGAAAAGCATCCAGTGGGAAATGCAACCGAATTGTACACTACAATGGGAGAAGGCGATCGCGGCCCGATTTGGTTTGGCGTCTTGGCTTCTTTTTTTCCATCTTTGGGCTGCAGTGTCACTGGCCAGCCGATGAGACGCCCCGTTCGTCACCGACCGTCACGAGATTTCTGTCATAAAGATCCGAGGTGCGAAGTGTATTGGACCTTCCTCTGGATTTTGCAGCTCACATGCCAGCTCGACTAGTTGATTAGCTGCAGCACTTGATGATGATTTTGCAAAGTTTCTAAAATAAACAAAAAAAGACGCCATTTTCGAGAATACGTATCAACCCAGCTTTCCCCGACCGACCCTCCGTCAAGAGGTACTTAGTTGTGTGTCAGACTTGAGGTGACCCGAATGTTCAGTGGTCGTACTGTTAACACAAGGTCCAGCTCGATCAAACAGCTTTATTGCTACTTGATATGTTTTAACGCTGACTTGGTGGCGGTCAACATTAAGCTCTTGATCACTTTCTTCGGCCGGGAAACCGCATGTCCTGTTTTCCCACCCCGTCTAATAAATCGGTTGTATCCAGATAGTGCAATTCACACGCCTCGTCTGTTTTTGTGTTTAGTATACCTATTTCCGCCGCAGTGCCGAGCCTTTTGATAGCCTTTCCCCGTACCTCCTTTTCTTAGCAAAATACCGACCCAATGATAACAAATAGTAAACCCAACAAAACAGCCCACACCCCCTTAAAGCTCAGCAAGGGCTTCCTCCAGCGTCTTGCCCGTAAGCAGCTTGAATGCCTCTTTGTACCTGGCGCTCGTAGCTTCGGCAATCGCCTGGGGCATCTCGACGCCGTCCTTGGCCTTAAGCCCCTCCCTAGTGAGCCAGTTGCGCAGGAACTGCTTGTCGAAACTGTCCTGGTCCCGTCCGACCTCGTACTCGCTGGCCGGCCAGAAGCGCGACGAGTCAGGGGTCAAGACCTCGTCAATGAGCACAATGTCGTCCGTCTCCTCATCCAGGCCGAACTCGAACTTGGTGTCGGCAATGATGATGCCGTGCTCGCGCGCATACTCGGCCGCAGTGGTGTAGACCTTGAGAGCCAACTCCTCAATGCGTGCCGCGTACTTGTCCCCAACAATCTCGGCCGCCTTCTCCGGGGTAATGTTCTCGTCGTGGTCGCCCAGCTCGGCCTTGGTGCTCGGGGTGTACAGGGGCTTGGGGAAGGGAGAACATTGCTGAAGGCCGGCAGGCACGGAGATGCCGTGGACGGTGCCCGTCTTCTGATATTCGTTCCAGGCGCTACCAGTAATATAGCCACGGACGATAGCTTCGATGGGGAAGACCTTGAGTCTCCGGACGTGCATGCTGCGGCCCCTAATCAAGGCCTTGTCTTGATCGCTGACCGAGGGAGGAGGAGTGAGGCTGATGAAGTGCGTCTTGACGTCTGGAATCCGCTCCTTGAGGACCTTGAACCAGTGTGCGGTAAGCTGTGTGAGGATGGCACCCTTCTGGGGAACACCATTGGCCATGATGACATCGTACGCCGAAATGCGGTCGGTAGTAACGAACAGCAGTGTCTTGTCATCAATCTCATACAGGTCGCGGACCTTGCCGCTGGTCAGCTTGGGCAGCGACTGGAGCTCAATGGTGGTGACCACGGGGATCGACATGGTTGTGGTTGTTGTTGTTGTTGTTTGTGGTGGTGGTGGTCTGGTTTGGTGAAGATGGTGGTGGATGATGGGATGGAACCAGAGAATCAAAACAACAAACTGCGCGATGCAGCATGTGTCGGTTTTTTATGAGGCGATCGGAGGGTGCGACTGGAGATCACTCCTCGATGAGTAACTCTAGTCAATCGTTCTCAGGAACGAATGGATGACTCTTTCGATAACAAGATGTGGACCGCATGTTGACGGCCGACTTTCGGCGTGGGACGGTGGAATGACCTCTTGTGCCTAGGTCTTCTTCACTGCAAGCGAACCAAGTCAAAATTTTCAGGTCTCTTTTTAGTGTCGTAGGGCTGCTGCAGGCACAATGAATGCACGATGCAGACTCGTTGCACACCACGGCCGAGCAAGAAGAGCCCGTGGTAACCGTTGTGGCACGTGTGTGATCAGCGCCGGACCGTCCGTCCGACCGTTAGAACTTGGTAGGGCCTTCATTGTTCATCCATCACCACCACCCATAACGTCGTCTGTTCTCGAGACTCGGACCGGCCCATGAGATTCAATCTGTGAGTGTTACATTCCATTGTCAAAGGACGAGAAGTTACCAGGTTGGACCTATATCGGTATCAGACGCTGTACGCGGCGAACGGGAGGGAACAATGCAGTGGACCCAGGGGCACACCACCTCAGTTGGTTACCAGTGAGGGGCTGAACGTGTACCTGAAGATTCCCTTGTGGTCTCATCCCTTCACAGTCCACCGTCTTCCATCTTCGACTTAAATTGGAATTGGGGTTCCGAGACTCCCTGCCCTTTTCTAACCTTTTTTTCATCTCTCAGCAACGGTCCTCCACCAAACCAGACGATGGCATTCTTCTCCAACCCTTGCCCAGAGTCAGACCGAAAAGGATGAATTGGCGCTAGCCTCAAAGCCCCCGGCTCATCTCTAGCGGGAAAGACTTTGATTGCGATTTGACAAATCGAGCCTCAACTTGGAGCCGTTCGCTTAAAAAAGCAACCGAACCAAACATTCATTTCGATTTTCGAGTGGCGCAGCGTCAAGCGCAACCTCAAGCTCCGCGCTTCAAGCGGGAGTAAATTGCCCAGAGAGGATCTACCTATGTACACCGCAGCTATCAGGGCAAGATGGAACGACGTGAAACGTCATGTTCGTTAGGAGGATGGAACCTCGAGAGTTCGGAAGGCCGGAGGATGACAAAGCCGAATGGATGGACATTGGCAAGAAAACACTCTCCTTCTGCCAGAAAAAAAGGAAAATACGCGCGTCAAGAAAGATTGCCCAAGAGTGCTAAGGAAATGGCAGGTTCTTGTGGTGGTTTTCAGTTGTCTTGGTGGTCGTTTTGTCGTTGGCTGATAGGTTGGCCCGTCGTTGGCATCACAGCAGCTGACAGCCGGGAATATTGCTATTGAACGCTCGCCCGGTCGGATACGGGCAGTAGTTTTCTTGGCTTCTTGCGTCGTTGGTTCGGCTGGAGGGCTTCATCGGCGCCCGTGGAGAAATTGGACATGGGGAACTGCCGCCCCTGGAGCGCTGCCTTGAAAAATGTCCGGGGAGCCCCCGTCTACGCCACACCAATGTTTGGTTTTCGGCCAAGTCTTCCTTCGGTTTGCAACGTCCAAGACTTTACCAAGAGCCATGCGCTGCCGGGGTTGCTCCTGAGTTGGTTTCCGTCATCCAGGCGGCCGGCTCTTCGGCTTGCTCCTCAACATCAAAAGGTCGTCAATCTCCCCCAGTTCTCTTATTTATAAACATTGTTACGCTTTGACGTACCCGAGCAACCGAGACTCCAGATACCCGCGAGACTCTGAAGGGCGGCTTCATCGGCAGCGGCTCCGCTCCTCACCTCCATCTTTATATCCACCGTCGACGAGGCTACACGCCGATCCGAACAGATTCCAAAGGAGGACCCGGTTGAATTCGTCCGCACGTCTCCATTCCCGATTCTGGACCGCCAAAAGTGACTCTGGACATCTGTTGACGACTTCCGCCTTAATGCGATCTACTTAACACTCTTCCGCTTCCGCCTCAAAACTCCCACAGCGTCCTTAGCTGTTGGAAAAAGGGGTCATTGTTGATATGAAGTCTACCTTGGCCACCCTGCTGGCCCTGGCCTCAGCAGCCGTTGCCCAGAATGGTGTCCTCAACTTCCCTCTCAACAGAGGCGTGCCTCACTTCAGGGTTGGCAACGTACGCCAGAACGTCAAGCGCGACACCTACAGTCAGGCCCTGATCAACAATATCACCGGCGGTGCTTATTATGCCGAGGTCACCGTGGGCACTCCGGGCCAGAAAGTCAGCGTTGTGTTGGATACGGGGAGCAGTGACCTCTGGGTCGTGAGCTACCAGGCGGATTTGTGCACCGACTCTAAGATCCAGCGGGAATGGGGTGATTCGTGCGACAAGACCTACAACCCGAACAAGAGCTCATCCTACAAGGTCCTGGAGGAGGATGGCTTCGAGATCCGGTACCTCGACAACAGCACTGCCGCGGGTGACTACATCACGGACGACCTGAAGATCGGCGGCACCACCATCAAGTCCCTGCAGATGGGCTATGCGACCAAGACCGTCCGCGGCGCCGGTATCTTGGGCGTGGGCTACTCCTCCAACGTGGCTTCCACGCAGCGCTACCCCAACCTGATCGACCAGTTCGTCGCGCAAAAGCTCATCACCACCAAGGCGTACTCGCTCTACCTCAACGACCGCCGCAGCGACACGGGCAACATCCTCTTCGGCGGCATCGACAAGGACAAGTTCATCGGCGACCTGTCGATTCTCCCCATCTACATGGCCAAGGGGCAAGCTGAGCCCATCCACTTCGAAGTCGAGATGCAGAGCGTCTCGCTCGACCTGACCAAGGACGGGAAAACCACCAAGATCATCTCGACCGACCCGTCCCTCAGCCAGACCTCGACCATTGCCATTCTCGACTCCGGCACCACCCTCTCGTACCTGCCCGCCAAGATCACCGACCAGATCCACTCCAAACTCAACGTCTACGTCGACGACATGTGGACCGGCCTGACCTTCATCGACTGCAAGTACCTGACCTCCAACCCGGACATGCGCCTGTCTTTCACCTTCGGCTCCAACGCCACCATCTCCGTGCCCGTCTGGGAAGTCGTCCTCGACCTGTTGGGCGGCACCCAATCCGACCTCCCCTTCAAGATGCCCTTCGAGCGCGCCTGCATCTTCGGCATCCAGAGCACCGCCGGCTTCCAAGAGGACGGGTTCGACGAGGACTGGGCGCTCCTCGGCGAGACTTTCCTGCGGTCCGCTTACGTCGTGTATGACCTCACGCACCACCAGATCGGCATGGCGCAGGCGAACTTGAACAGCACGACGACGGATATCGTCGAGCTTAGGGGCGCGGATAGCGGGTTGCCAGGTGGATTGGTTGGCGTGAGGGAGCAGCAGACGAGCAAGGATTCATCGGAATCTGGATCGGGTTCATCGACGGAAAAGGACGGCGGCGCCAAGGAGACGGAGACGGTCACTGCTGGGTCTACTGCGCCTACGGGGACGACTACGTCGGGGGCCAAGGACTCGGACAGCGCCGCGGCTGGGCTGAGTGCTAGGGGAGGTGCTGTTGGTGCTTTGGCTGTTGCTGGGCTGACGAGCTTCTTTGCTTTTGTTGGAGGCGCGGTTGTTGCCCTCTAGTAGTTGGTTGTATACACGGTTGTATACACAACATACACTTAGGCGGACATACCTTACACTGCATAAAGTATATATGGCGGGCGATTGTGGTTTTGGATATAGACACACCGGCTTACCGCTTACCTAGGATATATAAAGGGCGGTTAGTAGGTAGTAGCGTAAATAGCGGTTACTGTACATAGCTAACCACCAGCGCAAAATACGGTTTACTGCATCAGGACACCTAGTAATCAAATAATCTTATTCTGTATCTATCATAACTCGATGATGATGAGTAGTCAAGAGAGAGGGGATAAAATAAAGAAAAAGTGGCATGTGATTCTCCCGGGTAAGAATTGTCAACAAACAGATGGATGCACTATTCAGCTCAGCGCTCGAAGAAGTCCCGGCCGGGTTTCTATCCCACAGGCACCCAACCAAAGAATACGCCACGAGCCCTTCCTACTCTTGCAGCTTCTCAAACCTCTCTCTAGCCTTGTCCCTCGTCTTCACCACAAAGTCCGAAAACTGCCCCTTCGTCCTCCTCGCCGCCTCCTCGCTCGCATCGCCCAGCTTGCCTCCCTCCGCACCCAATCCAACACCAGGCGCATACGCCTCCGTCGCAATGGCCTGTGTCCGTCCCGTGCCTTCGGCACCAAGACCCACGCCGGCCGTCCAGCCCATCTTAGCCAACATGCCCGCGCCCTTGGACTTCTTCGCCGCGGCCTCCTCCTCAGCAGCTTGCTGTTGCAGTTGATGTTCCTTGCGCTTCACCCCGTCGGCAGCAGGACCGGATGCACCAGCCAGAGCAAGCTGTTGCTTCGATAACTGACCACCCGGCTTGTTGGGCTGCAGGAACGCATTCCGACGCTCCATTGCTCTGTCGCGGTACCGCTGCGTGCGCTGTTCCTCCCGGCGAAGCTTCTTGTCGGGGACCATGGTAAGCGGCACTTTGCCTTTTGCGGCTAGCTCGGCGACGGCACGCTCCTTGGCTGGGGCGTCGGAAAGCATGCGCTTGTGCAGCTCACTTTCCTGCTCGTGGCGCCAGATGGTCTCGGCGTGCTTGAAGGTGCGGTGGCAGAGGTGGCAGTAGAGGGAGTCGAAGTCGGCGTACGACGTGTAGACGGGTGGAGAGTCGTGCTTGAGGCGAGGGGTGCGGCGGGCAATGGATCGGGGTTCCTTCCCGAGCGAAGCAAGCTTAGCGGAGGCCTTTTCTTTGGTTTCGGGGTCTTTGAAGTGGTTGTGAACGATGACTTCGTGGCTGACGAGGAGGTCCTCGCGCGTGTAGGGACCGTGTCCACGGTTGTTGATGGTTTCTTGCGAAGGGACCTCCCAGTCGCAGAGTAGACATAGCATGCGGTCCCAGTCCGCATATGAGAGGTACTGATCGGCCCAGTGAGGCTTCAGAGGTCCGTCTGCCTCTTGATCATCATCATCTCCCTCAAACCCTGCTGAGTCGAGGCCGCCTTCAGCAGCAGCCAACTTTTTTCCGTGTAGTTCCGCCGCCTTTTTCGTCCACATCTGCATCTGCGGCATCATTGCGATGCCCTTCTCACCAGGAGCTGGCTCCTTCTTCCTGAATTTCTTCAGGAGGTTGGCCTGGCGGGTAAGAGGATTCTCCATAGCGCCATCTTTATGGTCTATAGACTTATCTGCGCCTCGAGGTTCAAATGTAGGCTCGACCGAGACAACATGGATGCTAGGATAAACACGCTCGTCCCAGTACTTCAGTCGAATGGTAGGATTGTAGATGGGTTGGAAGGAAAAGCGCGGATCCTCGTCCGGGCCAACCTCAAAGGCCGGGATGAAGACACCGGTGTGGATGAACGAAACCACAACAGCCCTGGACGCAATCGTAAAGCTTGGGGAATTGCGGAATTTTTCAACCGCACCCTTGGCGTCTTCAACCGTTGCAAACTCGGCGAAACCATATCTCCAGGATTCGTTGCTCCTCCGGTTCCGTATCAGGAAAACGCGGCGTAGGCTACCGGGTTTTGCGCCGAGGTTTGCAGTGTTGCTGCCCGGCGCTGTCGACTTCAACTTGTGGGTACCGGTAGGCGCCTTTGCCGTCTCTTCGCGGAACAGCTTCATGACGCCCTTGGCTAGAACTTCCTCGGTCACTGACGCCTCTAGATTTCTTATTACAAGATACTGTGACGGCATTTGTTGAGGGTCTTCGTCGGTTTCTCCGGTCAAGAGAGGACCTGATGATGGGGCTCCATAACTGTAGCTGTAATTGGCATCATCTGCGCCTGTTAGTCAACAGCCTGCCGGCATAAGCAAAAGGCGGGGACCAGAAACATACCGGGCCTCTCTGTCCTGCATTTGAAGCACATAGCACGGTATGAGAAGTTAACTGCACCGCACTTGAGGCAGTCCCAGTCCTCATCATCTCTGCGGGAGTCGTCCATATCGCTACGGCTCCTTTCGAAGAAGATATCCATGGTAATATATTCCGAGTTGGCACCACGGGTGTGCTCGAGAGGGAACGATATATCGGGATGATACTGTTCCATAAAGCCCTCTGCATCCGCGCGTCGTTTAAACTCGACGACCGCAAGGCGGCGACCGGCGCTGTCGTATCGGAATCGGACGATCTTGATTTGGTCGGTAGACGTGTTTGGATCTTGGGTGACGAGGTTGAGACCGTAGAGAACCTACAGTAGTTTGGTAGATTGATTAGAACCATGTAGAGCTACATGCTAGGCGCAAATACAGCACCAGACTTACATCACGTTCGGTGGCGTCCTCCGGAATGCCTTGGAGAACTATGATCTTGCCTCCAGGCGCGGGCGCGGGCGCGTCGTTGTGTCGCCTGGAAGATTGGCCTTCCCTATACCCTCCGTTATGGCGATTGCTTGGACTTGTCCCTCGACCACGTCCTCGGTAATCGTCGTCGTCATAGTGTCTTCCTCCACCACCACCACCACCGCCGCCGCCGCCGCCGTGTCTCCCCCAGTCTCCGCTACGGGCGCCACCGTATCTGTTACCGCCTCTGTCTCCATCGCCGTCTCCGGCGCCTTCGTGATATTCGCCGTCATCGTCGTAGTTGAGGCTTCTTGACGGACTTAGAGCATCTTGTTTGCGTGTCAGACACAACCAAAGTTAGCCATGGCAAGCTCGGGAGCAACTTGTGGTAGGCACAAAAATGGCCATCGTCCAGGCTTAGGCTTGTTCAGGTTTTACCCTCTCTCGACCGGTAGTACTCGCCGTCTTTTGGTCTTAGATCGTTCGAGCCCGGCAGGCGTGAGTATGGTGGTGGTGGACTACGACTGCGACGACGGTAGCCACCAGCGTCGCGCGCCCTGGAAGCGTAATCCTCAGGCATTGCGGCGCGTGTTCATAAAGGGCGCGAATGGTTGTTCGCTTGACGCTTGTATTTTTGACGCGTTGTGGAATCGATTAGGTGTCTTATGGTGGGTTGCGCGCTGCAAAAAGCTTCCGTCAATTAATGGAAAGCTTTCGGTTGTCGTGGTTGTTGAATGACAATTGAGAGTTGCGAGCTCGTTTGATGCAGCGAACAATGGAATGGATGGCTTCCCGCTCGCTATCTTATCAGGTAACTTACGCCATGCATTACCGTATCTTACACAATGCTCCGCCCAAGTCCCACTTACAAGTGAACTACAACCTTGATGTCAACGACACAATCAGTCATCACCATTACTCGTCTGGGCTCGAGTACCTAGTTTCCGGTTCTTCGAGTTTCTCAAGCGGAAATTCTGCTTTTATTCCTTGATATATACTGGCTCTTTGGGAGATAAGTCTAATTTCCTGGCTTAATTCTAGCATATATCCCACTCGGCTTCCATCACCTCATCACACCTGCCAAACTTCCCACTTCACATAGCTCACGACGCCAACCATTTCCTCGCTTCAACTGGTTCATATTGCTTGCCACAACGAAGAACACCACCACACACTCAAGATTCTCACGTCTCATCAAGACTCTACTCACCAAACATGGCAACCCAACAACCAACTCAAGGCGATGAACACCCTCAAGCTCAACAGCCACAGCCACAGCCACAATCATCAGATCCCACCGAGATCTCAGAACCCAGCATCTACGTAGCCCTCACCCACGACCACCTAAGTTACCAATCCACCATAGACCGCGTCCGCTCCCCTGAAGCCGGCGCCATTGTCGTCTTTGCCGGAACAACCCGCAACAACTTCAACTCCCTCCCCGTCCAGCACCTCTCCTACACGTCCTACGCCCCGCTAGCACTGCGCACCATGCTCACAATCTGCCGATCTATCCTCACCAAGCACGGGCTAAAGGGGATAGCGATGGTGCACCGGCTAGGCGTGGTCCCCATCGGGGAGGAAAGTATCTTGATTGCGGTATCGAGCCCCCATAGGCAGGCAGCATGGAGGGCAGGCGAGGAGGCGCTGGAGGAGTGTAAAGCAAAGGTGGAGGTGTGGAAGAGGGAGGAGTTTGGTGGCGAGGGGGGAGGGGTTTGGAGGGCTAATAGGGATGGGGCCATTGGCGTCAAGGTTGATGAGCCTAGGATAGGGGAAGGGGAGGGAAAAGGGGATGAGGATGAGGATGGGAATGGCGGTAGGAAGGATTATGGGGAGGAAAAGTAGCTGGAAACAGAGTAGGGGATCATGATATGAAGGATGAGCGTTTAAGGCATGAGTGCCCAGAACGTGTATGTGTCATGGGAGTGATGGATGGAGTCCGAAGACAGATGAAGCGACGAGTTTGAGACAAGAAGTTGTGAGTTTGCATACATATATATACTTCAGCATCTCCTTTTCTTTTCATCTTGTCAGCATCCCTATCGGAGGTGTGTATCTCTCCGAATCCCAAGATCCTCGCCATCAGGTTTGTCTGTTTTTTACACACATCTGCATCACGCCTTTGGTTTCGAGGCTCACTTTGACACAATAACAGAAATTATAAAAGTATATCATAACATCGTCTCCATCATTGTCAATCTCCCCCAGGATTAAAAGACAAATGACCCCTACAAATTGTCCGGCCCAGATGCCAAACACGTCGTTGCAAACACATCAACATCCTCTTCTTCCTTTGTCATGCTCCCATAAATTAGTCGACCATGCCTCGGTTTTGTCACATCAAATCTCCATATAACCCCCTCAATCATCAACACATAAGTTCATTATCTTGCTTTTTTTTCCCACCGCTCCTATTTTGAACCACTTCCACCATGACTTCCACTGCTACCGGTACCCTTCTCCTTGTCACTGCCATCATCACTACTGCCTTTCGAAGCCCCAGTACCAACACCGGATGAAGGCTTCGGCGGAGGACAAGCACCTATGGGCTTAGGGAAGTCGTAACCCGAGCCGCGACCTCTGGGCATGTTTCCGATGGTCAAGATGTTGAGCTGGGCTGTGGCTGGGTTGTTGCCAGAAGACAGACAGGGTGGAAGTCTGGGCAGTAGTTGTGGGCAGTTTGTCTCAGGTGAGTGTCTTCGCGTAGACCGGCTGGCTGGTTTGGGCTGGTTGATGGATAGTAGGAGCTTGGGTTTGAAACCAAGTCCAGTGGATGCTCTGGAGGTGTTTGAGGCTGAGTGGCCGTGCGTGGTTGTCGGTGATCGACTGACTGGTCGAGTAACTGGCTGGCTGGCTGAGAAAGATGGATATGTCCGAGACGATGCGTTTGACGTTTACTATTTTGGAGAAGTAGATGCAGTGCTTGTAGCTTCCAGTTGGTGAGGAGTTTGCTTGCTGCAGAGTGTCTGTCACTTTGGGGTGGGATCACTGTGTTGCTGGACAGACACAAGACTTCAAGGGGAAAGTGGTGGTTTTTCTGCGTCTCTTTTCCAGAATATTTCTAGAAGAAGAAGAACAAGCGGTGTCTCTCAACGAACGGACGAACCGAGGTTGATGTTCTCGAAATGCGAAAGAAAAAAGAAACCAATGTTTGCTCCGAGAGCAAGGGTTGCGATAACCTGGGATAACCGCCTCTTTCTATTCACCAACAAACAAAGAACCAACTCGGTCTATCCTTCCCAGGTCTTCGATGCCCTGACCGAGCTCATCTCCAGGAGACTGGAGCTCACATATCGGTATATGGTTCGTGGTTCATTTCCGGATGCAGAGAAGGGGAGGAAGGAGCGGGCAGGTCTTTATGAGACGACCTAGGTTAGTGCCTGCCGTGCATAATCGGTTTTTTTGCGGCATTGACACCGCAACTCACGGAGTGACTGGACTGTAAAATGACATCTGGTGGGCACACCGCTCATCTAAAGTGATGGGAGCACCTCTTTCCCGCAGAACCTCTTAGTTCCGCCTGCGCGAGAACCTTGCGGGACAAGTACTTGCACTTCAATAACCAAGATCCAACAGAAATAGAAAGTTCGAGTGCCGGAGGTGGGTAAGAAAGGTAGGATCCGGAAATTGGGTATTTCGAAAAGAAGGTCAATCAGTATCCTGCGTTGGGAAAGAGTGAATCAAGGCAGGTGCCTTCAATTTAGGTTGTTTCAGTTGGGAGTTGATGTAAGTCCACCGCATGGCCGACTTGGTTGCAAGGGAAGTGCTACTGATATACAGAATGGCTTCATGGGTAAATGGTAATGACGATCGTCGAGACTGGATGCAGGCATGTAAAGAAGGAGCTGAGAGGGCTACTCTTACTTGTAATGGTAACAATGTATGACAGGTCCATACACTCGGAAAAATAATTGAGGAAGGCGCATCCCGTACAAAGTTTGCGGTGAAGAACTTATATATGTTTCATCATGATATTTTCAAAGTGGGAAGGCACGACATCGGCAGACCGGTCAAAACATAACCATGTCAAGCACCGGACAACTTATCGAATCAAGTCATCATTGCACCAAAGCGTCACAAAGAATATGCGTATCATCATAACCAAGGCCAAAGACTTCTGCGTGAGCCCAAATCTGAGAATATACATAACACAGGACGTCCCGAATTTCCTCCCGAAAACCCCGAGAATGATATGTGAAATAGCGTGAACTGTGGTCCATCCGACGCCTGCGAGAGTAAGCCCTTTCACTTGAGCCTATATCCTGTGAATGTGGAGAAATCTCTCATGTTATGCGTGGGATACATGTGCCGGCTGCGCCTGTCAATTTCCGTCCTTGTCCAAAAGCCCAAGAATCCCAATAAAAAAAGAGTTTCCGCCGACCCTGGACGTCTCTCCAATCACAAACTCCTTTCAAGAAAAGATAACCAAACTCCATAACTCCTTCAGTCTTGTCCGACTCGTACGCCATTACTCGTAACATACAACTATGGCCACTCGTGAGGTCCAAAGATCTCCCCTGGCGGGACGTGTTTCTGTACAGCCCTGGCACTCTGATCCATGGTGCTCCCAGCCACTGTGTTGCCAAACCATACTGGCGCTTCAGTGTGTGATAGCGTGAGGGAAAAGAAAATAACGAGGGTTGACAGCAAAAGACCAACGTCAAGGGCGGCCGAAGTGAGGTAGTTGTACTGAAGCCACCAACCCGTCTTCCGGCGGCGAATGAAAAAGTTGAAAACAGTGCCGACTATGCCCCAGCAATAGTAGATGTAAACAGTTGCGGGCGGAATCCAGCCTGAACCGCCAAACACCAGCGGGAAGTTGACATAGCGCCAAAGTGAGCGCGGATATCGTCGAGCGAAAAACCACGAAATCACGGGAGCAAGGGCGCCGACGAGCCAGAACCACTGCAAAGAGCTATAGAGTGCTTTGCCGGAGAACATGCGGGCCGGTCCGATCGCACCCCAAATGACGGATGCGGTGAAGAACACCCTAGCACTGGGACATGTAAAGTGGTTGGCCTGCCCGTCCTTGCAAATATCGGGAATCGCCCCAAGGGCCCAGTTCATGACGGCGATCTGGACAATGGCTGACCAAAGCGAAGCTATCAGCTGGGACCAGAACATGACGCGAGGTGGCACCTTCATGTAATGACCGAGCTTGAGATCCTGAGTGAAATATAGCGCCTGCGACATGACGAGATAACCGTAGTTCTTGAACATCATCATGACCAAAGGGCGGCCGGGGAGCATGTAGCCGATGACATACTCGGTCAAGACGTTCAGTCCCAACTGAATATTGGTAATGGCCTGAATGATTCCAATCGGAATGGTCCATACCATTGGAATCAATATGCAGACGACAAACGCCCACCATGGGAAGCTGGTATCCCAGGCACACACCACAGCAAAGGAGATACCAAGCATGATGGCGAATAGGATGATATACCACCAATCCTCGGCGTCGCGGTATTTCTTCATGAGGCGCATGTGGACATCGTCTTCTTGATGGCGGGCCAACTTCCACTGGTTCCAGATATCCCTGCCGTGGTAGAGGCCAACATGGACGATGACGGCCGCGACAGCTGCGAATGATAGCCCATATGCAAGGGCGAACTGCGTGGGGAGGTAAAGCGGCGAGTAATTGTGGTACTTTTCCTCGTCGAAATGCAGGTTACCATTAAGAATGCGGTGAACGTCGTACTTATTTCCGGTGTTGTCGTACGAGTGCGACTCTTGAACTGGCAGGTAAGCTGAGTACCACGTATTCGAATATTGGATTCCGAGGGAGACAATAACGAAGAAAAATGTGACACCGCCGACGACGTTGGCGATTGCATGGAATGGCGATGCGAGGGGTGACAGGAGATATCCAGAGATGATGGACCAATCCTAAAAAGAGTCAGCACATGTTAATGATCTCGTCCGGGAATTGTGAAACACCCACAAGAGTTATAGGGAATAGCCCATAACCGGTCTGTCCGCCAAACAACTGATTGACAATGACATTCTCGGGCCAGATCCAGGTAAGCCAGCACATCCAAGACAGTCCCGTGAAAAGATAACCAGGAAACCAGTACCACGCAAATGATCCGACCATGACAATCAAGAACCATCGGTATCGGCTGATTGACCAGCCATTTGTCCTTGCTGGATCCGAGGGCGAGTGGTCGTGGAGCGTGTAGAAGAGAGTGCAGTTGATGAGATCCGCGGGCCAGATCATGGCAGCGGGCCAAACCAAGAACCTCCTTGCCAAACCGGCAAGTCCATAGCCAGTGCAGAGCGTCGAGATACCGAAGAGGATTTGCCAGGCCCAGCCGAACGACTGTCTATACCAGATCTCCTGAGCTAGAATGACATCAGTAGCATACAAAGCACCACCACCATACGCAGCCTAATGAAGAAAGAATTAGCAGCTAGTTAACAAGATGGAAGGGCAGACGTACATTCGACATGACAACAATGATGACATGTTCCTTGAAGTTGAATGGTCCGGGTTTGAGGTTGAACTTGATGCCGAATACGGTGAAAACACGGTCGGGAAAGATAAGATCCCAGCCCAAGCCGATGGGGTATGCGATGAGCTGGATGGCCAAAGTCGACAACATGATGCTAGGGTTTCGCAGCGAGAGCAGCATGTTGACAGCGGAACCGATGGTGCAAAGCAACATGCCGATAGTCCAGGCCCGGATGGTGTTGACCGGCATCTCGACATCGTAATTTCGTACTGAAGCTCGGACCTTTGAAGTCAGTTAGAGAGAGTCCAAATAGGATACTGACCATGACGCGCAGAGCGATGAAGCGGGATATCTCACTTCTGGATATGGCGAATTGTCTTCGGCTAATATTTGGTCGATCTCGGTTCCCTTCTCGATGTTTGCGCTGTTCAGAGCGGTTTCGACCTCGTCAAGTTCGTTCAGTGGTAGGTTTGGGTCCAGGCGATGCATCTTTTCGAACTGCTTCAGTGCCGTCAAGGCCTCGAGGCCAGTCGAGTCCCCCTCCATCGATCCATCGTCTACCATATCCGGCATAACATCTTCATCGCCGTGCCGTCGTCGAAAAAAGTTGCGAAGCATTTTGGAGCAAAAGCGTGGTGGTCGCTATGCCTCCCGTGCAACCAAGCCCGGAAAGCAAAGCGGGAACACAATCGGGGTCGTGCCGATCTGATGGGGCGATTCCGCAAAGCAAAGGATAAAACTCGACAGCTGGATGGTTAGTAAGCTGATCGAAGCGTAAACATGGCTGCCTCGACTCCAGCGACTGTTGAGGTTGCACGGGTCCGGGCCTAGAACGTAGGGCTACGGTGTGAGTTGAAGAGGTAGGGATCCAGAAGGGTTATGACGGAGGAAGAGTATTGTAATGGAATGTCGACTGAGGGAGACGACGATGAAAGGAGAGACGGATGAGATGATAGGGAGATAGCAAAATGTGGGTTCCGAGTTTACGCCAGGCCGGCCCAGTCCCAGGCTCTCTTTGGCTCGTCTCTCTCCTCTCTCGACCCTCTCAGACCGTTCGAAGTCTTGGCCTTTCGCACCTCATTGCGGCATGGTGTGAAGATACCGTGTAGATATGTCGTGGGTGAGTGGGTGTCCAGGTGGGTGACTTGTGTGCCGGGGCTCACACCTCTTTCTTCACTTGTCGGCCAGGGCAGTGCTGGGAGCCAGTGGTTACGGTTGAAAATGTGGGAGGGGGATTGCATGATATCGAACTGCACCGTTTCTGGAAGCACTAGCCATGGCGGAAGATGCAGCCCCAGCCAATGCTGACCTGCCTAAATGGGGCCGAGGGCTTGCGAAGGGCGACTACAGGGTGGGTTCAAGCGAGACCGACAGGGGTTGAGGGTATCTCGAAGCGGGGGGCACCACATGGGCTCGATGGGTAGAGAGGCCCAGGGCACAGGGCGACGATGGGGGAGAAGGCTGGCGTGACCGTTTTCCGGTCGCGCTCTGGATGGGTGCCCGTTGCTGGGCGGGTGCTGACTGGCTGGAATGCTGCTTCAGACTTCAGTTCCTTCGGCGATCATCATGGGGAACATGGATCGATTGGGTACTGGGACCGGTACTAGCAGTTTGTGGACGGCGACGTTGAAGTTCGAATATCATGGGCCCAAGAAACACATGTTGACCAGACAAAGGTTCGGCTCTTGATGTGCGGATACCGTTTCCAATTGGATATTGATGAAGCCGGTGAAGGACCTTATGATCCGCCCCGTTGCTGGTAGCAGTGCTTGAAGTAGGGCAACATGGCGATGTTGCACTCTGACGGCGCCGCCTTCTTGTTAACGGCTCAGTCTCATTGCTGAAGATTTGTACCTACACTACACTGATTCCTCAGCTGCTGGTCTAGGCATCCTGCACCAGCGACTCTTTGGCCTTGGTAATAAACAAGCTAGCAGAGGCTAGATAGCACTTGGACAACGCCGGCGAAGCAGCGGAAAACGGAATTGCCTCGCATCTCCGCTACTGGGGCGATACGGCGTAGCGGTTCTGAGGGTGGACGGCTTGCCACTTCCTCACCATCCTCGCTGACTCTCGTTTCTGAGGATTCTGGGGCTTCGTAAGATCGATCCCGGCAAGTACCGTTCGTGCCACCGTTTCAGTGTGTGGCTTCTGAGCGGTCCAACAGCCATGATTGTGGGGATGGGTTCAACTAGTGCTTGACTAGGCGACGGCCGACGGCGGGCATGCAAATGCTTAAAATCATGGGGGCCACTAGCCCGGGAGCATTTTATTGTTGTGATGGCATCCGGAATGTTACCACAGAGCCCCAGGTGAAAGGCGGTTTGTGTGCCGTGCTGGGGACTGTTGCTGGTGAGTGTTCCGAGTAGAGAAATGCAAGGTCTGAAAATCGTGGAATGTGAAAATGAGAAGGTGGTCGTTGATTCAATGATCCCTCGTAACTTCTTTGAAGTGCAAACTGAGAAGCCAAAATCGGGAGGAAAGAATGGAACCGTCCACTCACAGGCAAGTGGAAGGTCTCCACCGTTCGGGGTCTGAGATGCCCTGAGTGAGAAGGAACTGCCCCGTCCCTATCCGCCCCGCAAAATGCCCTGTGCTTGCTTGCCCTTTGAGATTCCTCTCATCTCCAGTCTCCACCTCTCGGCAGGCATCGTCCAGAACCGCCGACGCTCGGAACACCCAACCTCGAGATATGGCCGCGATACAAAGTACTAGTACCTCCCGACACCCTCTCCAAGACGGTCAAGACCTGCGCCGAGCCTCCAGAACCAATCTCAGACGTTTCTTTTATCTCTAACCTCGTGACTGCACCCCTTCCAGCCGATTCCAAGCATCCACGACATCTCAGCTTGTGTCTTGGTTCCAAGTCGCGGTCCTCACCTCATCGCCCAGACACACCCACTCCTGCCACTGACTGCATCTCGCCCATCACCCTCATTTTCCATTCCATCACGCCGCCGAGACGCCGGATGATGTTGTCTACATATCATCAACGATAACAACCAGGTTACATACCTATTCTTGGCTTCTCCTCAATCACCCCAGGAAGTCCTCTCGTGCACACCTCTCTTTTGCTACTGTGTGTGTTGCATGCAGGGGGGGGGCATCATCAACAGCGGGCAGGGCAGTCCAGTCGAGTCGGGTACTATCTTGTGAGTGCCGACCGAATTCTCGGCCCTGGTGAAGCCCCCCATGGCACCGTTATGTTACATATACTTTTTCCTTCGCACGAGATAAGCTCTGCTGGAATGTTGGACCTTCCAACGAGCCGTGTGACAAATCATTGACGCCAAGTGCAATTCTCTCTTCCTCTCTATCGGAGAAAACCGATTCCGAGCGCAAGATATTGAAAAGGGAAAAGCATGACAAGCTTCAAGTTGAAGGCTCATCCGCTCAAAATCGTCTGTCTGTCGATTCCCAAGACTCTTCCGAGGACGGTCGGTGTCTTGGCTTCGTGCGCAGATACAGCCGTACCACACGAACATGGCCGAGACGATAGAGTGGCCGAGACCCTTGGCCAACCGAAATAGCATCAGCAATAAATTTATTGACTGACGTCCATGATCCGGCTAATATACCCATCTTGCCCAACCCAGTCCAGCCGGCATCTTTTCCTCAACTTGGCCCGTCACTGTTCAATTTTTTTCAGTCCGCCGAGAGCGCCACCACCCAGGTTTCGGTCCTTGTTCAACCCACCTCCATATGCAGCTGAGTGTGAATGGCTGTGGCAGTGCCCCGTCCTTTCTTCGTCTCTATCTATCTTGACAACTTGAGATGCTGACACGTGGGAATCGAGGGGTTCCTCCGAAGCACTGCATCGAGGATCGAGAAGCGAGAGAGCACTGCAGCATACGCCCTACACAGACAAGTCGTGATCTTTTGACTGAGGCAATCGTCAAGCTTAACACCCAAGGCGGTTCATGCGATAGGCAGCGTGAAGCTGACCCTAGCCAAGGTGCTTAAACAGTCTGAACCTTCGATATGATAAGTTTGACGATTCTTTACCTGTCTGACGATTACCCTGTCATCGAAAGGTAGCGCAGTTGGTCCTTACGAGACACGGCTAAATATTGATTACTGACTGCACTACGCCGCTTGGTATGTATACACATACGCTGGCCCATTCCTTTTTTTCTCCGTCTTGGTTTTCATCGGAAAGGTATGGGCGCGATACGTTTCTTCATTCCTGTCTCCTGGATCTATTGCCACACAATAGATGCATCTTGGCCCATCCAAGCGCGCCTTTCATAACTTGGGTTTGAGTTGTACGTTAATGACAACGACGACTGGGTTCAGTTGAGCACACCAGATACAAGCAAAATCGGAAGAGGAAGAGAAAATCTCACTATCGACAGATCATCATATGTAAATTCATTGCTGCCCTAATACAATGGGCGAAATTATGTATTTGCTCAGGTAGGCAAGTGCCTATTTACTTGTACGTTATGGAAAATCCAATCCCGTCGAGTTACCCCTAGAATATACACCCGATTCACCCATCTATATAGGTATCCAACCATGAAACCCCCAAGTGTATCTCTAGAATAAGCGCCAAACCTCCTATCAAAAACCTCACCACAGAAGAAAAAATCATAATCACCGACTCCTCCCCCATAACCTCCCCCGCCTCCCCAAAACATTTTGCTTCGCGCTACTCCCGTCCTCACGAGCATTGCTACAGCTCTTCCTGTACCTAAACCCAGACTCCTCTATCACGTCCAGCTGCTGAGCAGCAGCAGCAGCAGCAGCAGCGCCACCGGCATCAGACCTCGATCTTTTCAAGTGAATGGCTTTTGTGAACCGACTCGTCGGGTTTGTTGCTGTTGCTGTTGCTGTTGCCGTTGAAGTGCAAGTGGAAGTATAGTCACTAGCACACCTTTGATGATGGTTCCGGCTCTCATGGCTGTAGTGATTCCCATGACCACCCAATAAACTCCTCATCAACCGTCTCGCAAAGCTCTCGACTACACCTCCAGCACCAAAATGGTTGTGCTCGTCTGAGCTTGAGTCCGAGTCCGTGTCCTCGTCGTCTGAGTCGGTTTCGAAGACTGAGACGACGGGTGGAGCAGGGGCAGGAGCGAGAGTGGATGGAGGTGGTGGTGGCGGTGATGGCTGCAGTGGTGGTAGTGGTGATGTTGGAGGGGCTGGAAAGACCGCTGGTGAAGGGGGTGATGATCGAGGAGGTCGTTGTGGTCGTTGGTGGAGCGGGAGGGGGGGTAGTGGACGCTCTTCTAGCCTTCTTTGTTGTTGTCGTTGTTGTTGCTGAGATGCCCTTGTTTGTTGTTGGTGGTTGTGGTCCCTGCTGCTAGGGGGCCTAGGAAACACCGGACCGCGGGAGTTGCGTCGCAGGTTGGTAAGGGATGGGCGACGGAGGTCGGTTGGGGTGAGGTATGGAGCCTGAAGACAAGGAGGCTCTGTGTTGTAGGCAGCAGAAGCCATCTGCTGTGATAGATTGCATGTGGAAGAGGGGACAGGGATGATAGATGGCCTTGCTCGGAAGACCAGGCTTGCTGTTGTTGTTGATGTTGTTGGCGACCTGGGGCTAGGTGAACAGACGGTGGTCACAGGCAGCTGCTCGCCCCCCAATTTCCTTTTCCTACCGAGGCTCGTCCTCCTGCACATCACTCCTACTGGGGCTCGTTGTTGTTGTGGGGTTTGCTCCAGTCGCAAGGTGTCTGAGGTCCATGGCCGCGCCAGAGATGATCTCCGAGGTGGTAGTGGCACCGAAGAAGAATGTTGAATATCAGATGGCGGCGTTGGCGGGAAGAGTGAGTAAGTCGACGTGGGAAGGGGCTTGCTGAATGTCCGAGGCACCGGGTGACTGTGACTGGTATATGGAGGAGTTAGAGGCCATTGGTTATTATCACCCTGGGCGAAGCCGCTATCCGGCCGTGATGATGCTAGAGTTGGCCTGCTGCTGCTCTTCTTCCTTTCTGGTGTGCTGTCGGCTGTGCTGATGATGCCAGCATGATGGCTGATGGGCCGTGCTGGAGTGTTTGCCGTCTGGAGATCCTTTTCCTCTGCTTGAGTGTTGTTCCAAAAACAGTTCCATAGTCCCCCAGACCTGGAAGTATGGTGGTACTGGTATTCGTCTTCGGTAGAGATGTCAGAGCCATGGTCTTCGATCATGCTCGGCACAGATGAGATATCGGACCCAACAGACTCGCGGCCCGGCGATGTTCCTGACAAGGGGTAGGAGTAGTTTGATGTTTGGGACTGGGGAGGATAAGCGGTGATGACTTGAAGGGTTGGACGTGGGCCCCGGTCGGGAAGCTGGCTGTGGAAGTCCATTGTTTGTGCGCTTGGATGACTGGAGAAACGGGAAGAGAGTCGTCGGAGTGAGCAAACTTGAAGCAGGGCGACGGGAAGTTTATCAATGTGTTAAACAGGTGTGCGGCTCAACCGGACATGGGGGTGGCAAGTAATATGCCACAAAGAAGCAAACTGCTTTAAGCATCATCCGGGACGCAAGTTGACGATCCGATCAAGCTTCACACCTTCAGGTGTGGTACACTCTCGGGGCGTATATGTACTCGACGTCGTTGCATGGAACACTGACAGGGAAAACAGCGATCTTGCATCTGAGGGGTGAATAATAAACATAAACAAGAGCCTGACAAGGAATGAAAGGAGTGCATTCTTAGCCACCCAGCCGGGTTTTTACACTGCGCCATCGCGTTACTAAATCAAGCTGTTGGAACGCCAGATTGGGAAAGTATAACAGTCCAGGCTGAACCTCAAAGTCATGGGAGTTTCAACTGGAACGCATCAGTAGCCCCGGGCAACTCCGTACCACCACCGACTCCCCCAGCTCTCCTGTCACCATTGTATGCGGATATGCACCCAACCATCCCCAGGATTCTTTTTTGCGGCCGCTTCAGGGCTCGTAAACCGTCGTTGGCCCAATATAAAGTCGGAGTAGAGCATAAGTGGCACTTTGTTTGTGACGTGACAAACAAGGGAGGACGGGGCTGGAAGAAGAGTGGTGTAAGTGGTAGGGGGATTGAGATTGCCGTACCCCAGTTACCAAGCTCGACCACGTTTGGAAGCCCTCTAAGCTGTAACGGGAAAGGGTCCAAACAGTCCATCATTTGTGTCCCTGAGCCACATAGAAATTGACAAGGTGCGATGATGCATCTAACCTCGCGATCTGGAGGCGGTGATAGCTGATAGGTGTTGTGGCGGGCAACAAATGCCACCGATGGCCGAGACAATGGAATGAGAAGCTGCGCGAAACAATGAGACAATAATCGCCCCTCTGCGCTATGCTTCAAACTCATCTCCCCAGCAACCTAACCTTCAATGTGAACCCTCATGACATAGAAGGCGCACAAGTCCCAAATGTCATCCATACAAGGGAATCTGCCCCCTCGGCTTTGAGCCGGAGCTTTGGGTTGGTGTCTCAGATGGGATGAGCAGTGCATGGAGCAAGGGCTAGTCGGCTGGATTCCGGAAGTTTGAATGACTGCTGCAAATCGGTGTCGAGGAGTCGACTCGTGCCGCGGTGCGTCATAAGATGCACGTCGCTTTTGGGATAGAAGCCCATGACCATGATGCCAAAGTGGAAGAACGAAAGGATTTCTGTTTGTTGATGGAAAGGGGAAGCAAACTTGACGTCTGAAAGTTACACAAGTGTGAGTAACGAATAGCGGACAAAGCAGGATCTGCAGTTAGGGGCCTCTGCTGCATTGAGTACAAAGATCATCCCTTCCCTTCGCCTTCTCTTTTCTTTTTTTTCCTTTTGACGTCGCAACATGGCGCTGGCACCGGCCCTTTGCCCACCATGATCTTGCCGAAATCACCGAAATGGCTGCACTAAGCACATGCTATTTTTCTGCCATTTGTTTCGTTTCCCCATATTTGCGCATCTTGACCGCCGGCCACGCGCTGCGTTGAGGGTGAGTTTGATTCCGTTGGTGAAGGGTAGGTGGCTCTGCTAATGCAGTTGGACGGGACGTGATTAGTCACAAGGGAGCTTATAGAGACGGCAAACGAAGGCGGACCAACTTGTCGACATGTCAAAGTTTGTGCAGAATACTACGTTTGACGTTGTTGGCGATCAAAAAGTTACCAACTTGATAACAGAACATGGCTGACTGTAAAGAGAGATGCCGGGCATAGCGTTCAACACTGGCGAGGTATGTCGTGCATGCCAAATAGCCCCGAGAAAGTGCAATACCTTTGTCGATCGTAACCTCACGGACGATATAGTCTCGATGAAATCTGCGGAAGTCTCCGGAGCTGCGGAAAACGCCGTCGAGTGATTCAGGTCATATTGTCGACGTCCTCCCTTGGAACACTTGCGCTCTCTGAACCAGGCTCATCATACTCACCACTTGGACGCTTGACTTCGTACGAAACGACTTGCCACTCGAGAGATTTTGGCTCACGGTATAAACCCCGGCTCGGACCTTTAGCCGTCGTTGCTGGCCAAGATGATTGATTCCAAGTGGAGGCAGCTAATACAACGAGATTGATTATCGGTCGGGTGAGAGCCATCCTAGAAGGCCGCGAAAAGCATCTGACATCTGACTGTGGATTAGGACATCTCAAAAGTAAGTTCTTGACTCTGATCATACTCAACCGAGGTGGTCAGTGACCTGCGTTTGAACTTGTCGATTCCTCGAGATTCTAGGTTGACGCATATCCCTGATGTAAATGTTGTAATTGCTCCAAATGCCGTGAGATGCGCTGAACTCAAATCAAAAACTCTCTCACACATCCTCTACCTCTACAACGCCGGACCAGTCCAGCCCTCTCTCTTCAACGCCCACCTCACCGCCTCCCGCGCATCGTCCACAATGACCTTCGGCTTGAACCTCCCTTGGATTGCCTTTTCACCCGAATGCTCCGGGCTCCACACACCCGTCCGCACCAACACTGATGACCACTCCGTCCCGGCCTCGCTCTGGTAATCGTTGGCCCCCGCGATATCGCTCTCGGGGTTATCACCCACCATATACACGCTCTTGAGCGTGCCAGGCTCGTGGTGGCCGCGACTCTTCAGCACATCGTGCCTGTGCGTCGCCAGCACCCTCTCGGCAAACTGATACGTTTCGCTGTACGGCTTGCCAATCACCCGCCGCTGGAGCTCGTGACCGTTCGTCAGTCGCCTCCAGACACCCGCCACTGCGGCCTGGAACGCGCCCTGTCCGAAGCGAGGAAGATGGAAGCCGGTGCTCCAGAGCAGGTCCGCGTTGCTGAAGTAGAGCGTGGGCTGCCCATCCTGCTGCCAGCCGCACGAGGGCAGAGCGGCGTCACCGTTCTTGGGCGAGTAGGTGCCCACGTAGCCCTCCTGCGAGAGAAGCAGGTCGGTGATCAGCTGGATGTCGTAGGCCCAGTCGCGCGGGTCGTTGAAGACGAACATGGCGTCGATCTTGAGCGCGTCTTTCAGGTTCATGCCGGATCCGGGTGTGAAGACGGGCTTGGGCAGCGGGCGCGCGGTCGCGGTGTATACGGTGTCGAGGAGCGGATCAAAGGGGAAGACCTCCGGGTGGGCCTTGAGGATGTCGGCCGGCGTGACAACGTTGCGGAAGCCGTAAGCCTCAGCGATCAGCCGGCATTTTTCCGCATTGGCGCCCGTTACGAGGATGGTCTTTTCGCGGAGGCTGTTGGGGCCTTCGACGAGCTGACGGAAAGGCGTGTGCGATTGGACAAAGTTGTCGGTCGTGAGCTCGATGCCAAGCTTCTGGCTAAGGTCTTTTACCCGTTCGGTCTCGTGCTTGCCGCCGCCGTTGGTGAGGAGGATGAAAGGGATGTTGTTTTCGTTCAGGAACTTGAGGGCTTCGGGAGCGCCGGGAATGGGCGTTGCGACGTGGAGGAGGACGCCATCGATACTGCGGTTTGGTGAGTGATTAGAGATGAATTAAACCACAGGAGGTGTGCTATTGTAGGTGACCTACTCGAAGGCAAAGGCAAATGGAGGTGCTTCACCCTGTGTGCTCTTGGTGCTGTATTTCCGAGATTCTTGATCATTCCTCCTGCTCAGGCTTCCTGTCTTGCCAGCCGAAGTCGAGAACTGGGCAGTTCGTGCATGCTTCTGCGTCGCGCGTGGTAGGCTGGAAGCGGCGCTACGGGTATGACGGGATACTTGGGAGGGCGATGGCGACGACGATGTCAAAGCAGTAAGGTTTGGTCGGGCGAAAGCAGTTCCCAAAATGCGTGAGCCCCTCATTATGTCGGCAGTATTGAATTTGACGTGGTTGATCTCGAAGTTCGGGCAGCTATGTCTCAGTTGATCGTAGGATTCCGGGAACTACAAGTCTACAGGAAAGATCATAAAGTAAACAAATGTCGTCATAACATGGTTGGGATGGAAGTCGGTGGAGTGCTTCCCACGGATTCCATCCGACCCCGTCCGGTGTCCACGATCCCCGCCATTGCTGGAGTGCTTCCGGCAGAATTGACCGGCATCGGCGGCTCTCAAATGCAAGCCCACCGGCGGCAGACGGGTCCCTGATCCATCTTATCATTGAAGTGGGGCAAGGTGTTCGTGCAAAGTACCAACCAGTACGGCGGTCGAAATATGCAGTTGTGAATGCCGGAGTGCAACTGCATGCCAAGAAATGTGCCTGACAGCCCTGACCCCACCAAGAAAGAAGTGACAGGGGAAGCTCTTCCTCTTCCTTCCTCTTCCCGTCTGGGGCTGCTTCGAAGTTCATCGTGCACTCAATTTGCTGCAGGTGACAGAAGTGACGGACTGCGCTGATCCGATCAACACTGGACGGGCATGATGCACACCACCGAGGTGAGAGTGAGAAAGTGAGCTGACCGATTCCGCTTCCGGTGCCCTGGACACCTCCAAAAGTTTTACAAGGCTTCCAATCAGCTGCCTCTACCAGATCGTGTGACTGACAAGTTTCCCAAGCCTTGTTATTTTCCACTGAGAAAATAAAGGTGTGGATGTTTTTGGGTATACGATTGGACGTCAAGCATTCAGACCCCTAGCTAACAAAGACCGACACACTGAGGTGCTCTCGAGAGGAGGGTCGATAGAGGGAAGTTGGAATGCCCTCTCCATACCCATCACCATATCCTCATCCCTTGCTTCCCACCTAGGTATGTGATAGCTCGAGGTATGATATGCCCCATCTTGTACGGTCCTGGCGAGAGGTTTGCCTCTTCGTCAGCATAGAGACGCCAGAAAGACACCATTCGGCCAAGTCTAGGTCCACGACTTTGCCGCCCAGGTCTACTGCGTTCGTACCACAACGTCACTTGACAAAAATGCCCCGGCAAGCTTGAAGGTGGCCAGAGCCCAGGGGGAGAGAGTTGATCCGCTTCTTTGCCCTGAACTATCTCAGTTCATTAAAAGTTCATCCACACTATTCTCATCAACGTTTCAACCAAGTGGACTTATATGTGGATTATCTTCTCGATCTTACAAACGCCACCGCGGCTACCTGGTTTATATTTCTTCTTTTAACTGCCTTGCATTTTTCTTTACTTCCACTTCACTTCACTTCATCAGAGACGTGATCCAAAACTTTATGCCATTTAGGCGCTTTTGTCTTCCCCAGCTCCTCCCTTCATGGATGACATATCATCCCCATATGTCTGGCATCCTATTTCCTATTCCAGGCCTTGGTCTCTCTTATTACCCGTTTACTGTTTTCTTTTACAATCTTCTAACAACAGTCAAATACCACGCCATCTACGACCGACCCCGTGCGAAGTCTTATACGACACAATCTGAGGAAAGCAACGCGGAAAGCCTAAAGAACCCGTTGATCGACGACAACCCGTGCAATTATAACACCTTTGTATAGCCCATCAACAGTGCTACCTACGCCTTCCCGGTCCAAAAAAAGAACTTCGATACATCGCACGAACGACCACAGAAGCTAAAGATGCACGCGAACCTGTCGTGAGTATGGCGGTATGACGTTCTACACTCCCCATTCATTTCTACTCCCCTCCCCATCCCCTATCCTCAAACGCTGTGACAAAGAACGTACAATTCTTCGCTACATCTTGGTATCTTGTTCACCCTCACATCCTACAAAGAGCCCCATGTGTTCCACGCTGAATAAACGTCATCATATGCATTACAAAAAGGCAGTAAACAATAGCAAAGTCCATGCTTCCCCCTTCTTCCCTTGCTCTCCTTCAGTTTTTCCCCAGTCATATACTCACACAAACTCCACCATCGAGACGTGTTTTGATGGCGAGTGCTCTTGCTCAACATCAGATATGCTATGCGCAATCCTTCGGAGATCCAATCATGGGCTGCTGTGCTCTCAAGCAATGCCTCTAATCGACTCAAAGGCAGCAAAGAGTCGAGGAATGGCCTGCCTGAATTTCTTCCGCCATGCCATCCATCGATTCCAAAAGCATCTACCGTCATCAAACCGAGCGATGGGTAAAAAGATATATACCGTTAATCTGACAATTTCCCGCCGAAGTCGGAAGCGAATATCGAAGCAGAAGTTGCGAGAGCCTAAGCAGGCTACAGTACCCAAACAGGAACAGGCGTTGAGTGAGAATATGCTGTTCCGAATATGTGTGTCGTGCGGTGTGGTAACCGCGCGACAGTTCATTGTCACGCCTGGCTGACTCGGCTTGCCGAAGTGCGACTACGTTCGTCCTCTTCCAGCACGTCGCTTAGCCTTGTTGGGTGATGGTGTCGGGGCATCGTTTCCCATCCAGGCGCTGCGTAGCCTTGCCCGCCATATCCGGATGATTCAGGGTACGTGCCGCCGTATTGCGAACTCGACGGGGGATAACTGGTCGCAGGATTCGAGGTAGGGGTTTCAAAATCCTCTGTCGCCTGGTCAGATTGGTGAGCTTCTTCCGGGCGGGGTGCGAGGGTAAGGGATATTGTCTCTCGTCGACATCTTCGACAAAGTTGTCATCAATATCGCCAGTTCAACTCACCTTCGTCATAGCCTGCTTCTGAACCCGCCCCATACTCTCCAGGTTGTTGCGTGGAGGTACCGGGTTGTTGCTGGTAATATCCGCCACTTGGTTGGCCAGCGGCAGTCGTGTTCGGTTGGGCAGCGGACCCTTGAGTATACGGAGGGTACTGGGGATTCTGCGCGGCGACATAGTCGGAAGTATCGGATTGGGTTCTCTGATGTACCCGCGTGCTCGCTTGGCGATTAGGAACACCCTGTGTCATCGGAACGACCTGGACGCCGCCCACTATTGTTGGATGGCCCTGCTGAAGAGAAAGTGTGCGGTCCCTTTCTTCCTGTTCTCGACGACCAAGTTCCTCCCATGCGCGACGAGCCTCGTCTTTCGAGATCAATAACTCTTTCCGCATCTCGGTAAGCAGCTTCTGGGTCTTCGCATTCTCGCGCTCTTGCTCCTGAGCTTGGCGGGCGACTTCAGCTCTACTTCGCCGTTCCTCTTCCAAGGCGTTCTCGAGCGTGGCGTTAGTCTCCTGCAGGTGCTCAATATCCGACCGCGTTTCGAAGAACCAGCGCTGGAACTTTCTCTCGGAGCTGGCGCGTAGCCTCTGCAGCTCAACGACTGCATGGAAGAGGTTGGCACCCGCTGCTGATAAGTCGCTGACCTGTCTGGATAGCTGAGAAGAAATTGGGTTTCGGTCAAACTCTTCGGTATTCTCCTGTAGTTTACGTATCCAAAAGCTGGTCATCCCCTCCCAGTGCGCTGACAGGGCTTCCCATCGCTCAAAGGCATGAGGGAACGAGTTCTTCATCCTGGTACCGGCATTCGGCGCTGACGGCTCGCCTGTACCGCCAGTCCCAGCGGCCGGTGTGAAGCCCTGGGGCGCCTGATTTGGTTGACCGGTGCGAGCTGGGCGCAAAGGTTGCGATGCGTCCGCTTGTGGGGGATTCCCGGGCTGTACCTGAGGACCGCCCTGGGCCTCTTGAGCCCGTTTTTGCCTACGTTGTGTGGCTGGATCGGTGGCTATGTTACCACCCGGTGCAGCGCCAGCAGCAGCACTTCTCCTTTCGGCATTCTGCCGACGCGTCTCCTCAAGCATACGCGCCTCCTCTTCGGCGCGAGCACGTTCCATCTGCTCTCTTTCGGCCTTTTGCCTTGCCTCCCGTTCAGCACGTTCACGCATGATCATCCTAGGGCCACGGATCACTTGCTGGGGGGAGCCAGTTTGAGAAGGTACGGTAGGTCGCGATGATGGCACGGCATGACCATTGGAAGTAGCGGGGCCGACGCCGCCGCTCAGTAGATCCGCCATCGAAGCGTTTTCTTCGTCCAGATCTGGGGAGAAAGAATACGGTTGCCTTAGAGCTTCCTCGAGAGCCCAAAGGATAGCGCTTTTAGTATGTCGAGAAAGGCGGAGGGGATTAGAGTGGGATAAGGAGGAGGTCCGTTCGGGGATAAATGACGGCCGGGGCGGGAATGTGTCTTCGTTGAGATCGTCACTGCTATCCTGCGAAAGGCGTTGCCGAATGCTCTCGTGTGGTTGAGGGGGTTGTCCAAGTCCAGGGGTACCAGCGGTCGAGAAGATGGGTTGGGGTGCGATGCCGACGCTGGCGGCCTCGAGGTGAATGCGGCGCGAAGAGCGGGATGGGCTCGGTGTCGGGCTCGGACTACGGGTGGCTTGAAAGCGCGGTGTTCGACGGAGAGTTCTCTGAGAAGACGGAGTGGGGGATGCGTCGACCGATGCAGGTGTCGCCGTGGCTGACTGGAGAGGAAGAGTGCGCTGCTGGCGCTGTGTAGGCGTTATCGGGTTGTAAAGATCGCGGGGGTTCTGGGATGGTGGAGGTTGGTGTGTTCCGGCGGCAATATCTCCCTCATCGCCAGCGGGCGCTGGTGTGGTTGACAAGGTGAAGGGTCACCACCCTGGTGGTGACGAAATGTGACGCGCCTGGTAGGCAGGCTAGGGCGGGCTGGAATGGTGGGCCGAAGGCTGCGATTTGGGTCAGATGCTGCCGTTACATGCAATGCGCAAGGCCAGGGAAGGGGAAATTCCTGAACAGCAAGCTGTAGGTGAAAAATGTTGGTGGTGGTGCTGGTGGTGGTGGTGGTGTCCATGCCCAGTCGCAACCAAGGTAGGTACACACCGTACCGACAGCTGTCCGCCTTTTCGATTCTCTCCACTCACCTTGATGTCTGTTCAGCTCGGCGTACCGTGTATCATGACAGGATATGAAAGCAATATCCTGGCAGGAATGGTATTGCAAAGGGAATATTCCTGTTCTCCCAGTATGGAGTGAAGAGCGAACAGGGGTAATGCAAACAAGTCTGGTGGATAATCGTGGACTGAGGTAGCTGTCGCGAAAAAATGGACGAGGTCGGGATTGGTGATGGGATGGAATTGGAAAAAATGCGTGGCTGGTGAGTTTTGGTGACGAGTGTTTGAAGAGCCAAAAGAGGCGGGCGATTGGACAGCACTAGCACTGGACCGTAGCGTACTTGTAACTCGATTTCGGGCAGGGCAGGTTGTCGGTAGTCTAGTCATTACAATAGGAGCCGAAGGATTTGTTGAAGAGCAGAAGGAAAGCCAAAAGTCAAAAGCCGCGCTGTCGGCCGGGTGGGTGTCCTTTTGAAGGTGGTACGTTGTTGACTCGTGTAGTCGTGTCGGACAGCCAGAGGACGACGAGCTGCGGGATGATGAGGCCCGGCTGATGGATTGACAGCAGGGTGAGGTGATGCTGAGATGAGGTGGTGTAGTGGGTTGTTCCAGGCCGGTCAGAGATCCCCCGCGTTGCTGCCCGGGCAGCATCAACCCTGGACAGAACCTGGAACCTTAACACACACACACTGCTGAGATGTGCTTCCCTCCCCCAGGCGCCCCTCCACCTCGGGGTACCTTCTACTACCGGGCAGCTATAGCACCTCCCCTCCAGCAGGAAAGATGTCGCTGCCCGACCGCTTGTAAAGACCGTCACGACAAAACCACATCCGCCCTTCCTTTTTCTTCACCGCCTCACCACCGGCCAACCTTTTGCCAAGCCGAGAAATTGGTCGGTCGTCAATGCGCAATGGTTGAGGCGTCGTTAGGGAGTTGGCTCGGGCGCCAATGGCTTGAATTGGTGTCGATTCGTTCAGCCGGGTGAAAGCCTCGCGGTCGGTTTGTTTATGTCCGAGTCGGGAAACGATGAAGCTGTGGTTGAGCGAGGCTGCCATCATTTCCCCGGACGAACAACTTTATGAATGGCCAGGTTCTAACCACTACAGTAGGCACCAGGCATAGGCAGGCAGGTGCAAAGCACAGACTCTGCGCAATGATGTTTGAGACAAACGTCACGGTTCCTTCCTGTTGGACTTTAATCGATCCCATTTTATTCTTTGCTAGTGCCACAAGAAAAGTTTGATCGTCAATCTTTCTTTTCTTTTCCACATCAACAGACAGCATTATGCGCCCACTAAACAATCGGCTATCCCATATGCCCGAGCCAAATCGAAGCCGGCGGCGCCTGACAATACAAAGACAAAGCCGGCATGGCTTACTCGGACTGCAATATATCTGCATGTCAGTCTGGTTGACGTTGCTCAAAACTGCTGAAAAGTTCTTGATCTCTGCAAGGCAGCATGGTCGGGCAACCGGAACAAGACTCGCAGCTTCCCCGTCACAGCATGGCGGTTGTGACACGGGGACGGGTAGGTCGGTCGATACGAAGTGGCCCATTGAGACAGTCTGAAGATGCGGCGTGCTAGTGTCGTCGTACAAAGAACGCGCCCCAGGCACTGTTCATTACATTGACCATTAACAGACACTACCAATATATGGGAAGAGAAGCTCTAGCCAAGACAACCCTCTCTCAAAAGGTCCTCTGATCAGAATGTCAGCGGTTCGGTCGGAGGCGAATACCAAACAGTCACGTTGGCTCGGATTGAGGCAGCTGGAAGTTGGAATGGAAGAAATCGATGCGTTGGCAGTACATGAAACTCATGCACCAGTGTAGCATTCTCCAATCGCCGACGTGTCTCAGGAACACCCCAAGATCCCAAGAGGATGGTTCAGGGCAGGCTGCCCACAACCCGCTTTAGCCCCAACCCTGGTCCCATTCTCAACGTCCAAGGTTGTCAAACCAAGGCCCTACTTCTCACCACGGCCAATATCCTTTCTCCTGAGCACCTCATCCTCGTACCGCATGGCCTCCAGGCCTGTCTGATGTCGATGTCACCCACTGGGTTCCCTCTCACGACTCGATTCCCAAGTTCGGAAGGCAAGATCGAACATTCTCACTGTGGAGCTACCGAGTTCTCATGACAGTGTGCTGCCGCGGCTTCAATGTTTCCCGAGGCCATAGCCCCAAGGACTTTACCGGCCTGGATACACTGTCGAATCGGGGATCCATATAAAGATGCTTGTGGGTCCTCTTCTAGAAACGAACATGAGAAGATCATCCAAATATGGAAAGCCCAGAGGCTCAAACGTCAATAAGACAGCTCCTATACCTACCTCATTACGCATGAGATCCGGATTGCCAGCGGTCTTCATGACGCAGACGAACCCAGGCAGTACTACTCTTATCGGATTCGTTGAGGAAGTGGAGGAGACATGGAAGTCTTGAAACATCTCTCTCGCAGTGTCTGATGCCGTTGTCCAAACCTCTTATCACCGAAACACAGGGTCCGAAAGGAACTTGAAAACTTTGCCAGTACAAGTGTGCCCTCCTGGTGAAGGAGCTGGTTGATTCTTTTGACGATGAGGTTTCGGAACACCGTCAATAAGCTCGTGGGACACAGTGGACTAAATTGTGCTAGACATCATGTGTCACAAGAAACCACTCCAGCCCTCAACTGTCTTGAAGAGCTTCTACTAGATCCCTAGCCGCCTCCTAGCTGGAGTCCCCCAGTCTGTATTCCTTTATCCTTGGTGCCATATTAGCAGCCGAGGTGTAAAGGCATGCGTAGTGTTTTCACAGGTGATTATGGCTATGCTGAAGCCAGCATCGGTTGCCTCGAAATTTTCGAACGCGTGCTTGATGACAATGGTATTCTTCGGCTTTTGGTATCCTAAACTGCAGTTGACTGCTATAACCAAAATATGCTGGTCTAAAAGCAAACCGAACTCCAAGACAATGCTTCGACCGCATCCAGGCCCTATATCGTGCTCCTAAAACATGACGAGCTGGCCATGAAGGAGAATGACCGAAGAGGTTGAAAAGAAAAAAAAAGCATCCACCAAAGGCCTTCCCAAAATCCAAACAAACATAACCACCAAACTGTCCCATAATATTCATTAAAACCAAAAAAAAACATCATGACCATATCCTCATACAAAATTTCTCATCATTACCATCATTAAACATCATCATAACAGACCCACCCGTCGCAATAATCCTTTATCTTAAAAAGGGTTGATCCAACCCCCCAAGCTTGATCTGGCTCTTCCTCACCGTAAACCTCCTCGCCCTCCTCACGCCCAACGTCTCCTCCCCCGTCCCCGCCGCGCCGGTACTGCCGCCGTACCCCAACCCAAACGTCCACCTCGGCCTCGTCTCCGGCGCGCCCCTGCCCACCCCGAGCTTCTCCTTCAGCTCCTCCCTGCTCCGACAGTGCTTGAACGCCAAGTCACCCAGCAAGTCCTCGTTCGCCAAGTACGAAATGATCTCGGCCAAACAGGTGACGCCATGCGGGAACCGAAACGGTTTCCGCGCGGGGAACAAGCACAGCAGAGCCAGGAAATAGAGCACGCACAGGGCCAGGACGATGGCGAAGGCCGGGAAGTTGGGGAACATGAGGACTTTTTCCTCGTCGGTGGGGACCTTGTTGTGGCCGCCGTCTACCAGCGAGCCGGCAGGCTGCGTGAGCGCCATGAACAAACCGCCGCCCAGGACGGGGAGCAGGATGAATAAGGTGGAGCACGCCGAGGTGAATGCCACGCGCCAGTGTCCGTTCTTCAACGCGTGGAAGGTGGCTGTTAAGGGCCCGCAGGCTGCGTAGTCGGCTAGTAGGGAGGCGTCGGCTGAGGCGCCGCCTTTGCGGTTGGAAGAGGACATGGCGGCCCAGGGCTGGAGGATGCGGAGGTGCATGTCGATGGTCTGGAAGAGGAGGTACAAGATGAGGCCGATGAGGGAGGGGATGAAGGAGTAGAGGAAGTTGGCCGCTGAGAAGGCACCCTGCACTGGAGCGGCGGGGAGGCCGGGGAGAAAACCGTTGGTGATGCGGGTGGCGGGGAGGAAGGAGACCACGAAGAGCGCCATGAGAAGAACGAAGGCGGCGGTTACGAGAAGCAGGAGAGCCGAGGTGCGCAGACACCAGGGGAGGTAGCGGTAGCGGCCTTGGGGTGAGAGGGTGCCGTCCGAGGCGGCTTCCATGTCATAGTCCCTCCCGGTCCCGGTTCCGGTTCCGGTGCCGGTGCCGGTGCCCGTTCCCGTCCCACTGCCGCTGGTGCTGCCGGCGACGGGGTTGATGTTGATGGAGGTCATCAGTCCTTGCTTTTCCTGGAACTTGGCCATTCCCTTGCCGGTCAGCTGGTCGGGAAGCGGCACAGCAATGAGGCCTTGGTCCATCGGGCTGCCTAGTGTATACCACACGCCCGACCGGCCGTCCTTGAATGTCCAGTACCCAAGCCGGACGTTGGCCTGGTGGCGCAGCGCAAAGCGGATGCGCTCGCGGTTGCTCGCTAGCTGGGTGCCTCTGTACTCGTCCGCAACGTTGGTCTCGGAGACGATGGCAGTTATATCAGCCAGGGATCGCGGGTCCCACGCCAGTCCTGTGGATCGCAATGTCGCAAAGTACCTCCAGAGAATAGCTGTCGAGATGAACATAACCAAGTACAGCGCCGCAGCGGTCCACGCAACCCCCTGGACAGTGGCCCACATCCAGACACCATCTACCCAGACGACCGTAAACAAGCAGCTCAACAGCGGGAGAGTCATCCCGAACACCCACGTCACCAGAATCGGAACCCAGACCTTCCACGACCCGATAAGCTGCGGCGGCCAGAGGAACGAGCGGGGGTACATATCCTCGAACAGCGCGCCGTCTCGCTCCCTGATATTCGGCGAAGCCAGGTGCGCAAAGGGAAGAATTCGGAACACGGTGATGATGATGAACTGTGCCCATAGCAATAATAGCCCGCCCAAAAACTGCGGCAGGATCCGAAACAGAAAGTACGAAGAGCCGTAGATGCTCACGTACCGCGTCAGTCCGTTTTGCATCTGCGACCACACGGCCGAGAACATCAGCGCGGCCGCCATGCAGAGGCACATCAGCATGAAAGCTACCAGCGAGCGTGCTGTTAGCGGCATCGGGAGGAAGTCGAGCGTTGGGAGGCCGTTGGCGCGGGGCTCGCCTATCTTGGCTATGAGGGCGTCTCTGTCCAGCGGCCTCCATTCGTGCGGTTGCGCTGGTCGCGGGCCGTTTTTCAGTAATGTCGATGCGAGCGAGTCCGCTGAGGCGGCGGGGTTGTTAGGGCGGAAGGGGGTTTGGAGGAGACGTCTGTCCTCTTCGAATTGATGTTTTAGTCCGGGATCTAATTTCGATGAAGGTCCAGTCGGTCCAGGCTGTTGTTGTTGTTCTTGCTGTTGGTGCTGTTCGGGTACGTAACCAGCAGGAAGAGTCCCTATCCCTGGACCAGGAACAATATCATATCGCCCTCCTCCTCCTCCAGGTCCCCATTCACTACCTGATGACCCATCCCCCGAGTAACCTGACTCTCTGTCCCCACGAGTGAGAGCTTCGATGGCGTACTGGACATAGGGCGTGTCGTCGACACCTGGGGTGACCACCCCGGCTTCCCGGGCGAGGTCGTCTTTGAAATCTTGGACCGGACCTGCTGCTGCTACTGCTATCCCGCCATCTACAGGTAAGCCCCCCGGCAGTGGCTGGTATGGATTTCGTTGCATTGGTTGTTGTTGTTGAAGTCGAAAGGTTGTGGGCGGCAGAGGTGGTAAGTCTGGTATGACGCGCGGAGGTCCTTGGATGACAATGGGGCCGGCATGAGCTTGGTGGTCTTGGCTTATTCCGGGAGTGGTTGGGGCTCCGGTCCCGTGGCCGCGGCGGTGGTGGTCGGCGGCTCCGCTATTTTCTTGTTGTTCGCTTGTGTGCTTGTTGTCGGTAGAGCCCCGGGCGAACTCGTTAACGGACGGAGGGGTAATCGGTGGTGGTGGTGGGTGTGAAACTGACGGCGTCGGTTGAGCAGCAGCCGAAGAAGCAGGTCTGGACGTGAACGACAAGTCCGAGTTAAGAGCACTACTACCGACGCGGCGTTCTTCCGGGTGGCCAAACGTGCCTCCGGATCGGTTCGACGGCGGCCTGGGATCGGCGGTGAGATACTGCTGCGGATGTGGTGGGCCTGGAGCTACTAGTGGTGGGCAGTGCCGGTTGTTAGTGCATCCAGCTCGCCAAAAGAGAAAAAAAAAGTTTGGACAGCTACTGCTTGCTCCTTGGATCGGTCCATCAACAAGGTTGGCAATATATGACGTAGGCCTACATACGTGTATCAGGCTCCTCGGCATAATAGACATCTGGATTGTCGAAATTCATGCTTGGAACCTAGGAACAGGGACAGGAACAACCGGAACCGGAACCAGAACGGGCGATGCACGGATTGGAGATTATGGAGTAGCGAATAGTTCAAATGCACTGGACCTGTGGGAGGTAACCTGTACGTCAGGAACAAGGAAGATGTGCGCCCAAGACTCGCAAGCGTCGTTTCGTTTCGGGCCCTATTTGAGGCGATGATGAGGATTCGGCCAACTAAGAAGCTGAAGCTGGCGATGATGCAGGCTGGACCTGAACACTATCGCTAATTGGGGGTTTCTCAGCCAATTGGCCAGCTCAGCGTCTTGACGTCGTCCAAAGAGCAAAGATACGTTCATGTTGAAAGGGAGCAATTATCAGAGGGAGCTAATGCGTTTGTACCTTTTGGCCATCTCTCGCCCTGCTCGCCCTGTGACAATTCTGTGGAGGTTGGGAGAGACGCTGCCCGAATGGCTTCGTATTGGTGGTTGGGCGAACCGCGACCAGCCTTGCCAGCCACCCGCTTTCCCTCTACGTGGACATTGGTGGTTTGCGCGCGTTTGTTGGAACCTTTGGTGTCTCTGGATATCACACGCCATGTACTTGGGGGTTGTGGTGCAGCTTGGGACTTTTCTCAACCCCCTCTCATAAAAGAGGGGGAAAAAAAATTATGGGACAAACTTTTATTATGGGACAAACAGAAAGACCAGCGAACCGCTTAGAAAACTGTTAGTAGGGGAGATGCAACAACGAGAACAACATCCAACATTTTTCTAAAAATCCAAGAAAATTTGAGAAGTAAAAAGAAGCTTCGAAAGGCCTTTTCTCAAAGTTGCATTAATTTCTATTACTACATTAGCGAGAAAAGTAGGAATGAAGATATTGTTCATATATATTTCGGGTATATTGGTTTGCGGCGGTTGGGCGAGTTTTCTAAGCGGTTCGCTAGTCTTTCTGTTTGCCCCATAATAAAAATTTGTCCTATATAAAAATTTCCCCCTCTTTAATGAAGAGGGGGTGAGAAAAGTCCCACTTTCCCTAAACCCCCAAGTAACGCGGAGAATCCGACCTAGTAATTTCTTCGAGATATTGGAAGGTTCTAGACCTGTGTGTATAATGGGCCGAGTCTAGTCTCTTATAACAACGACGCTCTCCAAATTGTCAGCCCCTATTTTTTCCCTTACGGATCCGCCCCGCTTTTCGGCCGCTACAACAGAATATATAGTACGTAGCTTAAAACCTATAGGTCTAAATAATATAATATTAATTTACGTTTATATTAAAATTAAACGAAAATAATAAATTTACGTAAAAATATTCAATTTCTATTTAACTTCAGATAAATACTCTAACTTTATACAATTATAATAATTTCTAATGCAATAGAATAAAATATTTAAAGATTATATATATTATAAATTTATATTCCTATACTTTTTTTTTATATTTCCGCTATATAATAAGAATTTTTAGCCCCGTAAATATAGTATTTAATTTACGTAAAATAATTTTAATTAAAATTATATATTTTATTTTAATAACCTATCGTCGTATTAATACGAAATTTAATATAAATAATAAATAATTAAAAATATAATACTAACGAATTTATAATATTTATCTATCGTATTACCGACTTTTATAAGCTAAATACGTCCGAACCTTCTAATATTACCCTTCGAAATTAAATTAATAAAATATTATATTGTACAACTTCTACCGATAACGAATAAATTCAATATAATTTTATTAATACGGTCGCTATATATATATTAAATTAAAGTTTACTATTAGACTAAAAATAATATTGCCTAAAGTTTAATTAAATTAAATATATTTACTATATTATTTATAAACGAAGTAATATAATTTTTATTATCCGAATTAACTATAGTAAAAATATTATTTTCTAAACTATATTTATTATTCTATCTAATAAAATTACTATCTAAATTATACTACTCAATTAGCTTAATAAAGAATAATATAATACTATTATAAAATACCCGAATACTCAGCCTATTTTAATTAACCAATCAACTATAAAAATATAAAAATCTACTTAATTATTCTTCTCTTTAAAATTAATAAGGGGGGTTTATTGTTATTCCCCCCCTATTAGTTTTAAACGAATTCTAATTAATCGCTTAATAATATATTCGCTTCTAAATAAATCTAAAATTTAAAAATTATATATATATCCTCTTTGGTCTAAAATAAATTACTAATATAAAATTTATAAAACTTATATATAAAGCCTCGTTTAATTAATAGATTACTTTTATTACTATTAATAAATTATATACTATATTTTAATAGCGTAAATTCCAAAAGTAATTTATAAATATCTATATTATTAAAACCGCTATCTTATTTAATATTCCTTAATTCGGATATACGGCTATATTAATATACAATGTATAATATTATATATATAAATATAGCAGTTTTCGCCCTAAAAGTTGTAAATTAAGCAAATTTATTATTATTCGTACTTCTATCGACCGTGTTAATATTATTATAATATTATAACTAATCCTATAAAATAAATTCTATAATTATCGGCGGCTCGAATTCGTCTTTAGCCTCCGAATGCCTAATGCCCCTAAACTAAATTTCTATTTTATCTTAAAAATAATTATTTATATTAATACTAAACTATTTCTTTTTTCTGCCTAAATATACCTTCTATACTATTTTATATTATCCGGCTATAATCCTTTACACATAACAAAAATAATCCGTAAATATAATACTAATACCCGTCCTTAAAATTAAAAGGAGATATACGAAGATTTTAAACGGCCGGATTCTATATATCGGGTTATATTTACTACTATTTTACTTAATATAAATATAAATATTCCGAATATACAACGCATAATTTAATATAATATAATTAAATTTAATAACGTTGTAAATTTAATTTAGCACTTCGGACGTACCGTCCGTACGAATTTTACTACGTATAATATAAAATATTATTTCGTACTATATTATTAATAAAATTATTTAAATTAATTAAATAAATCCATTATAGTAAATACTAATATTTATACCGGTAATATTTCTGTAAACTATATTGACGATTTAAAGTTAGAAACCTCTAAAATCCCGGCCCCTCCTTCTATTAATATCCAAAATACTATATTAAATTTCGCTTTAATTAATAACCTAATTTAATTACTTTTATTACTTAATATAAATATATTAAACGAAAATACGTCGGATATAGAAAAAACGTTAGATAAAAATATATAAAATAAATCGTCGAATAATAATAAAATTATTTTCGGCCGTCCAATCCTTTAAAAATTAAATATTAACGATAGTAATCGCTAACTTCGTATATAAATTATAATAGAATAATTATATCGAAAAAAGTATATTAATAAATATAAAGAAATATATAAATTCGTTAACGTAAACTACTTTAAACTATATACTATAAAACTACTATAAGAGCTTAAGCTACTTCCTAAACCTAAAAGCCTATTTATTTATACGAAAAACTTTAATATTGAACATACCGGTATTCGTCCTATTATAATACTTCGAAAATAATATTATAATAAATATTATCCCCTACTAAATCTCTTACCGCTTATATCCAAAAAATTTATAATTAATAATAATTAACGCTTATCGAAATTATTTAAGGCTAATTTTACCCTTAACGAATTAAATTACTTTATAATTACTACTACTAAAATATTCTATTCTAATATATTAAAATTATTCGATTTACTAAAAAAAGTATTTATATTATTTTTTCTCTTAAATATATTTATAAAATAATTTAGAAAATAAGAATCGATACCTATTATAAAGGACCTTATTAAAATTATTCTAAAGTTCAAATTATAAAAATAATTAGAAGGGTATAGGGATATACTAATTACCGAATACGCCCGTATTATACCTATTTCTTTAAAAATATTTACTATTAACGAGGAAAAAATTATTCGTAATATAGCGAACGCGGAAAAAAGGAAATTAAAGAGCGTAGGTCGGGTATAATTTTCGAAAAATACTACGAATAACCTATCCAACGCTATAGGTCTTACCCCGTATATATATCCCGCTAATATATATATAAATATAATTATTTTTACGAAAAGGGCGAAAATTAGTATAATCCTAATGAAATGGAAGAAATAAATTACTTTACTACTAAAAGGCCCGAAAAGGAAAATTGTAAATATTTTAGCCTCTAATTACGAAAATAATTAAATTGCCGTTTAAAGTAAGGATAAAAATATTAAAGACGAAAGGGATATATAAATTAAAATAATAAAAATTAAATTATATTTAAATTAGAATAATTAAATCGGCCGTAGTTTATAATATAAAGTCTTTAAACGGCCCCGCTATAAATTTTTTAAATATTTATAACTTTTGTTTTAATTAAAGTCCTTTAATAGAAGTATAATACTATTTAATTATATTCCTAATTAATTTATCTATTATTCGAATTGTTATTTCTCTTAATAATCGTACGCATATTTTAATTACTTAATTACTTTCGGCTCTGTAACCTACTAACTGCGACCAAACTACTAAGTCTTCTATATAATATATATATTACCTTCTAATTTAATTAAAATCATTTAAATATATTATAATATGCTAATATTATTAGACTATTCGTTAAATACCTTCGCTCTTATTATAATTTATTTTATTTAACTACCTTCGCTCTCATTATAATTTATTTTGTAAAGTAAATAAATATAGTATACTAATATTTACTATTAATTACTTCTAAATTATTATACGGCTATTAATAAAGACCTACCCTAAAAACCGCGCTAACTATATTATATAATAATACTAATTAATTTAAAAGGGCGCTAATTATATTATATAATAACGCTAATTATATTTTAATCCAATTAATACAATTTTTAAATTCCCCTTCATTTATTTCTTACTTCGATTTCTCTTCCTCCCTCTCTCCTTCCTTCTTTCTACAATAATTAATATACTCTAATTAAAATGAAAATGGCCAAATTTCTCCTTATCCCTCTCTAATAACCTATATACTTAAATTAGAACGAAAGTAGCTATAATAATAAATCGTATAAACAAAACTATAATTAATATTAGAATTAGCAATTAAATTAAATTAATATTAGAGATTTATAATCTAGGAGTAATAACGAAATATGTTATAATAGAATCGCCTAACCTTAATTTTTTATAAATATTACTATACCCGGAATTTAAATAATATAAAGACAATTTTTATAATCCTAATTACCCTAAATACAAATCGATATTTTTTAAAAAAAAAAGCTACCCGCTATATACTAAATATTATAACCTAAATATAATATATAATAACCTTCCGGAAATCCGAAAGTAGAATAATAGTAATTACGAATTTATTAATTAACTAACCAAACCCTTTAAAAATTATACCAATTTAACCTTCGAAGTAGCTAAAGTTAATTAAGTATAAGGTTAAAATTTAATAGTATATTAGAACGTCGAATTTAAATATCTTAAAAAAGACGCCACCTCCTTATTAAAATATACGAATATCCAAATACTCTATTAGTATATAAATTATAATTATATATATTTTCCTTTTTATCGCCCCCTTCGTTCTAATTAAAATATAATAAATCCTACTCTAACTAAAGCGTAATTAATTACTTAATTTAGTTCTATCTACTTTAATTAAAGCGAAACCCGCTTTCGAAATCCCCTTTCCCATTTTATATATATAAATTTATACCCCTATAGGTTTATCGATATATTAACGCTAATTATTTTTAATAATTAATTAATTCGGCCTATTAAATTATATAAAGCGCCTATATAAGCCTAAAGGATAAAAAAGTATTATATTTAATAATATATATATTTTATTTAAAAAGTATATTAATTTAATAACTAATTATTACTAATATATATATTTTATATATATAATTAAAGCTATTAAATTGGAAAATCTTCCTTTATATACTATTGTTATAAAACGTAGCGACTTTACTTCCCCCGATACTAATAATCCTATAAAATTAAATAAAATTATAATCTGTAAAAATTTATATTTTATTATATTTATTATTTTCTATCGCTATTTTATGTAACCCCGCTATACTAACCCCCTTTATTTTATTAAATACGTCCCAACTAATAATTTAACTCTATATAGGGGATATACTATAAATAATTAAATTTATATCTTCTAAATATTTTCCTACTTTATAACGTAGTAATATAGTAATATAATATTAGGGTTTATATATGCCTAAACTTAAGAGGGAAAAATATTTAGCCCCTACGTATTTCCTATAAATAATAATATATCTTTAATTAAAAACGCAAATAAATTTCTATATTATAATAATTATATATAAAAAATATTGGATATTACCTAAATCGTTTGTAAGGAGCGCTATAATTCGGTAGCTGTAAATATATATATTCTTATAAAGGAATAATTCAAGAAGTTTAACTGTATAAATTATATAATTAAAATTATATTTATTTGGAATACTTTCTTCGTTAGTATTAATATATATAATAATTTTACCGGTATAAAATTAAATCGTAAAAATAGTAAAAACTTTACCGATATTAGAATAAGTCTTAATACTAATCTAACGCCGCATTTAAATATATATATACTATTTAAATATTTTATAGATTTAAAATCGTAATAATATTAAATTTAAATAATGTTATTATTTTAGGAAATTAAACGCTTCTTTTTATTCTATAATAGAATAGGTAAAATATTTACTATAAATTTTATAATTATATTTACCGAAATAATCGACCGGTTAATGTAATATACTTAAATAAAATCGAATAAATCTTAAAAAATTATTCGGGAGAAGGTTCGAACTAATATCGTAGCCGGGATAACTATTAAAGGGATCGTAAAATAAAAATATCTATTAACGAAAGTATATTCGGATTCTAATTTTATTATTAAAGGTTATTGCGCCTTTAGGCAAAATATTAATAAATTTAAAGAAGAAGAATCCCCTCCGGTATTCGTTTATAAAATTTTTAAAGAAAAATACAATTAAGTAAATTAAAAGAGCGACTCTACTCGCACCGTAGGGAAACTCTATTCGCACCGTAAATAAAATTTAAACTTCTACGTTTATCTCGGTGAAGATAAAGTATATAAAGATAAAAGTAAGACTAAAATAGTTCTTGAATTTTCATAGATTTTTCAATCTATTTTACGCCTCTCACGGCTCTTAGATCGGCCAGATTTTTCTTATATTTAACTTTAGCAGCCCTATATTTTATTAGTTCTAAGTACCTTCGAATTTGAGGCTTTATATATGGCGTGAACAAGTGATGTAGGGCTTAGAAAATAAAGAAAAAGATAAGGAAAAATCTAGGCTAATATACGTACTGAGAGCTCTTTTACTTATAGAGAAACTTTAGATTTTCTTTTCTATCTACGGTCCGAATAGAGTTTTCCTACGGTGCGAGTAGAGTCGCTCAATTAAAATATTAATAAGTTCAATTTACGCTATTTATTCCCTTATTAAATTATAAATTAATTTAATTTTCTATAATATCCCCTCCGCTCTAATTAGAGTAGAAAATATTTTACTCTAATTAAAGTAAAACTGGGCTAGCGCTTTATATTCTTTAATTAAAGTAAAACCAATTAATTATTAATATATTTTAAATATATATATTATTTATTAATTTTTCTATTTACCCCTTCGTAGAATTATATTAATTAATAAAATAAAGATTAGTAAAACCTTTATTTATAAAATAATATTCCTTATAGAGTACTACTATTTCCGGAAAATAAAATAAGAAAATAGGTTTATAGTAACGTACCCAAATATTATTATAATACTATTTAATTTAATCGTTTAAATATTCGATAAATTTTATAAAATCTTTAGGGAATTTACTTTTTATACGTAATTCGATACCCTTAATAAGGTCTCTACTAGCGATCCCCGTAGGGAAAAGACCTTTATATAAAATAAATTCGATATACTAATAAAAAATTAGATTTAAGAACGCTATTTCGCCAAAATAGCGTAAAATATCGTTATTTATTTATATTCTATAATAATAGTATAGTAAGTAAAAAAACTTAAAATTAATTTAGAGCTTAATATTAATCCGCGTACTTTTAATAAACTAATCCTTTAGAAACGCGGGTAGTAGCTAGTAAACCTATTTAAACTATTAAAACCTACGCCTAAATTTAAGGCTAAAATTCTAGATAAAGAAGATAAAAACGATTTTAAAAAGGATAAAGAAACTATTATAGTACGGGCGGATATTATATTAGAAGAGTAAAAAGTAGTCTTTAAACCCGACGAATAAATTTATTATTCTAATTAAAGCGAAAATCGTAAAAATTAATATATAATATAAGAAAGATTAGTAGCCTTATAAATTTAAATTTAAAATAATTATAAAGTAAAATCCTAAATTTAATATATTTATTTTCGATAAAGCGTAATTCGCGAAGAATTGCAATTCGTTAATATAGCGTACTATACGTATTATCCTTACTAATTAGCGGTTATTTTATTTAATTACGCTTATATTCAATTAGATTACTAATATTAAAGCTTTTACTCATTTTATCTAGGAAGGTGCCGATTTTAGTAAATACTTTAAATTACTAAAAAGTTTTAAAGATTATGTAAGCCTATTCCAAAATAAATTTAAAGGGTTATATACCTTCAGCGATCCTAATTATATTATTGCCCTAAATATATTTTTAATAATAATTTATTATTTATAACAAATTAATAAAAAGTAGAGTTATATATAGTAAGTATTCTACCCTTCTATTTAAAAAGCTATTACTAACGAAGGTAAAATTATTTAACAAATTGCTATATAGATTATTAAGTAAAACTATATCGTAATAGTAAACTAAGGTATAAATACGCCCCTATACTTACTTAACGGCACCGTTACTTTCCCCTCGTTAAACATTCCGCCAATAAAGATATACTAAATCGAATTAAGTTACAAAACCCGGTTTATAGAAATTATTTACGCCTTTAACGACCTTTTAAAGGACGTTTATATAAAATTACTTAAATATAAATTCAACGATTTAAATTTATTAAAAATTATAGATATTAAGCGAAAAATTACTCTAAACCTTATATTTATTTACCTCCTTTAATTTCTATCGTTCGACGTCTATACTTAAAGCCTAATATTCGAAAATAATATAATTAATAAATAAAACGCTATTTAAAGCGCCCGCCTTTTAAAAGGCTTATTTACTATAAAGAGGCAAAAAAATAATTATAAAATACAGGCTCAAATCTTTAATTAAATAATATAAAGTAGTAAAAATACCGCCCTTAATATTAAAACTATTAATAAACTAATCAAACTTAATTATAATTACGGGTTATTATACTAATTCCTATATCTTATATAGGATGCCTACATTATATTACTAATAAATTATATACAAATAGTATACTAAGCCCTCGTAAAATCCTTCTTATTTATATAAACAATTAGGAAATACGCCGAAATATACTATAAATAGAAGAGGGTATTAATCGTAGCGAATTCCCCTTAAATATAAATATAAATTTTAATCTAATTAATTCCACTCTAATTAAAATTTAAAATTATTTACTTTAACTAAAGCGAAGGCCGCCCGTATAAGTATTAATTTAATTCTAGGACGCTATATACTATTTTAAAGAAAGTTAGGATATAAATAAATATAATTTATTCGAATTAATCCTAAACCGACCGCAACTATATTATTACTAAATAGAACTAACCGAAAATAAATATCGACGTCCTAATATTAAACTCGAATATCCATATAACTAGTCTAAATCTCCACGCAACTTATTACATCGGGATTAAATTTAATTATATTTAGAATTAAAATACTATTTTATAATATATAGGCCGACTTTACTAAATTAACTAAATTCAACCTATTGAATAATTTCTTCCTATTATAAATAGTACGGTTAATAATTAAATAGAAGAATGTACACTATATAAAATATATTATATACTCGTACTCTAACTAAAATAAACCTTTTAAAACCAATTTACTATAATTAAAGCGAAAACTAATATATAAATAGTAAATTTACAAATTAATTACAAATTTATTATTAAATAACTTAAATATCCTATCCGAAGCTAGCAACGAATTTCGGACCCTTTTTAATTACAAAGCCACTAAGTACAATCTTTTATACTAATTCAACCAATTCTCGTAAATAATTAAACTGCCAACGAATATAGGGTTATATAATATAGACCGCGTATATCGCATCGGCGACTTTTATTCTCTCTTAATTAAAATAATTATAAAAACTATATTACAAAATTTTAAAATCGATTAAATATAATTCAACCGCAACCTACGATTAACTAGCTTAATATAAACCGACTAAATTAAAATTAATATCGCCGATTCGGAAATAAAATACTCTGTACTCCTAAATAACGTTTATACTATTATCAATAACGCTACAAACGACGACCGTAATAAAATTATTAAACGGTTCGCCTAATATCCTATTAAAGACTCTAAAGCAAAAGAAAAATTATAAATTAAAAAAGCGCAATCCCTAGCCGATAATTACTAATAAGAATTATTAATAATACTAATAGAACGAAAAATTATAATCGAGGCCGAAATAGAAGAAAAATTCTAAACGCTCTATAAAAAGTATAAGCGGGGCGGGGCCGCAACTATAACCCTATAAATTTAAAGAGAAAAACGGGTAATAAAAATAAACTAATATAAAAGCGTAACGTTAATTAACCCGGTTAACAATTTAGATAATCCCGACTACTATTCTAATAACCCTAACCGTAACTATAAAGAGAAGCGCAAACGTTTCAATTCTAATTTGGGCTCCCTATTTAAAGTATAAAAATATTAATATTACGACTATAATGAAATTCGCTCTAATCGTACTAAAGGTAATAATAAAGACGAATTCTATTTAAATTATATTAAAAATAATAATAAAGATGAATTTTATTCGGATTATATTAAAAGTAATAATAAAAACGAATTTTATTCGGGTTATATTAAAAATAATAATAAAAATAATATTCGCCCTACTTTAACCCCGCCCGGATATAAAAATTATGTAATTAAGCTCCTAATTTCTAATTTATGCGAATATTATAGCTTCGAAAATTTAAACGTTATTCCTAATTAATATAACTCTACCAACGTTAAATAAAGGGCCCCTACCCCGCCTAACCATTTTAAGTATGTAAATAAGCCCTCCCTATTCTAATATTACGGCCCTAAAAATTTAAACTCCACTCTACCTAATAAAGAATATAATTATATAATTCGCTTTATAATATAATATATAGGATAGTAACGCGCCCCGTTTACTATTAAATAATAAATATATAATAATAAAAAAGTATAAAAATTTATTAACTAACTTTATCCTAATTAGGATTAAAAATACAATTATATTAAAAATTATACTAACGAATAATACGGTAGTAGTTATATCCCTTTTAATAAAGAAGGCTATATAATTATAAATATATTCGGGGTTGAAATAGAAATATACGACGTATATAAATTTCTAAATAGCGATATTTATAATAATAAGGACGTATAATTACTTAAATAAATTAAACGCTTCGTATACAATCGTTTAAAGAGTGGGACGGACGTTAAGGCGGATATATAACCTTAAACAGCTTATTGTAATTCTATATTTTCAGAAATATTATTAGAATATTTAGTAAGTATTAGAATTATTATTTTTTTAATAATAATTAGTAAGGATAAATTAAGTGGCAATTATTAAATTAAATTAATTACTCCTAACCGTAGGTGGCGGTTATAATACTATTTTTTAAATTGTAGGCGGCGGTTATAATACCGTTCTTTAATTATAATATTCAATTAATAAATTCTTCACTTCTAAACCCGTTCGAATTTAACTATCCTTCGTAATTTTACTCTCAACCCTTCTATACCTCTCTTCCAAACTAGATTAGCTATTTAAAATCTAATAAATATAATAATTTTTAAAGCCGAAATCCAAATTGCCTTCAACTTTTTAGTAGATTTATAGTTTTTCGAATTAAATTAATTATTATTTACTCTATAGCGTTGTAATAGACCCGCTACAATAATTATATTATTTATTTGCTTAATTGTAAGCCCCGCCCTAATTAGAAATTAACTTCTATTAATAATCGTTAATTACTAACTAAATAGACGAATACTATTATAACGCCCCGTTTAATAAAGTTAAATTAAAATAATAATTAATAATTATTTACCGGAAAAGGTTTCTAAAACCGAAGGTAGCGGATTCGGACTAAGATATTATTTCCTAATAAGTGAATATAAATTTTAGCGCATCAATTATATAAGTCCGATTCGACGGGATCTTTACCGACTTTTATTTAAGCGCGGATATAACCGGTACTATATTAATAAGGGGATAAATATTTTATATAGTAAATTATTAAGCAGCGATATTTTAATATTCCGGACGGGCTTAAATACTATAATACCCGGCGGGATCTTTACTAGTTACGTTATATATTAATTACCTACTTTCGAATAGCCAACGAACAAATTGTTTAAATTAATATCGAAACTAAGTATAATAAAGTATATAACTATATATTCTAATAATAAACCCTTAAATATTTACTATAATACCCCGCTAATATATAATATTTTAGTACTTTAATAGATTTCGTTATATATTATGTCGCCTATTTATTAATACTATAAGTAGCCCCCTATTATAATATTTTCGCGGTAAAGATTCTTAACGTTTTTAAAGCCCCTTTCCCTAAGTAAACGCCTAACCCCCCCTATATAATTAATAAAGCCTACTCTATCCTTTTCAACCTTAAATCCCTCCTCGAAAACTCGTATATTCCAACTATCTATTATTCTAAATTTTATTTTAATACGAAAATACTATACCCCTACATTCTTCTATTATTTAGCCCTCTTACTACAATTACCTTTAATACTATTCTATTTTTATAATATATCTAAATACGCTCTATAATAACTATTTTTATAATTTACTACCTTTTACAATTGGATAAATATAAATAATAGTATTTAGGGTATATTTCGGCCGGGCCTTAATTATTAATTTGGTTATTAACTTTAATTCGTTTTGTAAATAGAATTATTAAAGACAAATTATATAAAAATACTATACCCCTATATTCTTCTATTATTTAACCCTCTTACCGCAATTACCTTTAATACTACTCTATCTTTATAATATATTTAAATACACTCTACAATAACCATTTTTATAATTTACTACCTTTTACAATTGGATAAACGTAAATAATAATATTTAAGGTGTATTTCGGCCGGGCCTTAATTATCAATTTAATTATTAACCTTAATTCGTTTCGTAGATAGGATTACTAAAAATAAATTGTACGAAGTTAAATATTGGAATTCGAAGACGATTTCCTATTATAATATCGCTTACTACTAGTCCTTCTACTTAAAATATAAGTAGGAAAAGAAAATTATCCGAAATAAGACATTTTCTTACCCCCCTAATATTATACTTTACTAATATGCAAAGCCCGGATAGGCTCCGACTATACCAATACCGGACAACGAACTTACAAAGCCGCTACTATTTAAAAAGCCAAGTATATAAAAGAAATAAAGGGCAATAGGCCTTCTAAATTATAATATATTTATATAACTACTATTGCCTAAAAATATTAATATAGAAAGTAAAGTAGGGGACTTTAAACTAAGGTTATTAATCGACGAAATAAATATAAAACGCGCTTATAAAGGGCTAAATAAGTATATATATTTTAGGGTATATACTATCCTATTTATCTATATACTTATATTAACCTATTTTAACGCAATAATTAAACGAAGTCCCTAAATTATTATAAAAGGACGTATTTTTTATACTGTAATTTAACCCTAATAAAAAAATAGTAATTTACGGAATCGTTTTTCAAATCAATTAAATATATAAATTCATCGAATTTGCCCGCCTAATCCAAATAAATAATATTTAGGAGGAAGTTAAAAGCCCTTTCAAATTCGTCGTTATATAATTAATATACCTAGCCTACTAATTAACCGTTCTAACTGCTAATAATTCTACTAATAGTTATAATCCGTAACTATATTTCGGTTCGTATATTTTCGATTTACTTATATACGACCCTAATATACTAATCGATAAAATAATATTAAAAATCCTAATTTTCTTAAAATAATATTAGCCTAAGTACGTTACTACTTATAAAACGACGACCACTCCTAATCGCTATACCCGAACTAAAGACTTCTATATATAATTAATATCGTTAATTCGGGCTATATAATTAGAAATTAACTTTATAAAATAGCTAACGTAATATAATAACCTACTAGTTTTAAATACCTTATTACAACGTACCTAATAAAATTGTCCGGCAATCACTTCCCCCTAAACCCTATATAATTTTCGTAATAAAGCGAATTAATTATTATATACCCCTCCGAACGGGTAAAAAGTAATATTTCTAATATACGAAAAATGTAATTACCTAATTACAATCAAAAATATAAGTAAATTTAATAGTACGCTAATAAAAACGTAGAATTTTTTTTAATAATGCGGCTACTTTAATTAAATATAATAATTACCAAAAGAATTTATAAATTAATATTTATTTATATAATTTAAGAAAGAAGTTAATAACTGTCGTTTTTATAGTAATATTTCGTAAGGTATTTCCCCCCCCCCCCTATTTTAAAAGCCTCTACTCCGAAATTAATAAATATTAATTTTCGGAATATATAATATAAATTAATAATTATCGGTTTTCAAATTTTTAATTCGTATAAAGTAGTATAATTGGGTATAAAGGGTATTAAAATTAATATAAAAAAGAATAAAATAAATAAAACTAAATAATTAATAATTAAATATAATAATATTTATAAAGTAATTATAATATTATAGGATAATATTACAAAAACTCTTAAACATATTAAAAAAGAGGTTGAGTAATTAAAATACTTACCTACGTAAATTAATTTAATATTCTGGGATATAATAATAATAATAATAACGTTACGCTTACAATTATAAAATATATTAGCGGTTTAAATAGGCGAAAATAGTACAATTACGATTATAATTATTATAATAATCCTATATTTCCCTCGTAATTCAAATAATATTTCCGCTATAGTAATAAAACTAAATTAAATATAATTAATAACCCCGTCTACTAATACTCTTATCCCCGACCTCCGAACTATAGCCCGTTCTAAATATTTATTTTACGCTCCTTCTTAATTACTAAATATTAATTAATATTTATTATACCTTTATACTTACTATAAGTTTAAACTTCCAAAATTAACCTATAGAATACCCCTAACTCTATTTCCCTATCCCAAATATAGTATTAATCTTTCCCAAACTCTCGCCGCCTAATTCTAAATATTTATTTCGCGCTCCTTCTTAACTACCAAATCCTAATCCGTCATACCTTCGCACTTACTATAATAGTATTAGAACTTATACCGTTTATAGAATAATATAGGAAATCCGCTATAAATAATAAATAATTCCGAATTAGCCTTAATAACTTTAATAATAATTATAGTAATTATATTCGGAATTTAACTATTAAATTTATAAAAAACATTAACTACCGGCTAATAAACGTAATTAAATTTTAATATAATAATATATACGCTAATTATATTACTACTATAAAAGGGAATAGTAAATGAATTTACAATTATAATCGCCTTAATATAATTGTAGTCACTTCTATTGCAACTCTTATAATTACCCGAAGGAATATATAATACTAAAAAAACTACCTAGTCTTCTCTAGAAAGTTTAAAGAATTCGGCGTAAAAAATATAATAAACTGTTTTAAAAAGAGGATTCTCTACTAAAATTACTTCTCCCTCCTCTAAATCTCTAATAGCGAAGCCTCTAAAGCTTCTGTATTTAAATAAGCGGGCTTCAATAGTATCGGAATAGTAAAAGTCCAAATTAATATCCTATAATTTAACGAAGATTATAGTAATATCGTACATCCAAATCTAAAATTTAATATTATTATAAGCGCGAAGTAAAGATTTAATTAATTCTTCAATATTTAAATTCATTTTAACATTAATAAAAATATAGTAAATAATATTTTATATTAAAATCGGGGTCGGTTTCACTCTAATAAGAGTAGAATATAATAACTAATATTTTATACTAAAAATCAAAATCGGTTTCGCTCTAATAAAAATAGGATTTATATTATTAAAGAGGAAAATAGTAAGAAATAGGAAGCTAAGAAATTTTATAATTTATATAAACCTAATTAAATTAAGAATAAATAAGTAAATAAATAGTTTAATAAAAGTAGACCTCTTAATATTTATAATCTAATCTATTATAAAATAAAATAAAATAACGGAGGGCTCTTATTTAATCTTTTAATATTTACAATTTAATCCGCAAAAGAGATAGGGGGCTCTCGTATTTAAATAGAAAATTAAATATCGTAATTTCCTTTTATCCTAATATACTTTATTCTATTAAACTATTAAATTAATAAAGGACGAAATAACTATATTAATTAATTCGTTAATAAGTTTCGCTATAGAAGGAATAAAAATTAAAATAGACTTCGTTCTAATAAGAATAAAATTTAATTAATAAATAACTTTCACTTTAATAAGAATAAAAATAGTAAATAAACTTCGTATAAGGGATTAACAAAATTTTATTCCTATTAAAACGAAACCTATCCAATAATTTTACTCCTATTAAAGTAAAGCCTATCTATTAACCTTTATTCCCTCTAAAACGAAGGTTAATAAAAGTAATATAAATATCCAATATTATTAAACTCTAAACGAAGTAAAAACGTAATATCTTAACCGTATTTATACTAATTAATTATATAATATTTAAAAGGGCGGGAATTAAAAATAGCCGAAAGGTCGGGGTAAAGCCCGCAAATACAAAACTTTAATACTTTACCCAATACCTATTATCTAATAACCTACATTCGGATACTCCAATAGCCTATATAAATCTTATTATATTATATAATCGTAAAAAAAGTACTATAAAACGCAAAATATATACAAAATTAACCTATATTAATTATACCCTAAACCATTTTAAATCTAATTTATACAAATACTTAAATAATATTTAGGAATTTATCGTCGGAATTAACGCCTTTACTAAAATATATCCGTTTACCCTTATTACTATCGATAATTATTTCTCCCGTACTTATTTCTATTTACTTAATAAACCGCTCGGGGTTTAAGATTATTATTTATTTATCTACTTATAAAGGCCGGACCTCCTTTATATTAAAAATATTAAACTTTAATTCTAATAGTATAATAAAGCCGAATTATAAAATATTAAGGGTATTAAATTCCAAATTATTAGGTAATTAAAAAATAATATATTTTTAACGCGCCTACCTATTTTAATATACTATATAAATATAATTTATAATATCTCTATTAATAAATAAGTTTATATATCTACCGGCCTAATAAATTCGTATATCGTTCTTTACTACCTTATAAATAATTATAGTATAAAGGCTAATAATAGAAAGCCGGATAAATATAGTCCAGGTATCATAAATAAAATTCTTATTCTATTTAATATTTTAAATAAAAAATATATTAATATATTCGAATACTATATTAATCGCCTTCTATTTACTACTAATTATAAAATATTATACTATACCGGACTACAAAATAATATTAGCGAACGCCTAATTTATAACTTTAAAACGAAGTAATTATATTAAATATAATATCTTAAGCCTATAATTACTAGACTTCCTACTGTAAAAGAGGATAAAAAGTAAATTAATAATCTTACGTAATATACTATAATCCCCTATAAAAATAGTTTTATCGAATACTATAAAAATATAAACAACCCATAAATAATACTATATACTACAATAGTTTATATCCATCTTCCCCAAAACTATTTAATATTTAAACTATATAATTAAAAAAAAGATTTTGTTATAAATAAAATATAATTATTAATTAATATAATCTTCCCTAATATTAATTATCGCCCGGTATACAAAATATTCTATAAAATTAAATTTAAATAAATACCTATATTCGACAAACTTAATAATAAAGAAGGCTAAAATCTTAAAAGCAAACGAATCCTCTAATAAATACCAACTATTGTAGAATTTAATCTTATCTTTTTTTATTCGGGCACCCCTCCCGAAGCCTTCGATATCCTATATTAATAAGGGCTAAAAAATACGAAATACTATATTAATATAATTTATAAGGATATAAAAAAATATAAAAATAGTAAAAATTTACTATTTACAATTATAAATATAATTAGCCTTAAATTAATTAAAAATAATATAATAAATAAAGGATATCGTTTTCTAATTACTATAAATTAGAATAAATCGGTCGCCGAAATTATCTTTATTAAATCTAAAGATATTAAAGAAAAATTTATTGTAAAAATAATAAACGCTAGCGATCTAACTTTTATTCTCTGTAATAGCAGGAATTTATAATATATAAATATTAAAAATATATAATTGTTTAACTATTGGAAAATTGAAAATAATTTACTTATTCTTCTAAATAAAAATAAAAACTAATCGGCCTTTAATAAAATAATACGCCCCCTAGTCCAAAAATAATAGTATAATACTAAAATAATTAAAGAGCTAATTAATTTCGAATTTAATATATAAGTACTATTAAAATAACGTAAACGGGCTATAAATATCGGAATTACTAATAAGGAAATATATAGTAAAATTCTATATAATATTTTACTGCCTAATACTAAAGCTACCGACGTAATTTACGAAATTAAAATTATTATAAATAATAATTATACTCGGGTCCCGGCTAACGAATTTAAAATTAGCCTTCAATGTTATTAATATATAATAAAAATAAAAAAAGGATATAGAAATTAAATAAGAGGGATATATACTATAAAAATTTCAACGAAACAATTAATAGTTTTAAAAATAATATTATATAAAGATATTATACCAAAGCGAACTAATATATTTTATACGCATAATTATATAGAATTACTTTTAAAATAAATACTAAATAATTATAGAATAAAAATATTCTTTTATAAAGCAAACGAATTTATAATAATAAACGCTATTATAATAACCCAATTACAAATATTTCTTTATTTCTAAGCGTTATCCTTAAATTTATATAATTTATAATAATTATACTATTATATATATAATATAGTAAATAATATAATTAATTCTAGTATATAATTAGCTAAAATATTATAAATAATACAAAATCACAATTAAATTTAAGTTATATTAGAAATATCTTTAATAATAAGAGGGCAAAATATATTACCGCCACTATTAAATATCTTTATAAAGAATTCTTAAAATATTAATCGATATAATAATAATTTAAATTCGGCGCGGAAAGAAATTTAAAAATAAATTTTAAATTATATTTTAAACTAATTTATTATACTAAATAATATAGAATCTTCATTAGAAGGAAATTTAGCCTAAGGCTATTCGAAATATAAATAAACGCTGTAATTAATAAGGACCTAACGTATTAAAGGCTACTAAAATATATTAATTAAGGATTTTATATATATACTGTACTTTTATTTATTATTATAATTAATAATAAGAAAAATAAAATATTAGTGTAAACTCATCCAATATTTTTTAATTACTTAATAAATTTTATTAAATTTAAATTAGATACCTAAATCCTTAAAATCCGTATTAGAAATAATAATTTCGTCTAGAGGTTTATCGAATTCGTTTACTACTTTATCCGAAAGATTATAATATTCGTAATTAAAAAATTCGTCGAACGAATTGTAAAAATTAGAAATTTAGAATATTCGTAAAAGGGAAGTAAAAGCAGAAATTAGTGAAAACGCTCAGTAACGAATTAGCGAAATTAGCAGAAAAAATACAATTAGTAATTATATATTAGATAGCAATATAATATCAAATAATAATATAACCCGATAATTAAGATATAATATAATATTAATATTATATAATTTAAGTTTTGGTAATATTTTGCGCAAACCCTCCCTCGTCTATATATATTATACTTAAACCGCAGCGAGGCCGCAATTTTAGAACCTACGGGTCCAAATAATATAATATTATAAGTAGTAGGGGTAGGGTTTATTTAGTCCTATAAGGAATTTTAAGACTGCGATAGTCCGAGCGGAGGTGGCTGAGTGAATGAGACTAGCCGAGTCAGTTTATCTTTTTCAAGCAACGAAGAAATGGGCGACAACATAGACCGGAAAGAAAACTGAGAGATGAGCAGCATCATGAAAACGTGGAAGTGGTTAAAAATGTCTTGGCATCGCTAATTGGGCACTTGGGAGTCCACTATTGGCATAGTGCTTTCAGAAAGTTTATCAAATCATTTGAAGTTGGGATGAACTACTACTCGTCGGTTAGGTTGAGTGGGCCACCCTCTGGGGGCCTCGCTTACATAACAAGCCAACCGACTCTAGGCTCCTCCTAGAGTCGGATTTTTTACTTATAACGCGTAAGGTTTATAACGGTTAGATATTTAGGTACTACAACAACAACACCAGTTTTTACTACATAACACTATAAATAATATTAACCTACTCGTTTCGTTAAACTCTATCTTTTATATATATTTTTACTATGCCCATATTCGATCCCGACGTTATATTTTATATAGAGAAGGCTGCCCGCTACTTTCTTATAGGCTAGACCGCTACAGTTACCCGGGCTACTACTATACGTTCGAAGACTAATAATAAGGCTAGAAATAAGGGAAAGATTATATATAAGAATATAAGAGAGAGGTTTAACGTTAATAAAACTATTATTAAAAAATACGTAATATTTATTAAGGATAAGAAGCTATTATTAACCGGGAAAAATATATACCGCCCTAATACTTTAACCGAAGACGAAAATAAAACTTTTAATATTGTAATTTAAATCGCTAACCGTAGCTACTTCCCTATAAATAATAAAACTTTTATTTCTTTAGCTAATTAATTTCGTAATTAATAATTCTACCTTCCTTCTACTTCGTTATATAAAAATTAGCCTATCGAATAGCGTAAGAAATATCCGGAATTCGAATTCAAAGCGGCCAATTTTAAAAATATAAAGAAAATAAGCGCCGAAACCTAATTAGAAGGACTAAAAGTATAATTTAAACAGGTAAAAACTATATATAATAGCTTTAATATAAAGGAAAAGAATATTTAAAATATAAATAAGTCTCCCTTCTAAATAGGGGAAATTAAAGGAAATATAAAGGTAAACTACATTATATACCCTTATATTACTTTATTATACTTCCTTATACTAATTACTATAATTACAAATATTATTTATAAAGAATAAAGCCTATACGAAAAGGGTAATATTTAATCCTAATAATAAAGATAGTTTAATTACCATTAATACTATCTCTACTATTGCAAAAAGTATACCTTCCTTCCTAATTTTCAAAGTATTAATTATAATAAATTTAATATAATAAACATTAATTACAATTTATCTTATTCGATTTTATATAAATAACGTTAATTATAATTTATTTAACTAGATTTTATATAAATATAAGGTAATATATAAGCTAATTATAAAGTAAACCTAAATATAATTATTACGTATACCCTAATTAAGTATAATAATATACAACGAAGACTATAATAAATACGCTACTTTAATAAGTATTTTTTAAATTATCCCCCTCTTTTAATAATACTATTAAAGAATAGTTTAATATATTATTAAATTCTCCCCCTCCCTTTAAAAGACTAGAGCTTTCTAATAGTAATACTATATTTATAAACTTCTTAATAAAATTTAAAGTATATAGGGTATTATTTATAAATAGTTTCGAGGCTTATAAAAATTTAACTATCCTATAATATTATTAAACGTTTAATATTATACTTTTTACCTTACCTTCATATATTAATTATATCTTTTAACTATTTAATATTAAAATTTACTAAATAATTAAAAAAGTTCACTAAAAAGTATTAATTATAGAAATAGTTAGCGGGACTATTTCTATTAGCCGTATAATATTTCTAAATAATTAGAAGAAAATTAAAAAGGCTAAATTTATTCGTAATAATATTTATAAAGGATAAGAGAAAATTAAGTTATAGCCGTTAAAACTAAAAATACTTCTTAATAAGCTTCGTAAAACTATAAAGGCACGGTAAAAACCCTTATTGCCTAAACGATTAGAGGTTATAATTCTATAAAAAGTCTAATATATAGAAACCGTATAATAAGATTAACGTAGCGCGTCAACGTAATTATAATATTATTATTGATTCTAGGAGAGATCTAGAATTAATACGTTAATACGTACGGCTATATATATATATATATATAGTATATACCTACCCTACGTCAAGCGTAGTAGGTAGGGGGTCCTTCTATAAGGGAAATTACGTATTAATACCCTTTTTAGAGAAAAAATAGCGATATTTTCATCGCTATATATATATAAGCGCCCGTTAATTAAATTTAATTATAGCTTTCTACTATATTACTTTATTAATATCGTTAATTAAAGTTTCCTAAATAAATATTTCCCTTAACTTATATTTAAATATATATCTTCCGTTTTTCATTTTTAAAAAATCTCCCTACTCAACGTTAATCGCCCTTTCCTTATTTCTTATACGTTCTAATACTATTCCTTTAATAAATTCCTACGGATTTTTAATATTTATTTTCTTTTATTACTTTAATTCTTTAATCCTTCCCTTTAAATTTTTAATTTCCTCTTCTATTTCTTCGTACTTCTTCTTTTATTTTGCTATAACCTTCTTTATCTCTTCTCTTATTTTAATAATAATAATAGTAATTAATACTTTAATTTTTATAATAGTAATAAAGGTTTTATTATTATTTATAGTTAATTTCAAGTCGTTTATATAAATTTTAATTAATTTATATATATTAGTAATTATAGTATTAATTAATTCGCTTTTAACTTCCTTATTTAATATAGTATATTTAAAATAGGTATTATCGGTAATAATTTCGTTAACAGCTATATCCTTATTAATAAAATTATTAATTATCTAATTTACTAAATTATCGTTAATATTTTATATTACTAAATTAGTAACGGGTTCGGTTATATTAAAATTCGCGTTTAACTTTTAGGTAGGCTTCTTCTACTTAGCCTTTAAAGCTTTAATATTCTAATACTACTAGAATTTTCTACTTATAGTATACTATATTTTATTAATTAGTAGTAAATTAATATTGGTTTCTAAACGAATTACTTTTATATTAAAAGAATTATAAATTATTAGTATTTTTACTACTATAATAATATTAATAAGCAATTCTATATTAATTTTACGTTATTCGAAATTATAAAGTAGATTCTTATTTAATTTAAATATCTTTCTAAACTTATTTCCTATAATATAAATTTTTAAATCCTAACCGTACTTATTATTAAATTCCTTCTAACTTTTAAGAAAATAACATTCTACTTTCCGGTTATCGTTTAATATATTACAAATTTCTAAATAATAGAGGATTATTATTATAACTTAAACGTTTAGTTCCGGAATTTATAAGAACTTTTTATTTTTTATTAACGTATATTTTAAATTAATATTAATACTTTTCTATTTATTAAAAATATATTTATTAAAATTCTTGAAAATTAAATATTAATTAATCTTTTAAATATTATATTTCTACTTGCGGCCGAGGATTATTATAATAATCTTTAAATCCTAATTCTCCGGAATATTATTAAAATTTTTAGCGAACTAAATTATAATTTTAATTTCATCGTTCGCTTCGTATTTTCTATATCGATTAACGGGGATTTCTATAGTAATTTCGGCTTTTTTATTATTAGGCGTCTTTCTTTTACAAAAATTTAATTTAATTAACTTTATAGCTTCGCGCGCTTTTTAATCCCTTTTAAAATTTATTATAAATTCGTTGAATATTGTAAATAGTCGCTATATATATTAGTCGAATTTAAGAAAGAATAATAGTAAGTATAAAAGGGAGAAAAAGAAAGAAAAAGAGAGAGAGAGAAAGAAGGAATATATATAAATAAAAGGGAGTAAGATAAATAGAGGGAAAGTAGGGTAGTTTATAAATATTCAAAAGCGGTACGAAGTTATAGGAGAGAATTACGAGAATTTAATAAAATTTTATTATATAAATTATAAAATAATATAGTAAAATAGTAAATTTTCGTAGAAAGGTAGGGTAAGGAGACGGAATGAAAATATAGCGTAGTAATTTAAGTATAATATAAGGGAAACCTTATTTCAATATTAGATTTGGGAATTTTAATAACCTCCTTTCCTTATTTTTTTTAAGGTTCCTCTTATATTGTAATAGTTTTTCTCCTTTTCTTTAGTTTCTTAAATTTAAATTCCTTTTTATTAATAGGATAAATATTATTATATTTATAAAATAAGTTTAATACGTTTTATAAAAGGGTAGGACGTAGTATATATAAATTTTATTAATTCCGGTATCCTTTTTATTTAATAAGGTATTTAAGGATTGGGCGATTATATTTAAAATTTGTACATTAATTGAGAATTTTATTAATTTCGTATTATTCGTCGTTATTTATATTTTCTTTAATAATTTTATTTAAATTTTAAGGACGACGGTTAAAAGGATCTTTTTTAATAGGAACGGATATTAACTATATAATTAATATAGTATAATAATTTTTCTAATTAGTTAGGAAATTGAATTCGACCGCTAATAGTCTTTTAACACTAATAATTTTAAAAAGTCCTACTTTCTACTAAAACTATTTCCTTAAGGGCTTTCCTAATAAATAGTAGCCATAATATAATTATAAATATATTTAATTTCTAACTTTAAATTTAACCGGTATTATTTTTTTATTATATTTTATTTTAATTACGGCTATTACGTAAACGATAGCTATTTCTATTTTAAAATAGTTTAATATACGGACCGTTTTAATATTAAATTTATCTTTAAAATTAAATATTATATTTAATAGGGTATGGGGTTTAAATTTTATTAGTAATTCAATTAAGGACTTACTAATAGCGTTAATATATATTATATTAAAATTAAATTATAATATTGGGAAGATATTTAGCTAAGGTATTTTATTAATTGTAATATAGAACCTAATAGTAATTTTAATTATTTAATTCTTTCTTTTTAATAAACTATTTATTTAGGTATAGTAAGCGGTAGATATTAAAAGTTTAATATTTATTACTTTGAATATTCCTTATTAGAAATAGAATCTGAATTTAGGATCTTTATTAAATATAATAATAGAAGGTAAATTCTAATTGTATAATAGAAAATAGGTAGCTAATACTATATTTTATTATTTTACAATTTATATTATTTATTTTAAAATATAAAGAATACGTTTATTATATTTACTACTAACCGTTATAATTATATTAAAACTACTTTTTAGGATTTTGAAAATTCTACTTTAAAAATATACGGGTAGTACGACTACGAAATCGATTATAATAATATAATTTAAAATAGGTAATACCTTAATAGGATTAAATTCGCTAAAGAATTTCTTCTTTAAAGTAACGTTTTTAAAGTATTCGGGGTAATATTAAACGTAATTTCTAATTTTCTTCGTTATTTTAAAGAACGAGTAGGAAGTTAAATCTTTAATTATTTTATTAATATTAAAACAGTATTTTAAATCGTAAATTATATATAATATATTTTTAATATAGGCGTTTAATACGTATAACCGCTATTAATACTTTGTAATACAGTAGAATAGTAAGTCGTCTTATACGTCGAAGGGTATTCCTTTAATTATAAGCAGTTTAATTAAATCCGCCTAATAGAGGGCTTTCCTTTCGTTAACGAAATTAATAATTTTAGTATATTTAGAATTAATTTTATAATTATTAATAATTTTCTATTTGAAATTTAATTCTATTTCGACAATAGTAATTATAAAACCCTCTTCCTAAATATCGTTAAATTCGGCCTTTAATAAATCTTAATTTTCTAAATTATTATCAATTATTAAGAGGCGGGATAAAGTATTAAATACGAAATTTATTTTACTAGGGATATATTAAATATTTAATTTAAATTATACTAATATAGTCGATACTAATATTAAACGAAGGTTGAATTTTATAATATTAATAGTTTTAAAGGAGGTTTATTTAACGATATTTAATATTAATTTGTAGTTTATAAGTATAATTATAGTATACTTTAAGGATTAGAACTATATCTTGAATTTTCTAACCATTTATATTAAATTTGCGACCTTTATTTCGGTCGGCTAATATTTTTATTCTATTTTCGTTAATTTGCGGCTAATATATAAGATTAATTGGATTTTATTAATAGGGACATTTCTTTTATTCTAATTTACGTTAATATTTTCAACGTAAAAGGCTATAATACCGATACTCCGTTTTAATACGTTAATTTTAACGAAGGGTATACGATTTAAGTTCTAATATACGAAATAAACGGTTTTTATTAAATAATTTTAGAAGATACGAAAAACTTCCTTTTTTCATTCGGTTAGGGTGAATTTAATTTTAGAAATATAGTTTTTTCTAACCGCTTTTAATTTACTTATAAGTAGGGCGCCGTTTTAGTAGCTAGCCTTTAATATTATTATTTTCCTTTCTTCTAAAAGTTCCGCCTTTTATTTATAAAAGGGGATAAATCGTTTTAAGAATTTTATTAAGCTTAAATATATTTTTAGATCGTTAAGGGTGGAAAGTATTTTGAACTTGGTTAAAGCTTCTATTTTGTCGGCTATTATAAATAAATTAAAATTATTAATATAAAATCCTAATAGCTTAACTAAGGGGAATCCGAAAAAGGATTTTTGAGGGTTAATTTTAAAGTTAACAATTTAAAAGACCGCTAATACTTTATAAATATATTTAATATACTTTTCCACCGTTTTATTAAAGATAATTACATTATTAATATAAGCGTAATAAAAGTATTTATATTTAATTAAACGTTTATTTATAAATTATTAAATATAAGAGGGCGAGTTTTTAAAGCTTATTAATACAATTAAATTAATTTTAAAACTTTAATAAATAATTAATACTATATAGTTCTAATATTAGAATTAAATAGGTAATTAATAAAAGAAAGTTAATACGTCGAAAGCAGTAAAAAATATATAATTAATAAGTACGTTAATAATCTCTTCTTAATTTAATAGTAAATAGGCGTCCGGGATAATTATACGGTTAAAGGCTTTGAAATTAATTACTACCCTACCTTTTCTAATTCTATTAATAATTTTCTAGATTACGAAAATTAGGTAACTAAATAGGATAGGGTATTTTATAAATAATAATTTACTTTGCTTACAAAGTTTATTAAAAGTATTATTAATTATTTTCTATTTTTTTAAGCCTAATTTATAGGGCTTCGCTCCTACTTTCTTATTTTACTATCCTTTTATTAAATTAATGCGCAAATATTCGTCTTTATTTATTTTAATTGTACCTTCGCCGCCTTAATATTTAAAATCGTTAATAATTTTCTTTAATTACTTAATTAATTTATAGTTAATATTAGTAATACGAACGCCATCTTTAGTTTGTATAGTGGGGATTTCTTTTAATTTTCCTATCCTTAATTCTTTATAACCTTCTAATATTTTGGGAAGGGGCTTTCTAAGTAGATTATACGGTTGGATAGGGTTAGTAGTACTTTTAAAATTATTATTAATAACGTTGTTGAAAATAGGGAAATTTTTTTTAATATAGGGTATTAATTTAGGCTTAGCGGGCTTTATTTTCTTACTAGTTTTGGTTATAAGAGATTTCGGCTTAAGGGGGTTATAAAATATATTTAAAATATTAAACTTTATTATTAATTTAGCGCGCCTTTTTTCCTTTTCTTTAGGTTTAAGGGTAGGGTTTTTAATTCTAAGGTTATTTACTTTGAATATTTTATTAAATATTTCGTAAATATTATTTTCGTCGGCTTATATTAATTTATTTACAATTTTGTTAAAAATAAAGGATTCGGCCGTAGTAGTATCGGTTATTAAGTTGATTAATACGGCTTTTTCCTAATTGGTAAAAATATAATTATTATCTTTAAAATCTTCGATAATACTAACCTTTTTCTTACAGCTAATAGTTTTATAAATATTTATTATATTTAAAATAATAATAATTCTAACGGATTCTAAGTATATTAATTAATTAATAATTTTATCAACGATTTTATAGAATATATATTCGTAGGGGGATTTATTAATATTAATTTTAAAAAAGTTTTTATAATTAATTGGGACTTATATAGTAGAACGTAGTAGAATAATAGTTTTAGCTAATATAATTACGCAGCGCCGGACTAATATTAATTTTAATATATATTCGAATAGAATAATAAAGTCCTTATAAAATTTAAGGGTAATATTTTAATATAAATAATTAATAATAACCCGGTTAGGGTTAAGGAATTTAATACCGAATAATATATTTAGGCTAAGCCCTAAGGTTAATTATAATATAATAGAAAATTAACCTAATATTTTAATATTATTAATAATATTTAGGATTTGGAAGGTAATAGTAATTTATTTATCGATAATTATTTTACCTTTATTAATTCTATTTATTAAGCAAGGTAATATTTTAACAATTTTTACATTTAATTAATATTTTTTAAGAAAGCATTTGTCGATTATTATCGTCGAATAATTAGAATCGATATATACTATGTCAATTTCGGTGCCGATTTTAATCTTAATCTTATAATACGAATTTCGTTTAATATATCCGTTATTTAACAGAAGTATCGGTCTTACTTCTATAATATTTCCTATTTTAAATTTGGCGGATTAAAGCTTTTCTAATAATTCTACCTCGTTAAACTTCGGTTTTAACATTAGAAGTAGTTTTTTCTTTCTTTTTAAATTATAGATATTTAATAATATATATATTATGAAAGCCTTTTAATTTTCGAAATTAAAGTTATACTTCTAATAAATATAATAAGGGTTACCTTTAACGGGGGCCGACGAATAAATAAATATAATAATATTATTTTCTTCTTTTTAATTATAAATTAATTCCTCCTCTTTATTAGAAATTTCTCTATTAAAAATATAATTATATTCCTTTAAATAATTTTCCACCTTTTCTTTATTATTATTATTTTCATTAATAAATTCTTCTCCTATATATCCTTACTTTATATTTCTATACAGCTTTATTTATTTTCTAAATATTTTTTTAAACAATCTAATATAATACTTTAATAACTTTCCTAATCTCTATATTATTCTTCTATACTAATATCCTTACTTCTCCTATTTATTTTAATTATTTTTACTACTTCTATTATTTCTATTACTTCTTTTAATATTCCTATAATTACTTCTAGCGTTCCTATTATTATTTCCAATATTCCTATTATTACTTCCGCTTAATTTATTTTTATTTATTTACTTTCTTTTATTTCTATTTTTATATTTAAGTTTATACGAATTATAACCGATAAAAGCATTGGCAGCGTCGTTTATATTATTAATAAATACGTAGTTAATTTTAATAGTCCTAGAACCGGCGTTAGTATTTATTATAGGTAATATATAAAATATCGTATACAGCTTATAATTTAATAGGTTAATATATATTTTAATTATTAATTTAACAGTATTAATTTATTTATATAATTTTTTAGTATTAAAGGGTTAAAGGTAAATTTATTGTAACCCGGGATAAAGACCGACGAAGACCTAGGTTTTAAATTATATATCTACTATAATATTATATACTTTTACGAACCGTATACGAATTATTATATACACTTTAAACGATTTACTATTAAAGTAATCGTCCTTAAAATATATATATATCGTAAATTTTTTAGCCATTTTTATTAAATTTATATTAAATAATTCGAAAAGAGCGGCTTTTTAATTATCGAATAATTAACGAAGTTCAAAACGTTTTTAGTCGGAGATTTAGGCGGTATACTATTATTAGATTATACTTCGAAAGAATTAATAAAAGTTTTTCCTAATATAATCTTATTTACTTTCGTCGTTTACATTTATAACGACAGAATTCTAAAATATAGTAACGTCGTTATAATAAATATTATTATTTACTATAATTAATATATTATTACCCTATACTTTAACTTCGGGGTTAAAATACCCGATTTAAACTATTTTAAAGGTTGAAACGGGATTATTAACGTTAATAAAATTCTCTATTAATTTTAATATATTAACTATAAAATTAATAATAAGGCCTTCTATTCTTATAATAAAGGTATTAAAACTTTATAATTATTTATAAGAACCTATATTAGAAAAAGATTGAATATTATTATTTAATTGGGTAATATCCGGCTAATTAATATTTTTAAAAGTTTAAAGAGGAGGTAGGGATAATAGTTCTTTAATACCGGGAATATTAATAAATTAGAATAATTATTAATTTAATATATTACCAATAAAATTAAATAATTTAATAAATTAGAATATTTAAAATATACGGAAAGCTTATTTAAATTATTCTATTTATTATTAATTAAATATACGAATATCGAGGAATTTTAATAAAAGCTATATATTATAATTCTTCTTCGGGATTTATTACTATTATTCTAAATCTATTAATTCGGTAAAGAGGCGTGGTTATATAATAAGAATCCTTTATACCAGGGAAAATATATTAAATTTAATTAGAAAAACGCTTAGGAGGAATTTAGGAATTTAAAATAATTTTAAGGAAATAGAAAATTAACGAGAGATTTAGCGGGTAATAAGTTTTATATTTCGGGGGATTTATTAAAGGAAATTAATAACAGTAGGTAACTTATTAATATATAGCATTAATAGCGAATTAAATATATTAAGAATATCAATTTCTCGGCTAATTAATTAACGTAATTATTCAATTTAATAAGTAGGAGTAGGGAATCGGTTACAAACATATACATAGGCTTTAATATTTTTAAAAGTTTTTATTAATTTACTTACGTTATATAATTAAATAGGGTTAAATTAATAAACTGCTTTTTAATTTATAAATTTAACGGCTACATTAAAACGGGTTTTTTCGTAGTTAAAAAGTTTAATAATAAAATTATTATAGATTTTGAAAGAAGAATTAAACAATAGATTAATTATAATAAATTCGTTAAAATAATAATTTTTAAATTAAAAAAGGCGACGAATAAAAATATATTAATCCGGTATATATAGTATTATTAATATAAATATTTAGTCGTAGCTAAAAAATACTAAAAATTATTAAGGGAGAGATATAAAGGAGTAAAATAACAAGGATTCGTTTAATTATAAGAAAAACGTATATACTATTTTAAGTAGGTTAATTAGGGACAAATAAGAGGGAAAGTAATTGCTTTTTAATTAAGAAGGAAATTATAATACTTTTCATTAACGAAAATTAATCGTTTATAGTATTTTGATTAATAAGTAGGTTACGAAGGTACTCTAAGCCGGTAGAATACGTTTAATACAATCTTAACGGCAATAAGGATAATTCGTTTTAACGGAAATATAATTATATAATTAATAGGGATTAACGCGGGAATATATTATTTTCATTAAATAATATTTAAATTATTCGAAATTCCGCTAATTTATAACAATTAATATAATAACGAATCGTTAGCACTTTTAATATACAATTATAAATTTTAAAAAGATTTTTATTCAAACAAAATTATAATTACTATTAATATATAGAAATTGTATAATAAGATTAGCGTAGCGCATTAACGTAATTATAATATTATTATTAATTCTAAGAGAGATTTAAAATTAATACGTTAATACGCACAGCTATATATATATATATATATAGTACATACCTACCCTACGTTAAGCGCAATAAGCAAGGAGTCCCTCTATAAAAGAAATTACGTATCAAAGTCCTACGTACCCTTAAATCCCTAATAATCTATAAAAGGATTAATATAATAAATTCACTATTTAAAAAGTGGGCTGAAAATACTAAAATTGCCCTTAAAGTCTCTATTAATACCCAAAAACTCGTATACAATTAGCAGGAACGCTTAAAACGCCGTATAGAAGTAAAGGCCCAAAAACAGAACCTTCGTAAGTATATAGCCATTAATAATAGAACTTATACTAAAGAAACGCTTAATACCAAGGTTGCAGCAAAAAAAGAGGTTAATATAGTAAAAGGTCTAAAGGAGACTTAGAAAGCTAACTTCATATTTATTAAAAAGGTCGCCCTCGAAAAAAACCCTAGTTTTAAATAATAGCCGCTACATAAAAGTAAGGCCAATAAGAAGGCTAAACTTAATACCCCTATTCCTAACAATAACGGCCTTATTTATATTATAATAAATAACCTAAAATATAATAGAATTTTAAAGGTAAAAGAAAAATAAGATAAAATTACAATTAATAATACCCGCTACAATTATATCGCTAAATAATAATAAGACTTTTCTTATTATATATTAGAAATAAGGGTATAGAAAGTAGTATAGCCAAAATAGGATTTTAATACTTTTATAGCCTCTATCGAAAACGAAGAAGATAAACGGTTTAAAGAAACGGGTAAAGCTATTTACCCTACTATAAAAAAGGATTTCGTACCCTTTAAAACGTATAATAAGAAAAGGAGTAAGAAAATCCGTAGGGGAAATTTATTATCGGTCGAAATCATCCTAAACAATAAAGCTATTATCCTTAATAAACTTCTTACTATACCTAAACACATTCATTTAATTAGATTATTATTACAGCTTCCTCTATTAATACCCTACCCCCTTAAGAAGAAATAGAAATAGAAGGAAGGGCTATCTACCTTTTATAAGGGGAAGGGGAAGGAGAAGGCTATAAATATAAACGAAGGAGAAGAAGAGGAGGCTATAATAATTATTATAATAGTAGGCCAAAAGTTCGAAGTGCCTATAAGCCGTATTAAAGTAATAGTCACCGTACTAGACGACAATTCTAACAATTTTAATAGCAATATTAATACAAATAGGAAGGAAGACGAAGACTTAAATATTATACTATAAGCACTAACCACCTATACTACAAACCACAACAATAATATATTACGACCTTTTTAATTTAATATAAATACACTACTAGATACGGGTAATTAAGAGCTTCATTTTACATATTTTATTATATTTACAGCTAATCTAGTAATAGAGTTATAGTTGTATACAGATATCTGACCGTTACAGACCTTGCGCGTTACAGGTAAAAAATCCGACTCTGGGAGGAGCCCAGAGTCGGTTGGCTTATTATATAAGCGAGGCCCCCAGAGGGTGGCCCACTCAACCTAACCGACGAGTACGGCAGATGCAATGCGGAGGAGGCTTCATTATATTGACTGTGCACTTTTCAAAGGTGATCTTTAGAGGGTATCTACATACATGTATTACAGCGCCCATGCTGGAAATACAATGTATAATAGACTTTACCATACATGCTAACATCCACAACGGTGAGGATCGTGCTCCAGCTATATCAATCCGCACTCTGCATGCTTCGTATGTAGATGTATAGCCATTCGATGTCATTGGGACTAACAACTTCTACGCTATGCAGCCCTGGCTGGCTATGCGCTGGCCTTGATCCACCTGTCCTTCTTCGCCTCGTCTTCCTTTTTTATAGGTACCGCTATTACCTACTCCTTTCTGTTCCCTCTCGAGATCCTCGGAGGCCTCATGACTGCTCAACAAACTTGAGTCTGGACCGAACATTTTCCGGCAACTCTTCCTCCGTGACGAGCCCAAGGCGTACGCAATCCGCCCAGAAGAAGAAGGCCCTCTCCTGCGAGTATCCAAGGTAGTCGAACGAATCCGCCTCCTCTTCCGCCTCCAGCTCTTCGTCAGGCACGCTGCCATTCGGCGCTGTTACCACGTCATTGGCTTCATTGGTCAGCCCAGGAATCTTCGCCTGGATGATACCCCATACGATCCATTGAGCGCTGTTGGCAACTCGCCAGAGCCTCGTCTCTTCCAGGAGTTCCTTGATCCTCTTCTCCGACTCGGCCTCGCGACGGGCGTCCTCTTCTCTCCACCCACCCGGTGGCACGCGGGCGTCCAGCATGAAGTCCACGATGGAGCTTGTCGAGTTGGTGCTCTGGAGCATTCCGGGCGTAGGGGTGCTGGTGCCCGAGTGTGTTGCAGTCGGTGTTGATGCACCAGGTCCCGAAGGGAACTTCGGCTGGTGGTCCACGTAGGCCTTGATGAACCGCCGCTGCTGCTCGAGGGTTGGATACTTGGTGGTGTCGCAAATGTGTGGCATGACAGGATCGTGATAGTTGTAGGTCCATTCGGAGAAATGGTTGGCAAACTCCAGGCCGGGCAAGTTCGCTCCGGCATACTCGAAATCAATGACGACCAACTGCTTGTGCTCGTTGGCAGGCTGCAGCAAAGGCGACTTCTTGTCATCGGGCCGGATGCGCAGGATGTTGCCGTATTGAGTCTAAATAATGGTCAGTAATCTTTCTTTAGGAATCAACAGTGTGTGGGGAGGACAAACATCGTTGTGGGCAAAGACCAGCTTTTCCCTGATTTTGGTAGGACTGCCATAATAGTCCTCCAGGAACTTGCGGTACTTCTGAACCATCTGTTTGAAGACGGGCCACTCGACACCACAGACAAAACCTCTAGTCTTCCAGGCTTCCTTGTGACGAGTGGTCTTCTGAAGCTCGGCCGCAACCTGGTTATCGAGGTACATGGCCGTCTTCTCAGCCTGATCAAGCCACCTATCCCAGTTCCTCCAAACAGCCGGACCATCATCCTTTTCGTGCTCAAGGAGATCAACGCCGGCGTGGAGTTCCCTCATGCGTTTGGCGATTTGCCTGGAAGTTTCGGGCTCGCGAAGATTCCCTGGCGTCAACGTGGTGGAGTTGAAGTACTGCTCGAAGCGGCCGTTCAAGAAGGTACCGAGCAACCGAGGACCGATCTTCTTTCTCGCCAGACGTTTGAGAACGCCCAATTCGATTTCTCGATCGATCAAATGCTCAACTTGCGGACCGTAGACTCTGAGCAAGACCTTTTCCGGCTGTCTCTTACCCTCTTGAGGAGGTAAAACAGACTCAGGAGGCGGCGAGACCACATACACAGCGTTCGTCAACGCTCCGCTGAGTCGCTCAACAGAGATTGTCTCACCACCGTTGAGCGGAATGCGCCTCCACCCCTTCAACCTAAGAGTGTGTGCCAGCCTAATGATCTCGTTCTTGAACGTGAGCCAAGCCTGCTTCTCCTTCTCTTCCCTGCGGCTGGTTTGCGAAGGCGTATCCTCGGTGGCCGCCTGACCGCCCGAATAGCTCATGGTCTTCGAGTTGTCAAGGAACACGTCACAGCTGGGAACAATGACATCGCCGTCAAAGAACTCGGTGTCGGAAGAGAGCGTGCGGGCAAGTGGTGCCTTCAGGCTTCTCCTAGACCGTCTGCGTCCAATACGGGGGCCTGGTTGCGGAGCCTGGTCAAGGCCAAGGGCAGACATGCCGTCATCGAGGATCTTCTGGAGTCTATCCAAAGAAACCTCGCTCGAGTCTGAGCTGATGGAATTTGAACGATGGCGAGTCGGCGAGGAGACGGTAGGCTCCCCGTTCACATGGATGGGCGGCGTCTTGCGTCGTCGCAAAACCTTTATCGTCTTTCGGGTTTCCCTCTTGGTCTTTTCATGCCGAATCCATTCCGCGACTTGGGCGACCAGTCGCTCACTGAGCCTGTCTGCTTTGTTACGGTGGCGACCCTGTAGACCGTTTGCTGGAGACTCATCCATTGGGGCAGGTGATGTAGTTAGTAGTGTCGGGCTGCCCGAGTTATCGATGCCTGCTTGGCTGGTGATTGAGGCGAGTGAGGTTCTCGATGGGCTTGAGGTGGGTGCAGGTCGGCCACCAAGTCTTTTGGCAACGCCCGCAGAGAACTGTTTCTTGACGTGGTGCTCTTCAACCGGAGGAGTCTCAGGTTCCGCAATCTGCACAGCTACACAAGAGTTAACCACAACTCCCTGACCCGGAATGAACTGGAGTTTTATATACTGGAAATTTCTGAGATTGGCAAAGCGAGCCTTGCCCACTCACCCCCATGCTTCCCTTTGTTGACACGACATGGGCTGAAATGCCCACATCGACCCATTCATCTGATCCACAATGTGATACATGAGACGAACGACGCTCACACCCAGGCTGCCGTTTTAGCCGTCGGACTTCTCTGGTAGCGAGAGCTTATCTCTTTGGGGTGGCACACGATAAAGGGTGGCTCATTGTGCGGGCGCATCATGGGTCGTACAACAAGTCGTAAAAGAAGGTAGGAAGAAACAAAGAGATAGGGAACCACCTACCTTTGGCAGATGCGCCTGAAGAGGCCGCTCTATCGCTGTCGCCTTCATACTTGAGTGCCGAACGTCTGGGGTGGATTGTTGACCCGTTGGCAGACCCGTTCGCGGATCCGTTAACGGAGGACGGCGCCGACATGGTATCGGATGGAACAGATGGAGGTTTTGCCCAATCCAGCGTAACCAAACAGCGGTCGCGTTGGTCCAGACGAACACGATATGGCGCGATTGAGATCAAAGGTAGGAGTTCTCTCTTGAAATTACCACGAACTTCTTAAGATGTGTCGTGTGCGACTTCCGAGCCGGTCCGTCTCTTTCCTTGCTCGGTGGCTCCACACGGTGTGCCTGGGAGGGAGCCTAGAACGGATGCGTTTGCCGCCCTGGGCCCTGAAGATCACACCGGAGAAGAACTTGAACAGGGTACCGACGCGGCCTTATTGCTTATGTGTCTCGGCCAAAGATCGTAAATGGTAAATATACTCCGATATGAGACAGTCTGTAAAGGCAAAGATAGTGGCCGAGATTGTGAGGAAAGGTAGTAGGTAGTAGGTGTCGGGTTGTTTAGGGATAAATGCCTGGTTTATGTGCGTCTCGTGTTCCACGATAGAAGGAGTGCATGTGTAAGAGGTATGGGCCGGGACGTCTCGTCTCCTTCCCCAAGTCCTTATCTACAACTGCCCAGCCGTGTTAGTCGTCTTCCCTCCCTTCATATGTGTAAGTACCTTGCGTATGACTCAAACTTTCCTCGTCACCGATGGAAACAAGGAAGAGCAACTCCGTCAACACAGCATGGAAATGAAACATAAACGATGGCATTTGGGGTAACTGCAAAGGACTCGACGTGGGGGATCCTATCGCGGGAAAGAGCAAAAGAAAATCCGGGGCCCTTTCTCGTTGGCGCAGTAGGCGCAGCCAATGGTTGGAACAGGTTGGAAAAAAAAAAATAGAGAAAGGCGCGAAATGAGTGGGACCACACACTATGTAATACGGCGACCCCACCGTCACGCTCACCACAGCTTCGGAACCGCACGTGCTGCTATGACGTAAGATCCGATAAGATACGGCAGGCTCCGTCTGTTGCCCATTCAGCCCATTCTACCGAGGTACGTACTGTAACTTTTTGTGTCACGGGCTCACGGCTGACACGCGATGGAACTGCACCACGTGCCGCTCTTCTAGCCCCTTCTACTTCAAACTTTTGACGGATTACCAAGCGTTGCCTATCATGCCGTAATAATATTACCTTGGATGTTGGATTATAGCTGTATGCCATGGTCGCCGAGGGCCTTGGTTCGTATCCCAACATTTTTGTCCAACATTCGGCCTAATCATCGAATCCATTTTGTTGTGTATGATCTGTGGGGTGAGTATGGAAAACCAGATGAGATCTCAGGAAACAGACAACCTGTGTCCGTCTGACATATATCCTAGTCCGATTGATTTGGCGTCGTTATACCAAGTCCCCGGTATACTTAACTGCCCAACTGAAAAGATCCTTCAATATACAGGTCCCGGAGTAGACTTATCGTACATGTTTTCTACATTCTGTTTCTTTCATTTCTGTAACGAACCAGAGATCCGCCTAATCCTTCCTCCACTTACCATGCCAGTCCTTCATGTGGTCCAAGATAACCTTGGCGGCCTGGTCAGGCGAGTGTTGGCGACCGAGGGCCTCGACAAAGTCACCCTCGGGATCCATCAGGTAGAAGTAAATGCTGTGATCGACGAGGTAGTCCTGGCCAGGCTCGACCTTGGAGGGCGTGCTGAAGTACACGCGGTATGCCTTGCACATGGCCTTGATCTGGTCGTATGTGCCCGTCAGGCCGATGAACTTGGGGTGAAACTCGGCGAGGTACTCCTTGAGCACCTGGGGCGTATCGCGCGCAGGATCGCAGGTAACGAAGACAGGCTTGAGAGCGCCGGGACGCTCAGCCTCCACCTTTTCGAACATGGCCGCCATCTTGTCGAGCTCCTCGGGGCAGATGTCCGGGCAGTGGCTGAAGCCGAAGTAGACCTGTGAACAGAGTGCAAGATTTGTCAGCGAGCTTGAAAGTGAAACGCATAGAAGTCATGTGCTGAAGAGACGTGGATCGACATCAACTTACCAAGGAATAACGACCCTTGAGATCCTTCTCCGTCATGGGCTTGCCGTTATGGTCGATCAGCTCGAACGGGCCGCCGACCTTTGGCCTGCCAACACCCTTGGTCGCATCGGCTATCCTCTTGCGCTGCATGCGCTGCTTCTCGTGCTCAAAGTACCATAGCAAGCCGGCGCCGGTGAGGACGAAGAGAAGGCCGGCCTTCCAGGAAAAGGGCTGCCCGCAACAGTCGCTAGTGTCAGCTGATTGTTGTCGTAGGGAACATGTGAGGGCGGAAGACGCGTCTAGTCGACGACACGCAGACGTACTCCCGAACGGTATTTGCTCTTTGCTTCCTCGACCGTCTTGTAGGTTCTGCGTTGCGCCAATGGCTGTTGGGGCTGGGCTTGGAGTCTCGGGACGGTAGGCCGCCGGGTGGTTCTAGCTGTCGAGATGAAGCGCTGGCATTGCCTCGCGGGGGTCCTGGCGAGGACACTGGAGAAGGTGCGCATGGGCGCAATGGCGTGCGACATGTTTATTCGGACGGTGGTATTGTGGCGGTTGACAATCGGAACGGAATCTCGAATGCTGCTTTGCGAAACCAGAGGCGGACCGGATGACAAAATGACGGGGATGTGACCTAACGGGGGAGCTCCGGAGCTTGCAGCGCAAAATCTCCCCACGCAATACGGGGCGGCAGTCGGCACGGCCTGTGCTCAAGCTTCCAGGCCCCGTCCCGCCCGGGCGTCCATAATAAAGTGGGGCTCTGGAGCTCGGGGTCGTCGGGTTGACACGCTACATGCGCTTAACGAGTGTTGCCAAGCCTTTGGTATGTTGTTAGACGTCTTTGGATCGCGTTCACTCAAACCACCTTCATCCCTATCCCGATCCCAATTCTCACGCCAGGGTCACTATCACTCAAGCAGTATCACCGCTGAAAATAATAATCAAGCGTGTTACCGGTTGGGCTTGTTTATTTTGGTATTCAATTTGACATGAAGTTATCGTGCGTCTGCTGGTTTTGATACTGGTACAGTTCAGGTTCCGGGTTGCCTCCAGGTTTGGTACCTGCACCCATAGTTCGGGTGAACTGGCGGTAGCTGCCACTGCCACTGCCGCGCAGGTTGAGTAACAATTGTTAGCATTTAAAATCGTACTACAGAATCTGTCAGGATGGCCTCCTCGTTTTCAAACTCCATCTTTACCCTTGAACCGTCGGCCGCATCAGAGGCAGCAGCCAGCCCGACAACGGATGAAAGCGGGAGACAAAGCAGTCCTTCTTCGGTCGCCGGGAGCGAGCAAACAACTAAGAGTATCAACACCAACAAGAACAAAATGTCTTTTTCATCCGCCTCTCACTATATCCACGACGATGTCTCACACCAGGGTGGCCGTCGCCTTTACAATGACTCGGAACAGCCCAGCAGCGACGAGGACGGCGACCATAATATGATGGGCGATGACAGATTCGGATCACCAGCAGCCATGGCCAAATCACAAACAACAACATCATCATCAAAAACACCAAGGTCGAGGAGGCGGGGTACTGCGACCACCATCAAGGCACCCAAGCGGGCACGGGCAGCGGGCGGAGGGGCTAAGAGAGGCACGGCCAAGGGAGCAGCGACAATTGGAGGAGGCGGGACCAGGAAGAAGATCGACACAACGGCGACAAGTCTCAACAACGAAATCGACGACGGCGGCAGCCTGGCCGGTAGCCTAGTCGGAGGGCAGGACGGAGGAGGCAGCGGGATGAGCGAGTCCGACAGCGGCCCCTACTGTATCTGCGGTGGACCTGACAACCATCGGTTCATGATAGCATGTGACCGGTGCGAGGACTGGTTTCACGGCGAGTGTATCAAGATGGACAAGTACACGGGCGAGAACCTGGTGCAGAGATACATCTGTCCCAATTGCAGCGTTCCCGGTCGTGGCTTGGTCACTCGGTACAAGAAGATGTGTTCGCTCGATGGGTGCAACCAGCCGGCGAAAATCTACGAGGATGCCAAGGAGGAACGCAGCATTTTCTGCTCGCCGGAACATTGCAATGCCTGGTGGGATCAGCTGGTTGCCACGCTGCCGCGAACAAGAGAAGTGGGCATGGACAACTTGACAAGGCACGAGTTTATGGGACTCCTAAATCCTCCAGAGACAAAGCCAGGCCACGAAGATCCGCCATGGCATCTTGGGGATGAACCTTTTGGTATGTGATGCTAACATTGTTTTATTCATTGTTCACTTTAACCTCCCTTCACTCTCACTCCCCATTCACCACTGCCAACACTTGTTTTATCATACTACATTCACCAACTCATTCGTGCTCACCTCTCACTCACTTTTCACCTCCCCCAAACCCTCCCTTTTATCCAGTCCACGAGCCCACCCCCTTCCACCTTTCTCGTCTCCTACAATTATGCTAACCACGAACCAGGCGTCCCTCCAAACTTCTGGAAAACCGCCAACCTTGGTGTAGTCCTGACCCCCGAAGAGCGGTCCATCCTCGACCGCTCCGCCGCCGACCGCTACGCTCTGGGCGAGGAGATTGGGCTCTGTAAGAAGATGCTCCAGCTGCTCGACATGGCCGTGAAGCGGCGCGAGGTGGCCATCAAGGCGCGCGAGGCGGCCATTAAAGCACGCGAGGCGGTCATCAAGGCGCGCGAGGAGGCCATCAAGGCGGAGAAGAACATCAAGGCGGAGAAGCACATCAAGGCGGAGAGGGACCTCATCAAGGCTGACAAGGGCGCGGCCAAGGACCTGTGCGGCTACGACACGCGGCTTGACACGGTCGGGGCCACCCACGCGTTTAGCGTCTTTTTGAAGAGTGAAGAGGGGGCAGCGATCTTTGGAAGAGGTCGATTGGACCCACCTTTGGACTTGTTGGCTTTGTTGGCTTCGCAGATTCATGTTAAGCGCGAGGATGGAGTAGACGACGACGACGACGACGACGACGACGAGGATGAGGATGAGGATGATGGCAGTGTCGATGGTGTCAACGGTCGGGACCGCCGCCGCAACGGAATCAACGGTGTTGGTCCTAAACTCGATCCCCTGACGGCGGGCATGTGCACCAAGAAGAAGTGCAAGACGCACTCCGGGTGGATGGGAATTCTTTCCAAGAATGTTAAGCACACGATGAAGGAACTGGCGGCGGATGCGAAGGAGAAGCTGGATACGGAGACGAGGGTTCGTGCTAACGCGGCGGGAAGGTATAGAAGGAAGATGAAGGAGGATAATAGGGTGGTGGTGCTTTATCACAGCTCCGATGAGGAGATGAGTGAGGATGAGGATGAGGAGATGGGTGGCCAGTAAAATAAGATATCACACAGGGTGAGGCAGTCACTTGGAGAGGTCATTGCCATCATTCTCACTTGGTCACGGATGTCCATTGTATGGTTGACGTGACAGTCTATACTGGAACATCATTCAGCTATCGAACGCAGTACCGTTTAGACCTGCATTGCCTTTATTACTATTTTTGGTCAAACGATTGCGCCCAGCATGACCGCTGTTATCACCATACTTCTACTCACTTGCAGTGTATTCGTTTTCGTGATGAAGACTCATGCCATTCGGGAAAACACCGATAACTGTGTGAAGGACACCAACACATCGGGGATAACGTAGCATAGTGACTGCAAGATGGGTATGACTTCGTTCTATTGACCGTTTCTAACCGCCTCACCAGCTAATTTTTGCCGACAACCATTCCTCCTTGGGCGTCGAAACAGCCAAGGGCTCAATGAACGCAAAACAACGGACTCAACCAGGCACCCAGCCCAACAGACCATCCTCATGCCAAACACAATAGAGCCAGCAAGACAATGGCAGTCTCAGGACCGAGAACGGCGGGAAGATTGGCAGGCGAGGAACTTCCGCATCTGGTATGGAAAATAGGGTGTTCTCCTTGTACCATCCCCAGCGAGGTACCTAACTTGTGGCCCTTCGCATTATCCCATCTTTACATCTATTCAATTAGAACTGTTCTGCGGATAGATCAAAGCAGCCATCATTCCCAGCCATCTGCGCAAAAGCTCGCTATCAACAGGGCCGGGCGGTTATGGCGAAAGTTAAGTGAAATATGATGAAACCCCTTACAGTCAGAGAGCGCCAATACCACAAGATATAAAGGGGGAGTTACCAGGAAAGCTGACTCGTTTAGCACCGTAATTGTTTGTTATATAGCGTGGGCCATGTGATCTCGACTGCCATAAATCCATCTTAACGTAAGCAAGCAAGAATCCCGACATAAGGAGGGAACCTCGAAAAGAAATTGTCGGACCCGGAAGACTCTCGTTCGTACGAATCTCCAAAATGATACCACTCAAAGTTCTCAATAAACGCATGGCATGACCCTTCAGCGATGGACGAGTTTTCCCCAGCGATCCCTTCTGTGTAGTACCATTCGAGGTGTTCACCACCATCCTCAAGAAATCGAGAGTACATCTCAACAAACCGGCATCCGTCACCACCATACCAAACTTTTTGGTTGATGGTTGGCTCTCTCTTTTCTGCGGGTATATCATCATTAGGCTTGAGGCGATAGTCAATGAGCCAAATGGTCTCAGTCCTCGTAGCACCGGCAAAGTGCATGACGGCATCGTATATCATGTCTCGGACGTGAGTTTTCGACTCCCGACTCCAGTTCGGATCAAACTCAATCGCAAGACCGTTGCGTCCATTGAAACCGTAGAACCCCATTTTCGGCGACCAAAGGGGAAAGCCAAGTTCGAGTTTTTGCCAATACGAATCATCACTAGTTGCGGCCCGGGGCGACGGGCGGATGATGAACAAATCCTGATGCGGGAGGACAGTGAAGTAGTGCGGGAAGGTTTTGCTTTCAGCGATAGCTTGGTCCGCTTCGCCGGTTCCTTCTTGGGCGGACGAAGATGAAGCCGGTAAGGATGCCGATAGAAAGAATCCTGTCGCCGGCACTAGATGGGTTTGGGACTCAAATCCCCTATATGGGTATGGAGGGCACTGGGGCGAAGGTGAGCGAGACGGGAATGGCTCGATCGGTACTAATGATGGAGCAATGTATATACGAGGCCTGGTCGAGGGAAAACTCTTGTAATGCGGATAAGCCCTCCTCTTTGTGTCCCACATTTGGTGCCTAAAGGCCCTCTCCATCGCTGCTCTGGACTCTTTACAGGCAGTCCACAACCCCCCATCGACCAGATATAACGACGGATTACCGGTCGGGCCAGACGACAAGGTCTTCGCGGGAACGGCCATGTGGAGGAAGGTATCGTCAGTGTCGTCGTCAGACTCCCAAGGCTGAGGCTCCAGAGGAATACGAGCGCAGTGTACGTCGCAGTCTTTATATTCGGTGTCTTCTAAGTCTCGCCCTTCGACGCAAAAGACGTGGGCTCCAGGAAGGTCAAGTGGGCGGATAGAGAACTTCCATATCTCATTGCGGAGTTCCCAGGGTAGCCTCGGAAACGGGTGAAAGGTCGTGAGAGGGGGGGCCATGGTAGGCGGCTGGCTTGAAGCTGACATTGTTTACCGATAAACCGATGGTGGCGTGGGTTGACATGAGCTGAGCGGCTGTTGAGTCGATGTGATCTTGAGGTGAACGGCTTTCGGATCTTCGCGTTGAGGTATGAAGGGAGATGTGCCGAATTCGTAGCGTAACCCGCCTGGTGGATGTGTGCCTCGCAAAATGCCGACTGCGAGAAAAGCGTCAAAGGCGTGGACGAGGTAGAGGGAATGAGGAGAAGATCGTACGATAATGAGGGTGGGGAAGAGAGCGCACTACCCGTCAGGTCTATAAAACCGACCGCGTCTCGTGGTGGGAGAGGAGGAAGAGGAGGATGGAGAAACAAATCGACAGGGTGGTTGGAGGGGAACGGGAAAGAAAAGAAAAAACCCCTTTCACCACCGACTGGCTCATAACCAGGCGCACTTTCCCGTGTGTAAACGGAAGGTGCGCCAGTTAACCCCCACCTGCCCGTCTCGCCTGTGTTTGTTTTGTGAATGGGAAGGTACGGCGTAATCACAGAGGAGCCTGAGAGGAGAAGAAGAGACGGAAGGAATGACGTTGTCCGTTTCGCTACTGTGACTTCGGTTTTCACTCGCTTCGCTGTGTGTTTACCGACGAGAACCCCACACTAGGTAGTTGCCTACGTCGTCTAGAGGCAGTAATCCCCTTCCTCATGAGCGCGCAGCAATGAGTCGTTACCCGTTGTGTCAGGTCGTGCCATCTACTATTTGCAATAGATCAATACTTAAGAGAAACCATCCCATACCATTCCCTGCCAGGCATACATGTACACACTCGCGGCCAAGGATGATGTAGTCATTCTCCTTTCTGTATGGACGGTTCCTATAAGCCGTGAGGCCTGTCTCGCCCGTCTCTCTAGAGAACGTAATGCGCAGACGTAGATGAGGAGGGGAGAAAGGGACCAAGATGACGTGTACATTCCCGATTTTGGATTTCCCGGATCTTGCCTCTGTTTTCCAGCGAGGGCCTCACTACACGTAGTGATCCCATTCCCCAGAGCCATAAGTGCCGACCGTTGAAATTCCTTTGGAATTGGCGGTACTGTTTTTCCCCCGTCCCGACTTTGATATCCAAAAAAATGGCGAGCTTGGAAACGAAGTGCCCCGAAATCGCTACATATGCCCCCTGATGATACCCCAAACGCCCAAATGATTATCATAACATGTTTTTGCCGATGGTCGCGGGACCTGGTTCCTTCTATTTGTTTCATAACCTGGAGGATGTTCCTCCAATTTTTCTTAGGTGTGTCGTAGTTATTGTTGTTGGTGTGGTTATTTTTGCCTTCCCTGGGATGAAGTTGCGTATCTTATCCCGACCTGTTCGATTCCTCCTTTTATCTCCCATCAACAAGTGAATCGGCTGACAGAACAACTCATCCACCTTGAGTTTTTGACCCTTCTGATTTCGACTGGCTCAAGTCCTTTGCCTCCCAGAGCTAGAATGATGTCCATGACTGCGATGCGACGAGTGACGATGTCCATGTTCATGACGTTCTCTGCGAGACGAGCCACTCCTTTCCAGCTCTCGCTCCAGGTCCTCGGCACGCTGCCGAAACCCGGCCACAATTTCCCGAATATGGGCGATGCGGTCAAAATCCAGCTCGAGCTCGTCGATCTGGGCCATGAGGCTGTGGTACCGCGCAATCTCCCGGTCGGCATTATCGACCAGGTTACCGGCGCGGTCGTACACCTCCAGGTTGACCTGCTGGGACTGCTCTATTAGGTATTCGAGCTGCTGCTGGATGCGTTGCATGACCCGGTCAAAGTGCCGGCCCAGGGCGGCCAGCGAGGATGGGTCCATGACGAGAAGGCCCTGGGACGAGGCACGGCTTGCTGCGCGGGACGAGGTCGATCCGCCGCCTCCTCCGCCGCCCCCTGCGGCCGCCACGGTTTGCTGGCCATGTCGTAGCAGTTGTATCTCTTCGTTGCTGAGTCCTAGTTGGGTGTCAGGCACGGCGTTCTCCGGGACGTGTGAGGAGGTCGACATGACGGAGTAAAACGGCTAGGTACCCCCAATACCACGATGATATGTCTGATACGCCGCGGGGACCACGGTGCGGTGCGGTTGCGGATCCGAAGGGATCTGCTCCCCGCGTTAGAGAGGTATGTTATACACGGGGAATGGGGGGAGCCCGATCGCGAATCGCGAATCGTGCTGGCTTCGTGGTGTGTTGTAAGCCAATGGAGAATTCAAGGCCAGGAATGGCTAGCGTCCGGCGCGGGCGGAAATCGGTAGGTCGGCAGAGCGTATGATACGATTGGGCTCGGGGTTCGGACACGGTACTATCGTGGACTTCGGCGTCCAATCGCGAAAGGGGACCGGAGTCCCACCGGGGGACACACGGCGCAACGCGGGTTTGGCAGAACGTGCAAAGTTCTCGGTCTCGATCTTGAAAAACTCGGTATCTTCCATACGTGGAGGTCGGATTCTGCTGCAAGGCAATGCGCCAAACCGCTGTTTACCGAGGGACCCAGGGGGTCGGCGCTGCGGGGTAAACGTAGGTAGCAGAGGTGGTCTTTGGACGGCGTCGGCACAACACGCTCGTCTTGAACCACGACACTTGCTGGATTCCACAGGTTCGCAGGGCACCACCACTATTTTGAGCGTCGTCGACGTCGGTTGCGCGCGCGGCTTCATTGTCCTGTCTCGCGAGTGGAAGCAAACCGGTCTCTAGATGCGCGTCACAATCGAGCTCATCAGAAGCAAGGCCTGTCCGAGAGTGACAGTAGCGGCGGGTATTGGGGGGTTCAATGCGACGAGAAATGTAACGAGGATGGCGGTCAGGGTCGGTATCGGGTTCGGGGGTCGGTGTGAGTTCTCAATTGCCCTCCCTCCCTCCCTCCCTCCCTCCTCCTCCTCTCCTTGTTGGTGATACGCAATCCGAAGGGAACCGCTGAAGTCGCTGCCCTCCACCAAAATCCCGCGCTCTTTGAAAAGAAAAGTGATGGTGTCGGCACACCCTGACCTTCCTTGTTGTCGGATATAAAAAGCTAAGTAGGGTGGTGGGATCTGACACCGTCAGCGAACCTGGCCGGCCGTCTCTTCACGCCTGCATACCGTTTTGTTTCTGTCTTCCCGGACAATCTGCGACGCGCTCCAAGACATGCACAGCGTTTCCCGTCTGTTTGGAGAAAGTTTTGACGGCTCCGGCTCTGGGCAGGACTAGAATATCGGCGACGGCCTCTGTCTGTTTTTTAGTCCCCGGAATGGGCGTTGGAACCAGAAACAACTGCGCGCCTCCATGGAAAGCAATTGATTGACAGGTACCAGTGAATGGCGAACCGAACGAAACAGGTAGGTGGTTCAAAAAGGTGTGTGTGTGTTGATCGGTCAGACAAAGATTAGAGGAGCGGCCCCCTTGTTTGATACACCGTCGGCCGCCAAGTCCCTTATTACCAGACTTGAGGGGTGTCAGCCCGCCAACCTTTTGTGCACTTTCTCAAACCATTCAGCATTAAACTTGAAGCATCTGACAAAACGTTCTTCGAGTGAATGTTGCATTCACGCATCCGATCAAAGCACGATACACAATCAACCCTTGAGGCTGATCCTCATCATGACATCAACCTCTGTGCGCCACATCTGGACCCTCGCACGCCTTGTATAGGTATACGAGCGATTAGACATTCGCAAAGCCTCGGGTTTCCAACGTTGACCTGCTAACCGGAATCTCATCGGTATCGTCGTGGTGAGGTGTCCTTTGCGCCCTCAAACGGGACAACCGGAGCGCCCCCTTCCGAGGTCAGCGGCAATCCAGACCGTGAAAATTGGCAATCACAGAAGCTTTTTTTGGGAGAAGGACAGGAAGATTGGTTGGGTTTTCCGTTGAGCTCGGCGTACGTATCTCCATGGATCTCTAGTCAATTATCTTGGGTACGCAGGGCGCCTCGTTCTCATCTTGTCCGACTATGGTTCATGCCGGTTCGGTTACACCGGTGGCCCAAGAACAGCAGACAAAGCGCATGTACTTGGGACTGCTGTGTAGCTCCATAGGTACGCAGCAAGACGAGCGATGCAGGGCGAAAGGGGGGGGAAATTACATCTTTTCATAAGCCCAGGTCAAGGTATCAACATCAAGCGATGCGACGCCGCATGCAAAGCTGTCGGGCTGGCGGCAGTGACATCCTCCTCTTCCAGGTCCGTTACTACACTGTTCGAAACCCATGATGAGCTCTTGCTCCTTCCGAAGATATAAAATGGAGTATCTGCTCCTTCCCCCGGAGACGTCATGTTAGGTCTTTCCCTGTAGGTATCTAGACTTGACCTCCCAGACTATCATCACTCGGAACCATATAACAATATGTGGTCATTATCAGAACTGGCCGTCTTTGGCCTGGGTATCTTGTCGGCCTCGGCCACTATCCTACAGAATGGCCAGCCACGGATAACAAACTTCCCCAACACTCAGATCGACCCGTCGTCATACTCCTTCACTACGTATCCACGAAATGCTAGCGAGATCTCTTACAAGGGACGATGGGACTCCAAATATGTCTCCTGGTGGTCGTAAGTTGTCTGTTTACCTTTACTACCAATCACATACTGATGATGGTGGTATAGTGCCCCCGGAATCAAGTTCGGATATACCGGGCAAACAGTGGCGGTCACTTTCGGAAACTGGACCAGTGATAGAGTTCTTGTTGGGTATCGTATCGCGGGCCTGGATTGGATCTTCACCAACGTCACGGCGGGTGGTACACATCTCTTTGTGTCTCCAGCGACCCCGGGGTCGGACTTGGCGGCGCCCATCAGTCCCTCCACATTTGAGTTGCGAGTGACGAACTGGGCCTACGGGATCCAGATCGAGTCCGTCCATGTTGCTAAGGGCGAGAAGCTGATCAAGGTCCCTGACTATGGTCGTCGTATCGAGGTCATTGGTGACAGCCTTGCCTCGGGCATGTACACCTCGTACGAAGGATTGTCGAGTTGGGCATAGTAAGTCTTGTCTCCTTCCCGTGGATGCGTCAATGTACTGGAGAGGAGTTTCCCCCGGAAAATTCCATTGAAAGGCATTGAGCTTAGAGTAACAAATATCATGGGAGACATAACTGACATATGGAAAACAGCGGACTGGGTGCAGGATTAGGAAACACAGAATATAGTATAACCGCGTATCCAGGCATCTGCGCGGCAGATCAGGACTGCTGGGGCAACCCTCACGGGCAGGTCCATCAATGGTTCTACACATCAGATACGAGCTACAGAGCATCTGTCATGTATGGAGGTACGTTTGGAACTTTCCGTGTCTTTGAGGACCCTAAGCTAGGCATGTGAATACGAGCTGACACCTGTTCCAGACAAACCCGAACCATGGGACTTTAGCAAGCGTCCCGCTGCCGACATAGTCGTCATCAACATTGGCACTAACGACCAAAACTCGCACAACAACGTTTCCACAACCACATACATCGATGCCCTAACGAAGATCATTCAAGGTGTCCATGGCAAGTGGCCCAAGGCCCAAGTTGTGGTTATGGTATGTCTAGTTCCACCTCAACAACTCCATTGTTGACTTCGCGCGCACCACTTACACACAAATTAACTCCTACAATAGTCTCTCTGGCTCGGCTTCTACCAATCCGGAAATACCTACCTCCCCAACGCACCCCAGGGTTTTGTCAACGAGATCCACCAGATGTACAAGTGGTTCAACTCAGACGACTACCTCCGGAACCCCATCGTATACGACGGAGTGACCAAGAAGACTTCAAAGACCGGCATGAGGACCAAGCCCTTCGTGCACTACTTCAACACCACGGGTATTATGCAACACAATGATATCGGACCGCAGTGGCATCCCACGGATGTGGGGGGTATCAAGGTCGCCAGTCATTTGCAGCAGTTTATACGGATGACGTTTGGGTGGGAGTTTTTTGCTACCGGGCCTGAGTGAGTTTTCTCCTTCCTTAATGCCTACGGGTCTGCCTGAGACGTTACAATGCTGACACTCCTCCTCCTTATAGGATCTTCCACGAGACAGAGTACTGGAATGATGAGCCTGGGTATTAAGGCCATGCGTGTGTGACAGACCAGGAGGGGCCGTCACGAAGGTTTGGCTGTTGGCCGCCTTTAGGAGCTCTTCTTAAACTCATTACATATGCCTGTGTTTACACGCGAACTCACTCCAAGTATATGCATATCCCCTTCACGGTCAAGTTCTGGATAATAGAGCATCAATCCTATCGCGGCCCAGTCATCTCAGACATAACGGGTTCTCTTCAAAAGGGCGTCTTTGCTGTCTGGTCCGAAAGGGACTTGAAGGCACATGAGTATCAACAGCCATCATAGACTAGCATACACGGCTAACCGGTAGAACATAAATATTATGACAATAACGCAGGTCTTTTTACTTTGTCACTGAGGTCAACAGGTGTTCCAGATGCCACACCTTGCTCTGCTTTTCGAACTAGGCCTGGCATGTCTACCTCACGCTAACCTCTAATATCACTTGAATTTACGGCTCCATGACACGCGATCGAACAGAGATGCCGCTCATGACTCATTGTAGACATCATCAAGGTGGATTCCCAAGCCACTGTCACTGACCATTGTTCAGCTATACACCTACCGACATCCTTCTTTCCGCTATGTACCTACTTTTCCTCTACTCATCCCCATAACGTCTTTGGTCTTTTTTTCTCTTTTATTTTTTTCTTTCTTCACTCCCACCCTTTGACTACCCAGAAGCCTTTATTCGAGTTTATACAAGTCATCGTCATCGTCCGTCAACAAACTCCGTGCCAGCACTTCTGCACGATCACGTTGAATATTATCATAAGCGAGAACTATTTTATCAAGACCCATTCTTGACAGCTCGTAGTCCATCACGATGTCAGCTGAAAATAACCAGTAGTCGTCATTCGGTTAGAACTAGAACGCTTCGGGATAAAAGTCTCCCGAGCCCGGCTACGTCTCTTTGTTCTTCTCCGTACTTAACCTCAAAGATATCTCCCTATAAATCACATCTACAAATCTTCACATCTATTGCATACAGGTAGTTGTTCATCAAAGGTAAAAGGTAAAACACTGTGCTTCATCCTAGTCACGCTCCCTTTATCATTAGCGGCATTCTGTACTGCCTCTCCGTCAGAAGACACCGGGATGAAAGTCTCCCTACTACATACCTTTATTCGTTCTTCCGCGTAGGCGACATCAAGGTATCTCTCAAAATCATTACCTTCTAGATAAAAATACTTCATATCTACCCCTTTCGCAATCGCTTGGCAGTAACCACCGTGCCTCATCGCTAGTGCCCATCAACTCCCGTCGTTGCCTAGAGGTAGGTACGTTCGTTAACTGATCAAAGACTTTCCGTAAAGGAGACAACCCGACTGGTCCATCACACAGACCGTTCGGCCGTGACGTTCGGACAGTCATAAATGAACTTGTCACATCAGAACTAACTGGCTTTCCCCCCGATGCTCTTTCACACCGTCCAGGATGTATTCGCGTCCCAATGCTTTTTGCAATCCTTCATCGTCGTTGAAGAAGGAAAAATAATACCTGCTGATAAAGGGGGCGGGTTTTGAAGGTACGCTAAACGGGCAATTTTCAACGGCGATCTTCCCTTCAGTTTAGTTCAGTTCACTTTACACTACTTCACTTGTACTTCCAGTGTCCCGCCAGCATGTGTACACTAGTGTACTGTGATATGCTCACCCGGGTCTGGGTCCGGGTCAACCGGAAGTTCGGAAAGACATGGACGGGATTGGACTGGATTTTGTAGGAGATAGGTACTGTACCTCACTCCATGGCTTTTGTCTCGCCTTGCGATTTTCCCATCCTCTTGGAGTGCGCCATCGCGCCATCATCTCATCACATTCTATCCCATCACGTCTGTCGATATTGACGTTGTCGATCTGGACATCGACCGGTCTGGAGGTACGTGGTGTTTTCGATTCCAACCACGTCCAGGATTTTACACATTTCCCTTTCTAGTCGGTACCGTACTTACATTTTCAACTTTGTACAGATTGACGCATTTCCTGGCCACGTAGACCAAAAAGGCTGCACACGTAGACCATCCCCACTTTTACAACTGAGTAAGCCCAGCCGCCCAGCCGCCCAGCGTAACCGCCCACCGTGTGCATCGCTACCCAACCTCGTCGTCGTCGCGCATTCTGTTAGCGACTATTAGCCATACCGCGCAATTGAATAAAGCTATCGCGAAACCTTACCTACTATTGCGCAATTATTTTAAACGATTATCTTATTGTCTTTATTGTTTTTTCGTAGAGTGTAATCGAGCTCGCTGTGTTGTACTAAGGTATCTCCCCAGCACTTACATACCCGTAGCGGGCATCAGAATCAGGGTGGGTACGTACGGCAGCAAATCCAGCACGTGCGGCAGCCTCAACAGGGACAGCAGTTGCAGTAGCAGGAACCGTATCAACCCTCTCAACAGTAAATAATTGACTGGATTAATAACTCTGAATAACCTCACGTAAACGAGCGACGTAAATTTGGTAATGTACGCGCGCAGCGATTGTCAGTCTGGCTGGGCGGCTGGGCTTACTCAGCTGTAAAAGTAGGGATGGTCTACGTGTGCAGCCTTTTTGGTCTACGTGGCTAGGAAATGCGACAGATTGATGGATGAAGACCCAGGCGGGAGGGGATCCTCTGGTGATCAACCCCAAAATACCACGTCGATCGGATATTAAAAGTAGTCGGTAGGCAGATGGGACAGACACTGTGTGTAACTGATTGACAGTTCCAAAATTACGTTACCGACAGTACTCACCACACCCCCTTCCTTCCCTGGCCAGAGGCTGGTCACAGTAGTGTAGAACACTGATATTCTCGGAGGAATGTGGGGGTGACAGTGGCACTTGCTTTCTTTCTTTGAATCGTTGCTCGCTGTTGATGATGATGGAGTTGATATTCGAGAAATTCGGTCCTGTCGAGAGAGGACCAATCCTTCGGAAACGTACAGTGTAAACTGGTGCCGCACCTCCGTTTTGGTGATGGTGATGATTTGATAATGTGCTCCATGTCTGGTTCGCCCTATCCCCGGTAGGTAGGTAGTATCACAGATCTTACGCGTCACCCGCGTCGTCGGCGGCGGCGGCGGCGTCGAAGTCTCGATGCCCGAGGGGTATGAGAAAAGGAAAGAAAATGGTAGGATTTCCGTACTCGTCTGGGCTGAAACGCCCTCTGGGACCCCAAGCGAAGCTTGAGGTCTGGTGCACGGATTCGCGAAAAAAATTAGGTACATGACCAACCCTGCAATTTGTTAGCAAATCAATGTACCACCGTTTTTTTGCATACTCACCATAAGCAATTTGACTTACACGACCGTGTGAATCCATCACGAACCACCAAATACCAATCTGGGAGCGTTGGTATTAGTATAAAATAATGCAAATGATATAATTAGTGTAAATTATAACTGGGCAGAAGCTCACCGCCTTCCAACATATACGTGCGAGGTTCAAAACACCATGCCAGAAAGTGGTGATGTTGTGAAGGAGAATATCGACCCTACTTTATTAAATTGCTAGTCTACTACAAGGATGTTTACCCGGTTGAACGATATTATATGCATGAATGCACGATTTTCGAAAAAATGATGTGACATGGTTACACCGCTAATTTGTATGGGCGAGGAAGTACCGAAATTTTCGCGAATCCATGCACCTGACCCCGAGTCACCCCGTGCCAGCACGGGGTCAGACTGAGGCGTTTCTAGCCCTGACGAGTATCCCACTCCCACTTTCCCCGTCCATTCGGCATGCAAAATCCTTGGTGGGCCTGGCGAATACGCCTGCCTCACTTCTAAACCTTTAATACGGTACGGTACTGTACCCCTAATCTGACCTGGTCTGTACCTGTGGACAGAAATAAATACCTAGTAAGCATTCCATATTTCCGGCCTCTCGGGCCGTTGAACATTTGCTATGTCTCTGGGGTCCTAGTCTTTGGTGACATCCGAACTGTAGCGGTGAAGCTACGCAGGCCAAGTGATTTGCATATGATTTTTGGCATGCAGTGGTACGATGGCTGTTTCGGCTCGGGAGGAGCCTTGTAATGGAGCGATGCTTTGGGAATCCAGCCAAGTCCATATGCATACCTAACGTACAGTACTTAGACACAATTCTCGGAAAGCAAGGGAGTATTAAAAGGCAGCAATATCCCCCTTCATGCCTCCTGCGCAGTTGGGGAGGTGCAGGGGCAAGGGCAAGGGGGATTCACAGGACAGGACAGGACTGGGCAAGTAGGGCAGGTGGGCAACCGACCGAACCGAACCGACAACCCTTGTTGAGGCGACGGTCTCGATCGCCCAGAAGCTCATCAATGGATGGCCAACCACCGGCTGAAAGTGGGAGAAAGTGGAATTGAGGGGGAGGGGTTGTGATGAAGCAATGTGAATTTCTTGGGGCAGACAAAACACGGTTCTTCCAATGAGCGCCCTGGTTCAGATGCGGTTGAAAAGGAGAAAAAGAAAGGAATGACATGGGGTGAAGTAAAGTGAGACAGGAAGACGTTACGCTATCAACGGCGCCTAGCGTAGCGAACGAGTGTCAGACGAGTGGATCGTTAGGGGGGTTTGAACGACGAGCTACTCTCAATAAACAGATTGACACGGAGAATAGCACCAAGAAAATAAAAATACAAGAAAAAAGAAACAAAGCTATCGATGGACCAAAACGGGGTACGAGCACAAGGATGTGTTTGACGCTCGTCGTTGTGACTGGTAGGCTTCTACCACCCCAACCTACTATGGTCATATGGGCAAGTTAAAACCCGTGGAGCAGGTCGCTGGTGATCTCTGGCACTCAAGTGGCCATACAGAGCCACGAAGCTCTGCTTGTACTGGCCCGTGCACGGTACCTGTAGGGAGGTAAAACTTTTGCTCGCAACCGCAGTATATAGTCAACCAGTCGAAGAGGAGCCCATTCGTATTCCAAACTTACACTGCACCTCTGAGCTATTGGCCGTTTACTGTGTGATGAGACAACGGGAGCAGCTAAGCAGGTCAGGGTTTCTTACTTACCTTGTCTTTCCCACGTTGCTCTGGCAAGGCTTCATAGGATATCAGTGACCCGAAGATTGGATGTCTAGGTCTATCATCTGAAGACTGGCTGCCTTTGTATCAACCTCTTCTGGCCAGACTTGTTCTTTCTGGCAGCACTGCTTCAATATACAGACCATACTGGTATCGACCATGCATCACAAAACTGCTGGAAAAATCAAGATAACCGTCTTGGTGGCCTTTTGCGGGCAGGGAGACTTGAACGCGGTACTGTAGTAGGTATCATGGCTGTCCCGGAGTATCTCCCGGGGCGATCACACGTAGCAAACGCCCACTTGTTCCGAGATGAACCAGCATAAATGCCGATGCCGAGCCTAGATCACGGTTGGTTCTCAACGAGACCGTTATTGACGTTGGTGGGGCTTGATTTCATTTCAGTCTGTTTCCTTGCCCAAAAGGTACCCTGTGGCTGCTCGACTTCATGACCCTGTGCGGGACGAGAAGTCGGTGACACCTTGTCGAGGAAGAGCGAGGACGTTTGGAATTAGCATACAGGGTAATGCCGGCCCGACATAACTAGATTCAAACCCCCTAGTATCGTCTAGCTCCCTTCTAGTTTGTATCGGAGAGGGTCATCGTGTACCGTAAAGCCGATGTCAAATAGGCGGACCGAATCTCCACAGACACCGTCCGGAAAGTGGGTGTCTCGAGGGGAATTCGAGGGGACGAACACCTTCCCACCTGCATTTTGACAAGGCCGGTCTAGCAGTCTGGTCAATATTGCCGACAGACAACTGTGGCGTCCCGATGGCAAGCGGGGATTCGATATGGGGGTGGGAGAGATACTATCCACCCATCTCGATGTTTACTCTTGGTTGCGGCGTAGGGCCTTGGATGTGTCTCTTTGCATGCTTTCATTGACACCTCACGCATGTTGTCGGTTTAGAAGCAGGTGATCAACGTCGGGGAAAGGCCTTAGCCGCAACGTGCCTCATCGTCCGGTATAGTTACGGCGTTATAATGTTGAATGACGTCCGAGACTGAGGATGGTTGGATATTTGCTTTGTCAAGTGAGCATATGTTTCTCCTATCGACCCCGTACTGTGTGTGTGCCCTTAAGTTATCCTCTTCCATGCTCGGATTGCTGAAAGGCCAAGAAGTCTGCGTCCATCATGATGTGTTTAAGAGAGAACAGAGTCGGTCATGGCAGCGCATGCCCGATGATTGGCCAACACAATCGATTGGTCTTGTTCTAGATGTAGCTTTAACAGAAGAACTCGCTTGAGCAGACCACTGGATAGCAGACATCCTGGCTGTAAGCGTGAATACATCACTACAAAGCCACACAATCCTTCAAGGGCGAAGCAAAGAGGAAAGGAACTCACTTCTCTAAGCATGTGCTCCTAAGAGCTAAAGGTTGTGCTCGAACAGCCTAGCACACAGACCGCGCACTTTATCCCCGCGAAATCAATTGTTCCCAGAGTCGACTGGCGACGGTAATGCCCGAAGGGGAAGAGCTGGCGCATCTGAACAATGCGGCCACTGGTCTAGACCAAAGGGACCCAGCATATGGAGCATAGATGGACTTCTCGTGGATTTGATCGGCAGGCTTCTTGGGAAAAGCTTTATTCGTCGGCGGTTGTGCGGCAAAGTACGCAACAACAGGTATGCAGTAATACCTGTGCAGGTATTCGCTTCTTGCGACCATTACTTTCTCAGTGAGAGAAAAACGGAACGGCGTGGGACAGCCCTATTTCGACGTGGGTTTTACGTCGCTCGGGTTGTCATCTGGTACCCAGGTGGAAAACAAGCAGGCTGGCCGACAACCTTGACTCGTCAGTTCAGGTTCCATGTCACAAGCTGTCACGACTCTGGACACCAGAGCAAACCTATATCCAAAATGAACCAACGAAGAATACGACCACGAAGCCGTATGCGAAAGACGGGGTTACTAGATTGACAGATGAAGGTCAATGTACCTCATCATCCATACTGCCACGATCATATGATTAAAACAAAGGATACTTCCACCGTTACGACCTTTGGACAGACTACCGACCAAGATTAAATTGTTAAGCTACAAAACAGGTTCTACCGCCGTTAGGTCAGGAAGCTGTTGAGCATCACCGGCGTTGGTAGGTGATTATGTGAGGCGTCAACGGAAAATAGTGACACACACTCCATCAGCTTGGGCAGCAGTGAAACTTGATACATATTGGTGATATGGTACTGGGATCCGCCGGGAATCTGATAACGGGATGTGTTTGAAGAATAGGTAATTAAAGAAAGTGGCCACTCGGCCGACCCAGTAGCACCAGCTGTTAATTAATTCGTCCACGCCATCCATATCAAATATGGAGGACTCGCCAGTTTTGGGCAAAGCCCCGGCAATGATTTCATTTGTATATGAGTGTGGTTGCGCTGCATGCCCGCGCAGATGTTCTCTTAACTCATGATCGACGTGCTACTCCGGAAACGCGTGATAAAGAGTAACATAATCTTGCAGAGCAGGAAGAAAGAAGCTTCGTTTGCTGGGTCGGGTAGATCCCACCTGTGCTGATCGACGGATCGCTGACCGGTATGTTGGTGAAGTTGAGTATGTGCTCGACATAATAGATGCCACTGGATTGACCTTGGCAGACGGTAGACTCACTCTGCCTTCCCAAGCCGGTGGGGATGAAATCGACATATACGTTTCTCGCTCTCTCAAGCCAGTATCGTCGGTATACCAGTCGCCTGAATGATTGCATCTTTTTGGTCCTCGGAAGGGCGATGAATAGGGCGGAATGTCGGAGTGTCCCTCGGACAGCTAGCTCCTTGTGGTTTTTTAGCGACGCCCAAAATTGTGGTTTTGATGTCGCTTGTCGTGTTCGAGGCTGGCTGGCGCTCAGATGTATTGCACAACCACAAAACACTATTCGCTGGTACACCAACTCACCAGGACGTAGTAGTAATATCGCTGTGCAATATGGTGCCTCGGTGCCCAGAGAGTCAAATCTCAATCGGTGGTGATGCAGTCAATGTGTTGCTGCCATGGTGAGACCCATGATGTACGCATGTATAAGATTCCGAAAGAGGAAGCTGTTTAAGAAAGCGACTTGACTGACGGGATGCGAGGGAAACGTGCAATGGGCATGGCATATTTCCCGAGGCAACCAATGCAACCTTGGTCCAAAACGTCCAAAACGCTCGCCGATCACGCTGGTCTATCCAACGTCTGTGGTTCTCGAAGCCACCCTCTCCTCTTGTTGGCCTAAGCGGCATGCGCTAACGCCAGCGCCACGCTGATCGCCGCAGGCCGGATCGTATCCGTCCAGTGGGACGCCGGTATTAGGGGCAAGGATTGCAGCGCCTTTCGATCAATGAAAGGACGCATTGGTCAAGTATCGTCGTCATGCTGAACGAGAGTGACGTTGGGCTGGGCAAAGCTCGAGATACCCTGTAGGATTGGGATGCCATTGTTCGCACCTCAAGGTGGGCACGTACTACAACTTGGCTGGTCGAGCTGGTGGCAGAGGTCAGCGACAAAATACTTCCCATGTCCTGGTCAAGGAATCAACAGTTGCCCGCCTTTGCCCGGACAGCTCGCGGTACTTACGTTGATGTATGTGCCTACCTGGAGTCTTGCAGGGCACCGTCCCGACAAATAATGCCTATGATATAGGGGTGTCAATAAAAAGAGTGCCCGAAGTATCACCGCTCCTGGCCATTGAGAGGCCGTACCGCCAAATCTTGGACTATAATGATTCGTTTGACCGGCTGTGGCGAGAAGAGGCAGAGGCACCTCATTGAGCCGAAAAAGGAAGACGAAAGAAACTAAAACTAGTTCGATTCAGAAATTTCGCGGACAACCAGAGTGCTGAAATGTTTTATGTCGTGACTGCCGTTCCAACCTCATTCGCCTGCTAAGCCTGCCTGCAAAACACGGCATGGGACTGGGGAAGGAAACAACAAGGCGATAGATATCCTCGACTTGCATATCTCCTTTGTTAAGCGGACTCGTATCAACGTCGGGTCATTCTTATAACCTCCTTCTCGTGTCCGATCTCTCTTGTGCCCGACGAGAGCGAGCACCAACTCCCTTTGTATCGTTTCCGGTCAGCGTTGGTACTTGGTATCCTGCCATCCTTATGAAGCGATCGAAATCGTGTCGCCCGGTAAAACGGCTTAATATGTCGATGTCATTGTCGCCAATGCCGTACTGAGATCATGGTGGAAGGTCCACGATTATGGGATCGGTCGGGTACTCGGGTTCAGCCGCCGTAGCCGCCGTCGACGGGCCGTCTGATAGGACCCTCGGCGTGCCTGGTTGTGCTTGGCGTCCGGTTCTTCGGCCCATGATGCAAACCACGGCCGGGCCGGCGTATGGGAGGGACTCCACTGCTCAGGCCGGCAGATCAGTGCCTGGGTCCTGAAAATCCTCCGAATCCGGCCCGGGCGAGGGGCTATCGTAGCGAATCGTAACGGGACTGTGAAGGGCCTCCTTAGCTGGCTCGGCTGGTCAGGACCCTAGGTGGTCTAGCTCCCTCCTAAGCTCCGCGTGTGGATGCAGGAATGATTCCATCGTGCATTACCCAAGAGTCCAGTGATCTGGACGGGCCAGGTACAAGGCAAAGATCCAGACGGCCTTGCACGGGTGCGCGGTATCGATGATCGATGAGGAAGCCCAAGTGTCAACCAAAGTGTGTAGGCGGGAGGTATTTGGCAATTTCACACTGTCGCGTCGCCGTCGCAGTAGCTCGCTCGCGAGCGGTTTCAAGGCCGGTGTTTTGCCCCATTGGAGAAAAATCAGGCCATAATTACAATTGTCAGCAAGCTAAGGTGGGATGCAAGCGATGGAACTTGGAAGGAATGGCGAGGTGGCCCAAGCGCCGACAAGCCTTCCGTCACCAGAAAGGGAAGGAGCGAGGGAAAAGGGCGTGGATGGTTGGCTGACAGAACATTTGGTAAAACTGGGGACCGTTCTTTGATTGGCACTCCCCCTCACAGTCAGTCAGTCACAGCAGGCTTCAAACGCGGGCAGGCTTCCACTTCCATCATTTTTTCCGTGATTCCGTCAGCTTTTTCTTCCACTTCCCGTTGGCCTTGTTGTTGTCGTCACCTCGCTCGCTTCCCGTCGTTCGCGCTGTCTCTGATCGCCATGTCTGATCCTCCGCATCCACCACCTCCAGGTCGCTTTAGACTGGGCATCCCGAGCTCGTGGTGCCAGTGTCTCGTGTAGCGCTGTACGCTTACGACACCGCGTAGTGTTCAGACGATTGGTTCCCTGTATGCACGGCTTATGGCGAGACAATGGAGATTCAGATCAAGATGAGATGATGGGTGGATGCTAAACCGTCTGGCCATCCGGATGACCTCATGCCGGCCTATCTTCGTAAGGCTGTAGCTGCCAGGTCCTCCGAGTCTGCCATGGCTACACAGAAGATCTCACCGGGCCGCCAACCATCCCGTTAGGTCTCTCTTCTGGTACGCCTGGGCTGTTGGAGGAACATCAAAGGCAAGGTACTCGCATCGACGTCTATCACGCCCGTGGGAGTCGCATAGCAGTGGCACAGGCGCGGGGGATAGGGCCAAATTGATGTCGGTGACAGACTGCCAGAAGCCTTCTTCGGAACGCCAGCCCGCCATCAATCGTCTTGCAACAAGCTGCCCTACACCGGACCGTGGCGTGCCACGGGTGTGCTTACAGCGATTGGTGACCCGCCGCTGTCTCGACGCCAAAGCCTGAGGAAGAGGAGAGCAAGTCATTGCTGCACCCAGGCCTCTTCCACTGCCGCTGGAAACACCCCCTGCTCAACACCAAACACAACACCAGACAGGCTGTCCACTTTCCCGTCGCATTCCCAGTCATCACGACTCGCTTCTACCGTCGATCACGGACCCCTAAACCCCAAACCCCCATGTAAGTACCAATCTCGTGCCCCAGACAAAGCCACCCTGTCTGGACTGCCCTGACCGACTCCCATGTAGTGTACCTATGTAGCGTCCCACTGATGTTCCCGAACGACGTACACAGTCAGACAGTATCATATTGTTTCCCAAAGCAGCCTTGCCCTCCGGACTACACAACCGACGATCGCTGGAGATTAGCTTCGTTTCTGGAAAGCGCCCGAGGTGCTTTCTCCAGAAACCGCCTGGGGATGATATCAATATAGCTTCGCTTCTCCCCACAGTATATGACCTCGATAGGCATGACGAATCGACCCAAAACACAAGGCTGTATACTCGAGAAGACGAGAACCGCTGTCACGAAGCTACCGGCAACCAGTGAGAGCGTTCTCAAACTATAGGCTGTAAAATACCACATTGGTATGTATATCGTCCCTGTGATATATACGTGGGATATTCGGTACTGATATTGTGGCATTTCGTGTAGCACTCCGTACTGTGGTTCTGATTCTTGGGCTATGCAACTTTGCAAGCGACCGTAACCGTGCCATTGGCCCCGGCAGTCACGGTAATGACCGAAACGGGACCCTTTAATGGGATCATTGCGAGCGACCGTTGCTCCACAGCGATCTGAGGATGTCACCGATTCCTGCGCTGCTGAGATTGTTCCGGTTTTTGGATCGCCGCCGAACTGGGTAGAGGTACGTAACCTTTCAACGACCCGCGTAACGTGTGCAACCCTCCAGTTGGACAGAGGATCGGCGCTTCTATTCCAAGATTCGCATGGCCCTCACGTGCAGCAATTTCTTCTCGATTATTGAGGACGCCTGCCAGGACTGCATGGCGTCGCCTGGACCTCAAGAGATATGTCACTTTGCTGAGTCTATTGGTTGTTGATCGAGTACGGCCTGCAGAGCAGCATCAGTGTGGACGCCGTACGCTAGTGTACGTACACCAACTTTGCGAAGTGAGGCAGGGCATCTGCTTCCACGTCGTAGGTGAGGAAGATCAGGTAGTTTGTGCCGTAGCCCACATCCAAGGAGCTGCTATATAAGGTATGAAGTTCCATTCAAGCCCCCTGAATTGATCAGATATCCTGATCTGAACAGGGACACGAGCCAGTTAACCTTAAAAAGCGGTTTTTGTTTCGAAAGGCCGTTTGACAGGGCGGGAAGATGGGTACGGCATAAAATATGTCGACAATCCGGTCACAGCAGAAGCCAAGCATGTTCCCGGAGACTGCACTCTTGAAAGCTGTGGTGGCTCGCCCACATCCGCATATCCATGCGGATGATCGGGCTTACAAGATGTCGGTGCTGCTTCTCGTCTCAAGTCTTGCCCATAGCTTCAGGGGTCCTCCAATTCCCAGACGCCCAGAGAGCGTTCGTGACAGCCAGGGGCTGATGGTGGACACAGACCAGCACTAAGAACGGGCATGTATCCTTTTTCAGTCAAGCGTCTCACGTCTATGCAAGCCCATCAAAACGGCAAGCTACACTGGCTTGAGTGGTACAAGGGATCCCCACTGTGGGAGGGCGATCCTTTCTGTTCCAACACATCACGAGTATGGTGACCAGGCGGACCTCCGTCGAATTTGCGAGCCTGTACTTCTGCCGCAGGCGTATCTCTAAGAACTAGGACTCCTCCGCCTTGCGTATTTGGATACCCCTCGAGTTGGGGAGAGGTGGGTGTATCAGGATGATCATTTTCCTGCCGGCTTCTTAATTACACTAGAAACGTGGGGATCCCTGCTGTAAAATCAGGTTTGAGGAAGAACTGACTCGGCCAACTCGGGGTCCTTCACTGGCCTCAAGTCTCGACCGTTTTGGTTTCTGGAGATCGATCAACCTTGGCGAACTTACTCGACGTCTCAAACCCTCTTGCCCTTCACCCGTAGTGTACGCGGTCATAGCCTCAAGAAGATAGCAGCTCATTATACGGGTGACAGGTTATCCGTGTTTACAGATACACGGCAGGGAGCCCGGGCACATGGTATCAATAAGGGCGACCCCGACGCAGCCGATGTCAGAGCTCACTTATAGTAGGAGCTGTTATTATGTCAGTACCTTTGCTGGACACTGCAGTCCCCATTACTAATTACTTACCAGGTACCTTGTATTTTACGGTACGTACCGTATGTACCGTCACCCGCTCCCGTCTTGAGGTTTCCATCCATCTGATCATGTAGTGTAGCCCTGAAAGCCGGTCCCTGGCCTGGCACAGGTTGCTGCTGCACAGCACCACCCAAGGTTCTATCGCTGGAAGGCCCCAATCCCACCGCCCGGTAGACCCACACCATAATTTGTGACAACGATTGAATTGAACCCACTGATGGCCTTGGTCATCCGGGGATCAACCTGTAGGGGGGCACCGCATCATCCACCTCTTGTCTCCATGCCCTCGGGAGATCTAAATGGTACCATGTACAGGACAACCTTGTCCAACCCATTCACTGTCAACAAGCTTCCTTTGAATTTCGGCATACATAAGCTAGCCCCCCTCCTCTCACCTCCCTGCCCACTTCAAGCTTGGGGGTCTGAAAGACAAAGAAACGACACCATCACCGTTATAACCAGTCCAGTTGCCGCCTTCAACCACAAATATCAACTACACGTGTCCGACTTCAACAACCAATACCTTTGATCACCAAGCACCATCTCGCCTCGATCAAGGCAGTGGTAATATCGTCAACACGGACCGGTCCACTACGCCTCAACCCTAACACACCGACATCAAAATGGCACCCACAACGTTAGCGCCTCAAAATCCTGCCCAGCATTATGGCTTCGCTCCTCCACCCTCCCCTCCTTTGGACGACTCCAACAAGTGCTCACTGCCCTCGATCTCGAACCTGCTCGTCATGGCCGACCAGGGATCACCTACCTCAGAGACATCTCCTCAGTCTCAGCAATGTATGGCCGGCCGACCCATTTTGATATCAGGGAACTGCGCCAAGACTAACCATTTTTCAGTACACTTCTCAAAGCCTGACAACCGTCCCAACTCTTCCCAGTTTGGCAACCCAGCATCGATCAGGGCCAACCTTCCCCCCAGTCCTCCCATGTCCTCGGAGGCTTCTTTTGAGGGATACCACTCTCCTTCAAGCAAGCCAACAAGCCAGTCCCAGGGCAGCTCCAACTACTACTATGAGACCACGCCCCCTTTGAGCCAGCATGAAGCCGACTCCCGGCAGATGGCCACTGCTGCACCCAGAGCCCCTGCTCAACCTTCAACTTTCCAGTCACAGTACCCGTCGCCAGCTGGCTACTCGAGTCAGTCAGGCATGAACCCTTACTATCCTCCCATGCAGCCGACACCTCCTCCTCAGCAGCAGATGCCGGCCTTGTACTACCAGCATCCACTTCCTCAGGTGAGAATAATCAATCGGATCCAAGAGAGGGAGCTTATTCTAACATTTGCTTCAGAATTTCACCCCTTCTGTGCCAGTGTCAGTTACCCTCGCACCAGCCACGGGAGCGAACCCTTGGCAACATCACCACTATATCGCCCCTTCTTCCACCGCGTCGTTCCCGCAGTCTCAAGACCGGTACATCTGCCAGACCTGCAACAAGGCCTTCTCTCGGCCTAGTTCATTGAGAATCCACAGCCACTCGCACACTGGCGAGAAGCCTTTCAAGTGCCCCCATGCTGGTTGCGGAAAGGCATTCAGCGTTCGCAGCAACATGAAGCGTCATGAGCGTGGATGCCACAGCTTTGAGAGCAGCAACAGCAACAGCAGCGGCAACAGCAACAATGGCGCAGCTGCCTAAGCGACCAATCGTCGCTTCTTTTCTTTTTGCTCTTCGTATATCATACAATCAACCTAGACGGTTCGGATTGGTATGAAAGACTTCGGGAAGTGTTCATCACCATCTTTATGGGAAGTTGGGTATTTTATGCAGGCATGCATTCCCACAAGGCCTGGCATGTGTTTAAGGAAAAGAGGGCGACAAATCACCGGATACAAATGGCGCATCACTGCTCGGGGCCGGCCAAGATTTCATATTCTTCAGCAACAGGTACAGACAAAGGCCTATATGCGTTTCACATTCACAAAAGATCAGGGTTTCTTTCGGAACGGCAGGTCACGGTCTAGGGTCTACAAGGTCTAAGGGGATTTCAGGGATGACCTTTGGGGTTGGCTACTAGCAAAAAAAGGCTCCCACGGCGCGAAACGGGTTCGGCTTGCTTCAGCATTTACACGGGCGTTCACGCGGAGATGGCATGCGAGAACCAAAGGAATGGCTCGCATTTGGTATGACTTGGCGGTTGTTTTTCTATTTTATTTTCTCATATCCCCACACGTTAACATAATGTATATGGAGCGGGATGCCCTTCTATGGGCGATTGTACATTTAGCATTACGAGCCGGCCTTCACAAAGAAGTTGAAGACCAAAGCCGGGGAACAACGTTGCATGAGAACGGATAGGGCGGACTACGGAGTTGCCAAAGCAAAAGACTTGATACCAGCGAGAATTGACAAAACTGAAGCAACTCAATATGATTCCTTTACATGACTTTCAAAAATGTGCCTTGGTGGAAATTACACGCTTCCTCCTTCAGAGCAAACAGAGAGCCACACAACGAGTGGTCTATATTTTGAGTTACTTTGTGCAACATTGCTTCCTTTCTCGTCTCTACCACAAGTGTAAACCGACGTCAGGTTTGGCATGTTGTTGGTCACACAGTCTTACAACAGATGCGTGGATTTACATGGCAGCAATCACTGCATTCCTCGTACAACCAACAATTTCCGTTGCAACTTTAACAATGCCATTTGAAGCATGTAACAACCCGCTGTTGCCTTAACCGAACGACAAAAATCGATATGGCCGGTTGGCCGCATGAAGCATATCGCAGCTCCTCGACTCTTCGAGACATCAAACAAGAATGGTTGTTTGACATTAGTATCTCGTGACAGCAAGGGGAACAAAGCTTCATGGGAAAACCAGCAAGAACAGCAAAAGAGTGGGGAACGAACATCACGATGCCTGCTGCTGACTGATCAAGAGATGACAAAAGAGTCGAGCCGCCGAAAGTTGAGAGAGTCGAGAAGGAAACCAAGATCCTCGCTCTCTTACCCCATTCCCCGATCTCATTTCCGTCGTATGATCTACACGGAGGGCACCAAGTGCGTGGATATCGACATGGACCGGGTTCGGAGGTAGGCACTGAAAAGAGCAATTTTTCGACGAGGCGCATGAAGACGCCGGAAGTTAAAGCGCTGCTTGCGACCAACCAACCAACCAACGCCCAGCAATCTCACCCCTCTCTGGTCTTTCTGGGTGAGAGAGAGAGCAGCGGAAAAGACGACCTCGCAACGTTGACGAGAGTCATTTTTTCAGGAATAGCTCAGAATAGCACTGTTGTTAAGTACCGAAAAGCCGTAGCCGGCCAGCCGGCCAGGTGCCAGAGACGACCGAGGCGTGCGTCTCATGCCGTAGGCACGGCGCCTTGTATCTACGTACGCCATAAGGTACTTACGATACCTACTTACGTATGTCTTACTCACAAGCACCGGCTCACACAGGTCCAGATGCTTGTCTCTCTTTCTTGTTACCAAGACAGCGGCAGATCACCACAGCGAATAAAGGGAGCAGCAGCCCGAGGGACGGTCGGTTCGGGCAACACAAGAAACTAGAAGAACGCGAGAAACAGACAAATGGCAGCTGGACATGACATACGTAATAAAAAAAGGCTTGGCTTCTTAACTTTTGTAATCCTGTTCGATTTCGGGAATGGAGGTCGTGGAATGTCTCACTCGTTGTCTCCCGTTGTCTAGGTTGTACCTTGGGATCTCCATGAGATGCTCCCATCGGCAATCACCTAGCCTCGACACTATCTCTAGTCGTACCTAATGACTACAGTACCCAGACACGGCACAAAAGCAAATCATTCAATCACAGCACAGCACAGCACAAAGCCCGCCAACCCGCCAGAAGGAAGCGATGATCGGTAGGTAACGAACGGTAGGTACGGCGATAGCGTGAGACGCTATCAGCCCAGTAGTCAAGTTCAGAACCCGTTTAGTGGTGCCCGTATACTTTGTAGTTGGCCGATATTTCGGGGACTGGAGTCTTACGTACTCCCCCGTCACCGGGCGAGGGCCCCCCCCCGTACCTAATAACGCTACTGATTATACTATTGCGCTAGTGTAGTTAGTAGAGGATTTTCGCATCATGCAATTCATGGTGGTTCGCGCGAAGCCCGTAGCGGGACCCGGTAGTTGTGGTTTGTGGTTGAAGGACGACAGACGGGGAAGGTTGACGAAGGCGGTGTAGGAATGTGGGAGGAAAATGAACCGATAATGGAACTTGGTGCATCTCACTCACTGATGGAGCACCTCCACTGTGAGCACCTGACTTGAGCACTTCTTAGCGCGCACCGCACCGACTACCGCTAAGTGGAAATGTGTGGACAGGAACGACACAAGGGTCAGTGGAAATGATGGGGCAAGTAGAAGGTGAGGTGGGTGAAGGTGGAAATGGAATGTCAAGCGAGTGGGAAAAGAGAAACGGAAACATCATCCACTTTTGGGATTTACCCATCATCACATCCTCCCATCATCCATCCGCGTCAGCGTCCTGCCCACCCCTGTGGAAGATCCGAGGTTCGAACGGCGAGGTGGAGGGGCCCTCAACTTCTTGGTAAATTACAGGTACCTGCCTCCAATCGTGTCAGTGTTGGTACCTGTGCGTATGTATGTAAATTTCAGGTTCCTTACACTGGAACGCTGCAGCTGGTCGAAAGGAGCCTCACACACACCCACCCTTCACGAGGCTCCCCTGGCCGTGACGTGCAAGATGAATTACGAGGCACACACAGTACCGGAGATTTCGCCGTTCTGGGTAAGGTTCGTAATCAGCCATGATGGCATCGCTTGATGCTGTCTCACCCCAAGCGACATCCAACTTTTCCCGGCAGGCAACTTCAACAATGATGATGATGGTAGTGATGTCGTCGACGACAGGACGGCACGCAACAATGGCATTCATTCTCTTGGAAGGAGTCTTTAGCCTTTTTCATTTTGCTTTTCCTGGCCCACGGCGCCAATCACGTCCTGGCTCGGGGGCAAGCTGGGATGTGGTGGGGTGGGGAATGGAAGGCATGGAAAGACCGTTGAGGACGAGCGAAGGGCAAAGTTCGAGTCGGGTCCGATGTCGTTTTCCACCAATGCGAGGCTCCCCTGGCCCGTTACAGCTCCTGCTTTTTGTGCCCACTGAGGTGGCCGCTGGCTGGGGGGGCGTCGTCGTTGTCGCCTCGTTCAAGACACGACCTTGTCTCATTTTTTCTTTCTAGCGCGCTTCTCTGGCGTCCGTACAATTTTACTAGCCCATGTTCGGGTTGCGTACCATTCGAGTTTAGCGTCCAGAGGCATACCAATCCCAATTCTCCATCTTCATGCTGATGGTGCTCCATTTCCTATCTTCGTTTTCTCACCCCTCCCGCCCCTCTTCAGTCCAGTCCAGTCTCGCCCGACCCCTCTCATTTGTGGGCCAGCCAGCTGAGCAATGAGATTCCCGCCCCCTTGTCGCATTTCGGTTGATCACCGTCGATCAACCTGTTCGCCAAGCGAGACCAGGGTCCCATAAATTCCCCAATCCATGTGGATGGGATCAGCACCTTGGCTTTCTCTGCCTGCCCGCCCGCTGCCGAGATGGCGGTTGCTGCTACGGAGGGGCTGCCGGGAAAGCTGCCAGGTGCTGATGTCATGGGCAGTACCTTACTGCCGCGTATGTATCGTATTGTAACTTTGCCGGTTCTAGGCCCCTAGGGGCGGGTGACCTGAGCGCTCTGTTTGGCGCTGTATGTACACTACAGAACCAAGACTCCTGTTCGGGGCCTCCGTGGCCTCCCATGGCGACGGGAAGCATAATTGGCATAATTGGCATTGGCAACATTAGATTACGCCAATGTTCTTTTCGATGGTTCTTCCCACTATCGGCCGTGCTAGCTTATCCAACAGCCAACAGTCTTCAACAGGCACTTCACATGTCCTCGTTGGTTGTGCATCAGCCTGGAAGATGCCTGCGGCTGGTCCCGTCCCGGAAGCGGCGGAACTTGGGTTGTGTTGTCATGACATCCAGGAACCGACTTGCATGCCTCTCGATATCAGGGTCAACCTTAACACCTCATCTCATAGGCCTTATTGCATCACAGCACGTTTCTTTTCCAGAACAAGCAGCGTCGGTCACTGGCAAATACGAATGAGGCTCGTCTCATCTTGCCTTCTGTGGATGTGGATCGTACTCGGGTTTCTATCACCTCACCTCGTCTGGCAATGATCTTCCTTCACTCCCCCTGTCTTACGCAGTTGGCTTCGGGGATGAGAAATTCATTCACATCCTCACTGAGACATTGAACAGTCGTTTCCTCTCAAGCAACTCAACCCCTGCTTCGATATTGTATCACTGAAAAACGGCGGCTAAATCTTATGCAAGGCTCCCAACGCCTCCTGATTAGTCTCGACGCCTACTGTTAATGGTGAGTAACTCGACTTCCCGCAACGTCTGTGCAACCGAAGCCATGAGACGAGGTCTCAGAGATATGAAGCCAGGTTCATCCCTGACCGCCAATATCCTGCGGTGACTCGATATCTATTGTTTCACCTTGTGGCCACTGACACGACGAACAGGACCGCAACCGAATTCATCACTTTTTGATTCCTTTTCAATCACCAAAAAAGAACATCGTGGCGATGTTACATTTTGCCAGATTCGACAATATAAAACGAAATCGAACCCTGCGTATGTCTGATCCTCCGATACATGGACGCCTCCAGTCGTTCGCCATTAACTCGTCCCGAGAGAAGTGAAGTTGGACATCGGACGAAGGTCGAAACGAACCCAAACCCCACACGACCAGTCCGCTTCTTGCAGATTATCGAGCCATTGTGCCATCATCGCCGCGCAACGCATGTCTTCCCTTCCGCTTACAAGTTCCAGGGATCCATGGCTTCCCGGCAATTTCATTCCCACTCGGTGCGCGGTGCGGATCCAGAGCTCCGCTCCAGCCTCCATCAAGCCGAAAGGCCGAGAGCAGCACGACGCGGCCGAGCCAAGGCTGAGAGAGGGCTCCATGTATTGTGTCAAGACCAGCGACCCCTAAATCGCGGCTTTTTGATTGCATCGAGATACACATGTGACGCCGGGAGTTCGTGCTGACTTCTCGCTGCGTAATCATCGAGGCCGGCATTGGAACATTTCGATGCCATGAAATCCCGGTGACGACTCGTGTTCACGGAGATTTCCGCTCGATAAGCTTCAAGTTTACGTGATGGGAGCCCGGGTTTCCCCTGAAACCGTTGCACCTAGTCGTGCTGAGGCAACTCTTTCCCTTAGTCATTGATTTTCGATGAATTTGCCCAAGCAGAGACATCCGCAGCGCGCATCAAAGGGTACACTATATCCGCTTGCCGTATTGCACATCTGACAGCCTGTCATGGAAGCACGCCAGTTCGGTCCGAGGGTCCACCACATAAGTCTTGAGGGGATCAGCCTTTTGACAGCAATCAGCTGCATATGTATGTAGTGTACCTACTGCATTGTATAAGCACTAGTACCTACATTGCACAAAGGAACAATGGTCCGTAGTGTGTAAGAATCACTTGAGAGATCCTTCCCAAGAAAAGGATCCAGATCGTCGTCGTTCTATAATTATCTCTGTTCAGCGCATAAGCCACATGATGATCCGACCGTTTGGGGGAAGCAGCACGCGGTGGCACCCCCGTCCCTGGCTCGGTCTATGGGGGTATCAGTAGGAAACTGTACGTGTACACGTTACGTATTATCTCAGCGCTCAGACCTCTAATTCGGGGCACGACGAACCAGATTACAATACAAAAATTAATTTATCGATAAAATGCCATGACTACTGTTTTGGGTAATATTTTTGACATGCGCCCCAAAGGTCTGAATTCTCGATGTACCCCCTTTAACAATCTACAAATACAAGCATCACCATCACTACCTTATAACTTCACCAAATCTTATCGCATCATCAAAAGAAATATACCCAGAATTTAAGAATCTATTACAAATTATACATAGAAATTTTCAAAAAGTTAGGATAAAAAAAAGTGCCAATATTAACCACCATAGTCGCGACCTATTTTCTAATAATTATCGTTTTCACCCCCTCGAGGATAACTATTATACTTCTAAACACATTGACAAAAAAAGAATTACACCATAATAACCGCATTGAAATTCTCTACCTCTATACATCTTTATATTCGCTAATATATCTTGTAGTAATATTGCTATCTGGAAGTGAAATTGTTTTTGGGTATACATTTTAGGTATTTGTTTGTCGATTACTATGAAGAGCGCATCGAGAACTCAGACCTTTTTTTTGGGCGTTCTGAGTCAATACATACAAATACACTGAAAGAAACGATGCACGGACCACAATCTGGAAACATTGGAAAGATTCGACCGCTGCCCAAAAAAGAAAGTAGGTCTGAGCACTGAGATAAGTTACGTACGCATTGCAACAGCTTTCCCTTTCCTCTCTGGCGGGAATTACAGTCCACTTTCGCGCCCAGCGGTCAGCCATTTCGCTCTTTTCAGTTGGCTGAAACGATGGCTTTCTGCGTGGCGCTGGCGATCATCGGCGCTAAGTCCCGCCTGGATCAGCGCCAACTTTTCTTCATTGTTACGGCACATCCCAAAACCGGCAGAATGGGCTGATGGGTTTTCGGTTGATACTCGTTAGTTTTTTCCGATACTGTTTCGTTCTTTGCTTTTTCTCCGTGCCCTTGCTTGCTTGCCCGTCAAAGACAGGTAAGGAGTTACGGTAGCAGTCATCGGAGATTGTTGCTTTCTTGCTCTGTGCTCGCCTCACCAGTCTGTGTTTTGCACCCAAAAATACGGACATAACAACGACGACGACGACGACAACAACAGTGACGATGATGACGAACAAGTAACTGCAACTGCGCAAGTCAGTTACATGCAGTCGAGTCGATAGAGTGAGCCACATCTCCAGAAGCCAAGCCTAGAAGCGCAAGATAACCTCTTCCCAGCCATCGCTTCGCTTCCCATGGCATTACGACACCTCGCGAGTCAGGGGCTGACATATCGTGGGGCCGGCGTATGTAGGAAGTCAGGCACAGGGTACTGCTACCCCATAAGCCTCGGCTCAAAGATGTGATGGTTTGTTGATTCCCCCTTTTTTTCCCTTCCGCCGTTCACACAGAAGCCCACTGTAATTTGTGCTACTGTAGGTACAGTGCTGTACTGTACGGAAAGCTTCTTTTCGGGGCCTTGTATGGTAACTTCCGTTAACATCCCTGCAACCACCCACTTACTTACGTACACGGCAGGCACAAGGGGAAGCACAACCAAATGTTGTCCCGGGAGTCGTTCCCGACAAGCCTGCTTGTTTCACTCCCTTGTTGATAACCTACCTGGGGACATGCTACCGATCTGTCAACCACGAACACAGCCACCACCACCACTCCCTTCAACTTCCAGTTAACAACGAAAGAAATCCGATGAAATGTAGTTCTTCATCTCGTTAAGCCGTGAGGCAACATAAAAGCAAAGAGCCACCTCTCCACTAACCAACAAACCCGCCATCAACCCCAGCCTCCACCGCGGGAGTATGAAGATCTATTTCCTCTCATCGTAAGGTGCAATCAAGACTACCGACAGAACAACGGCATGGAAGCCCATGATGGTGGGTCCATAGTAGGGGAAGCGAAGGGGGGAACTCGGAACCGAGACTGACTTCCGGAACGGTTTGTGGGCGGGCGGTGTGGACTGGCGGGCTTGATTTACTTAAACCCGAGACATTGATCACATCACATTGTCGATTTCAAAAGATTCTCCTGCCGTTGTTTTCGCTTCTTGGTAACTACTGCGTAGGCACTGTACTGTAGTGTAATGTGCCATGCTATGTACGCGCACGGGCAGGTGTGTGGATGTGATTGCGATGGTAATAAGTAAGTTCTAGTACATGCTTTAGGCAGGAAAGATTTCTGTGATTCTGTGGATGAGGTGCTTTGTGCGCTTGATATTCCTGGATAGGATTGCTTACACACATATGTAGGTACACTAGGTAAACAAACGCCTTTGACTATGTAGAGGTAGGCTGGGCCTAACATCACGTCAATCACTCACTCGATCATCCATGTCAGGTACCATCATCATCAACACTACACTACAGCGTGACGGTCGAGACAGCCAAAAGAACGATTGACGGTTGATGATCGATCGATGAGCCGCATACCTACAGTCCTAACAGAGCTGTCTTTTCCTTCCATACCAACGGCAATGCGCAAGATCAAGATCAAGATCAGAGATCAGAGAACAACAGCTGGCTAACCAGCCAAATGCCCCCCTGAATCAAAATGCAGATGTGCCAAATTGCCGTCAATTGCCAATGACCATCAACCGGATATCACGCATCATAACCGAATGGGAGCGCGGGAGATCTTCCCCTTTAGCCGAACGTGCCCGCCCCGTCCAGTCAGCCCCGTGTTTCAAACACCTTCACCGTACCAATTCTATCTACGACGATCCTATCCTATCCTATCTCCATCTCCAGATATTCAATGTGGTGTAGTGTTGTAGCGAGTCGATCAAGTTCAGCGCACGGGCTGATGATCACCACCTCCTCCCCCACCATCTCCACCAGGAGAAGAGGCTTAGAATCGATCATCAGTCATACTTTCTGATCTTCTCCTTTTTGTCACTCGCATCCACAGCTTCGAAACATCACCCAGGTAATCAGTTCCATGCCCCGGCTCGAAGAACTGCCGAAGGGCATGGGGACATGAGGGACGTGAAGAAAGACTTTGAGGCTTGAAGAGGGGGTGATCATTCATTCAGGGGCTAGTCGTGGTCGTGGTTGTGGTTGTGGCTGTGGCTGTGGCCGTGGTCGTGGACAGGGGGCGGGGGGTTCTGTGCTATGTTTACCGGGGCGCAAGATGGTGGTTTTAAAGGTGATGGCTTGTTAGGTTTGTAGGGGGGTCGCTATCCAGGTCCCAAAAACTAACCCGTTTCGGAAGTTGCACAGACCTCTTTTCTTCTCAAGATACATTCCGCAAGTAGTAGATGGCTAGTACCTACTGCGTATAGAGAGCATTTTGTGATATTGGTCGATGGTCACGCTAACTGAATCGTTGAACGGAAACATGTTGCCTGCTGTATGTAACCTTAACTGTGGTAGTTTGACCGGATGTTTTGTGGTGTTACATGCCGGACCCCGAGGGCGGCTGGATGGCGGATCATTGATATTTGGGTAGGTAACTCAAGATATTTCAGGCATGATCTTTTTGTGATTGTAGAGGTAATGATGGTATGTTTGAGGTGTTGAGTGCGAAGGCCTTGTACGTACATCTTGTTGCTTTTTTAGTATGTAGGGGGTTTGAAATGTATTGAGACCTCCGCCATGACTACCAAAAGCAAAAAAGATTATTGTTTGATTGACGTTGGAATATACGCAAAGAAACGGTTGGAGACAACGGTTGTCGTTGAAGCGGAAGCCCGCATCAAGTATTAGGAGCATGGCGTTAAGAAAGGAAGGCAATATTTGCAAATGGTGGTGTCACAGATATCTCAGCACCGTCAACACCATGGAACCAATGGGACTCCTTTCTTTTTCTCTGGCAAAGGGGAGACATGACTGGGTTTGAAATGCAAGACGGTGATGTTGCTAGCCTATTCTTGCTTTGTAATGGGAGGGGGAGGGGGGGATATTGTGAGAAAGTCATGTTCATTTTCTTTTCTTTTTTGTTGTGTGATACGATGGGAAAGAAAAAATCCGAAACAAATGACCAACTTCTATGTGAGCCGTATACATACAGAGCCACCCTTGTATCTATCTAGTCGTAACGTATGTAACCTCTAATGCCTTGATGCGATATCCCTCCCTGTAATTGTCCAGAGCCCTTTAAGCATCTAGCTTCAGACGATCGAGCATCTTATCGATCTTGTCCAGTAAGATCTGGTAGTTGACCGCATCCGACACAAACTCATCCTCAACCAGCTTCCCGTCTAGTGTTCGTACACCACCTCCTCCCTCCTTACCATCACGTTCAGTGCTTCTTCCCTCCTCCTCCTCTTCTTCTGGTTCCCTCTGACCGTCCGAGGGCTGTTCAGAACGGATTTCCCCATCCTCAGCCTCTGCTGCCAGTCCTTCTACCTGGGCAGCATCAATCTCGCCCTCCTCATTCAACATCTCTCCAATGCCATCACCCTCGAACCGGAACCGGAACCGCTCGCCCAGATAGTACCGGATATCGTCCAGCAACTCGATAGTGTCCGTCTCCTCACGTCTCTCGAGCCGGGACGCACTTTCCTGGATCAACTCGGCGAACTCTTCTTCGTCGATGTAGTCCTCCAATCGGCTGGCTAGGTACCGGGCAGCGAAATCTTCGAGACGCTGGACCTTGAGATCCCAGGCGGCGTGGATGACGTCGTAGACGTTGATGGGTTCCACTTCGACTGGTTGCTCATCCACTTCAGTCAATCCTTTTGAAGGCGTCGAAGTCGACGTTGCAGGTGGTGGTGATTGTAGCTCTTCCGCAGCCCCGCCGTGGGTTCGGTCTACCAGCGCGTTGCTGGTGCCGCTACCTAGGGTGCTGATCGCCACGGCGGCTTTGTTCTTAAGCTTATCCAGCAGTAACATGTCCGCCTCGTAGAGAAGATCGAGGGCCAGTTCAAGCGGGCAGTCGGAATTTTCGGTGTAGAGAAATGCAAGGATGATTTCAAGGACTTGGGGAAGACAGTCCATCTTGATGACGTGGAGATGCTCGGTTTCCTTGGCTTCCATGAACTCGGAGGAGAACATGGTTGCGAAATAGGGACTGCGGATGAGGAAGGCTTTGTGCACCGGGAAGAGGACTGAGCGTCTGGGCCTTTTCTTCCCATTCGAAATTCCATTTGTCGAGTTCGACGCCGCTGCTGGACCGATGGGGATGCCGATGCCATTACTCGATATAGTAGGCTCTTCCACCGGCTCGACGGCAGTTTCCTCTTCCTCGTCGTATTCGTCCGCTCGCAGCAAACAGTTTGCCGAAATGGCGTTGTCTCGGGGCCATTTCACATCACCCACCCTACGAGTGTCAACCGTAAACTTGTGCTTCAGAACCGTGTCCCGGAAATAGGCCGCTACCTGAGCCCGAGCACGCTGAACCTCATCTTGGTGTCTCTGGCGCGCCAAGCGTCGGTCGCTCGTAGAAAGAACAGCCTCCCACAAATGGGCAATTTCGAGCTGCTTGCAGAGCCTGTCGATCCCTTTGAAGACCTCTTCCTCGGTGGCTTTACTCCGAGGTCCCACAATGTCGCGTGGCAGCTCAGCAAGGTAGAGATATCTTATGACCACCCGGAAAGCCTCAACCGGAACGGAATGGGAGAGTTTCCAGGTAGCAGTTTCAGGAGCTTCGGTGAACTTTCGCCGGAAGTAGGGCGATCTGGATGAGAGGATGAATTTATGCAGGTGGAACGACTCGGAAGCTGTGAGCAGAGTGATGTCGGTTGTCTTGGGAGTCTCGCGGAAAAGCAATGAGGTGATATGTGACGACCATGCCTGTAAAGGATCCGCAGTTTTGGTGTAATCGTAGGAAAGAAGCAGATTCCGGATCTTGTTATTCAGAGCGTTGTAGACGGCACGCTCTCGCTCGAATGAATCGGGATCGGCCAGAGCACCTGGGCTTCCGTGTAAGTGACTGAATGGTGGAGTGTTGGTATTTGGAAAACAACATACCGGATTCTAGCAGGAGTTGCACCAATTCATAATGGCCACATAAACTTGCCTTTTTTGAAATATCAGCATTATCTTAAAATGAAAGGATCATGGCTTAACCTATGAAGCAAAAACATCACGTACAATAATGAGCGGAGTATAATCGAACCTGTCTTTGCCATTGATGTTGACGCCACCTGAGATCAACTCCTGACAATGCTTCAGATCACCTCGACGGCACGCTTGTATGAACTCATGGAACTCTGGGGAATCATCAAGGGGATGTTCGTTGCGGAGGACGCCTTGGCGAATAAGCTGTTCATCGTCTTTGAGCTTGAGCTCGAGCTGGTCTTTGCGGAGTACCATATTCTTTTGTGTATATTACAAGGAAGGGGTATCGACATCAAGGGTCCAAAAACAAAACGAGAAGTATATATTTTTTGGGGGAGTGCACCAAAAGAGAGGGTGGCGGCACTGCAAGATGGTATCTCGATGCCGGAGATATGTAAACGGACGGAGGAAAAGCGCAATCGGGTCGCGTACGGGGCGCTAGCACGGACCCGAGAGAGAGAGCCGATGAAGTCGTGAATGTTCACTCAAGTGGAAGTCGCCGCCACCGGATGGTCGATGACGGCCGCCGATTGCGTATCTTATCTTATCTTATCGCGTCTTACACTGGGCTGTGAACATTTAAGTGGGCACGGCTTGACCGCCCCGCGCCAGTTGCTGGGCAACGCCATGTTGACTGGTAGGGATTCTCCCTTAGGTTCGTCTTGGATCGGGCAGCCCATTCTGATCCGACACGAACCAACCGGGCGAACCCAACAACTTCAATTGGTCAGTCATCCTTTCCCGACACCAGATTACACCCATCGCATTCATCGCATTCATCGCATCCATCGCATCCATCGCATCAATTGCATTACCACCTCTTAGACGATCAACGCGGTCCACTTCCCGAAACCATTGTCTTCTTATGGATCAGGCGGCATATTCTTCCCAATTCATGATAGCCTGTCAGAGGTCCCGTTGATCTAGTCAACCGCCAAAATGTCGGAGAGCGACAAGTACGACCTTTTAGAAAAGATCGGTATGTATGCCGTAATGCCCTCCCCAAACCTCCAACGGCGCTCTCTCCACATGCACATGCACAAAGGGCAGCAGTGGAATTGCTGGCTGACAACCGACTTGCTTGACAACTACAGGCCATGGCTCGTTTGGCATCATCCGAAAGGTGCGGCGCAAGGCCGACGGCATGATCCTCTGCCGCAAGGAGATCAGCTACCTCAAGATGTCGCAAAAGGAGCGCGAACAGTTGCACGCCGAGTTCTCGATCCTCTCGACCCTACGTCATCCCAACATTGTCGGATACTACCACCGCGAACATCTCAAAGCGACCCAGGACCTACATCTCTACATGGAATACTGTGGCAATGGCGACCTGGGCCGTGTTATCCGCAACCTTATTAAGAATAACCAGTATGCGGAGGAATCGTTCGTCTGGAGCATCTTTGCCCAGCTTGTCTCTGCTTTGTACCGCTGCCACTATGGCGTCGACCCTCCAGAAGTCGGCAAGACCGTCCTTGGCTTGGGCGCAACTGCAAAGCCAAAGCCTCCTTCGAGTGGCACGACTATTTTGCACCGCGATCTCAAGCCCGAGAACGGTAGGTGACCCTGTAATGCCTATGTGGACTGGTTCTAACGTGTTGCCTCGTAGTGTTCCTGGGCGAAGACAACTCGGTAAAGCTTGGTGACTTTGGACTGTCCAAGGTCATGTCATCGCACGATTTTGCCTCGACCTACGTTGGGACCCCCTTCTACATGTCGCCGGAAATCTGCGCGGCGGAGAAATACACATTGAAGTCGGACATCTGGTCATTAGGATGCATCATATACGAACTCTGCGCCCGAGAGCCCCCATTCAACGCCAAGACGCATTACCAGCTGGTTCAGAAGATCAAGGAGGGAAAGATCGCGCCATTACCTTCTGTTTACTCCGGAGAACTCTTTGCTACCATCAAGGATTGCCTGCGAGTGAACCCCGACCGGAGACCAGACACAACCACTCTTCTCAACCTGCCGATCGTTCGATTGATGAGGAAAGAAAAGGAAGTTGTGGAATTCAGCAGGACGCTCAGAACGAAGGAGGAGACACTTAACAAGCGCATCCGCGAGCTTGACAGCAAGTTGTCCGCGCTCGAAACCGAAAAATCGTCTATACGCGCCGAGATCGATGCTTCGCTGAGAAGGGAATGGGAAGTCAAGGCGCGGTTGGAGATTGACCGTCTGGTGGCCCAGGAAATAGAATCTCTGCAACAAAAGTTCGAGCAGGAGGTCCAGGCGCGGGTTGAAGCAGAGCTACAACGACACGGGAGAGGACTCTTGTTCAACAGCCATGGCCAGCAGGGCTCATTCTCTTCGACTGCTGCTACCTTGGTGTCTGACTTCAACCAGTCCTCAGTCGGTAGCGGCGACGGCGACTTTCCTTCTACCACGGACATTACCGATATCTCGATTGCTGGGTCTACTGATGGCTTTGATGTAACCAAGAAGATTCCACGGACACCCTTCCACAGAGCCCAGACATATTCTTCAGCCCCCGCCGAATCTGTTCTTGGCACGCCAATGGATATCGAAATGGCCTCACCATCACCTATCACGATCGCTTCCCTCTCCCTTTCGCCCCGTCGGATGGCTTTGACAAAAGCGCCGACCACACAGCCCAGGATGATCTTTGGCGGCGAGCCAACTCCGAGGGAGAAGAGCAACTGGGACGTTCCAAGGGAAACGGACATGATGGACTCTGGCGACGAGTCCGAGGCGGAGGCTCTGGTTCCTTCACCGAAACCTATCGCTAGATCCAGCAAGAACCCTTTCAGTACTCTCACAACCAAGTCGAGGCCGTCGCTCAACTCGCAACAGAATTCAAATCCTCTTCCTATCCACGGTTTGCGCTCCAAACAGACGTTAGCCACCCGCTCTAAGACAGTTAGTGGAGTTCCGTCAATAGGACAGCACCCCCTTCGTTCCGCACCCAGCGCTCCCGCTCTGCGAGACCGCAAACCCAGCCCAACCCGACGACACAGTAGGATACCATCGGTAACGGGGGTGGGCAGGAGACTTAGCGCGAACAACAACAATAACAACAGTGGCAGCGACACGGCATCCTCAACTATCACATCCAACATAACCGTCAGGACAAGAGGTCTCAAGCGCATGTCATCCACGTGCGATGAATCGTCGTTCTCCTCGCAACAAAGCAACCAAACACAACAACCACTGCCACAAGCTCCGCCACTTAAGAAGATCGGACTTACGGCCGCCAAGAACATCCGCGGAAGCTCGCTCGTCGAGCTGCACCAGGCTCGCGCCGGTGGTAGGCCCATCAGCGCGATCATGTCCAACGAAGCTAAGCTGCGCGCATTTAAGGAACACGCGACAATTGCCGCGTCAGACAGCAGCAGCACGACCAGCAGCCTACTACCGACACGGCCACGATCACAACCTCAACCGATAACCGCCAACTTCGAGCAGCAGCAGCAACAGCAGCAGCAGCAGCTAAGTAATACCAATAGCACCTCCTCTTCCAACAGTGCAGGAAGCGGTAGCGCCACTGGAACAGGAACAGGAACAGGAACAGGAAGTGGTACTGGGGCTGGGGCTGGGGCTGGGCCAAAGTCGATTCCGTGGCCGGTAGCTCCCGTATGGAACGATCCGGAAGAGATGCCCAGTCCGTTTATCGTGAAGACCTCGAAAAAGCCGGAGAGCTTTGAGAAGCCAGCGAGCTTTGTGAGGCCGGCGTCGAATTTGAGTCATCAGAGCTGATTGAAATCTTCGCTCGCCCCCTTGCTTGCTTGCTGCATCATCATCATCATAATCATCATTATTAACATCGATCTATGGCTCCTTCTTTTCCCCTTGCTCGTTTTCATTCCGGCTTTCATTAAAGCGTTTTCTGGTTCTGGTGCTGGTTCTGGTTCTGGTATAGGTTCAAGTTGGATCAGTTTCGGCAAATGCATAGCATCAATCATGGCATGGCGTCAAGGCAAAGGGGAAAATCAGACGGACGGGGTAAAAAAGAAGAAGTGGGGGACGGAGGTGAAGGAAACGAGAACAAAGACGAAGAATGAAGGAATGCGAATTGCAAAGAGAAGAATGACCACACTATCATATGCTTGGGCGCCTCGGGTGTGTACCAGCATGTGACGAAATAGAATGGTTCGCTCCGTTTTTGCGAGCTTCTTATTTCACTTGGTGGTTACTACTGTAAAGTCACCTTTTGGCAACGGCGTGGGCTGACGGTTCTAGAGAGATCAAGTGACATCGTAACTGAAGAAGACGACGATTCATGAGCATTCGGAATTTTCTGTGGGAGTTTTTGTGGCGTTGGCGGTATTAGGAATGGCCTGGGGATGGATATGATGATGAATGTCATGACATGGATGACGTGGAATACGGATTGCTGCGTTTGAGGTGTGCCAGGAGGCGCAAACAACTACTAGTGTCCAAATTACTTCCACCGCAGAATGGAGGAAGCCACAGTCGTTCGTTCACAAGTGCACTTATGGTACTTTTTCATGGTATCTGCAGAGTACAACGTATCCAACCTCGGTAAACAAGAATCTTTTTGCCATCCTTCCCTCCTTTTCCGGCCAGCCTGGTATCCCAAGATAACGATATGAAAAAGACAGAGCACGCATCCTAAACCTTGATCCAACAGGATTCCTTGCTCCTTAATCATGTTTCCGACAACTATCTTGAGCTTTCATCTGTGGCTCGTCCGAAAACTCCACCTAACCTATTCTCTCTTCTTCTGACACCCTCAGATCTTTGATAAGCAGCCTGCACCGCCCTCCTGCCACCCAGTTTGGCCTCCTCCTTCTCGGCCGCCTCCTCCATCATGTTGAGCGAAGAACCCAGAATCCTTCCGATCACCTAGTTTGGCACGACAGGGTTCTGGATGCCAACCACTTGGATACCGCCACCCTGCCTCGCCGGGACCTCTTTGGTCGTCTGCTGAATCTCCTCCAGCGGGAGGAGCTTGTCGCTCTGAATGGGCTCGAGGAGGTAGCGTCTGTGCCAGGGGCCGACAAACATGCCCTCGGGATCGACGCTCTCGCGGACGGTGCCCCACCGCTGGAAGTCCTCGCCGTACCATCGGGCCAGGTCGGCCTGGGTCGCGGTGAAGGTCTTGGCCCAGTGCGGCTTGCCGCCGAGCTCGCGCATGAGCCACTCGAAGCCGAGGTAGTAGCGCTCTGTGGCGTTGTAGGTCGGCTCGCGGTGGTAGGGGCGGTACATGATGGCGTTGAGGTAGAGCGTCGGGCCGTCGGACTGCGTCGGGTCGAGGAAGGGCCGCGTGTTGGCTTCCCGCGAGGTGTAGACGGTCGAGTCGCTAGCGCGCACTTCGACGGGGCTGTGCACCCAGAGACCCTCTGCGCTGTAGGGGATGCCGTGCTCGACGTAGCCTTCGTCGCCGGGCTTCAGGTTTTGAAGCCAGGCGCCGAGACGCTGAAGAGCCTCGGGGCCCTTGTGCAGAGGGATGGCCCACTCATTGACGGATTGGCTGTACAGGCAGTTCAGCAGGAAAGCCTTCTGGCTGGGCTGGACAGCGTTGATGCGAGTGGCTTCGCCGTTCTTGAACCCGTACTGCATGCCGAAAACGAACCACTCGATCCAAGGAGTAATGCGCGGGATCCACCTGGAGAGAGCAAGGAGGTTGTGGTAGACATAGTAGCCCAGCCAGCTATCATAGTAGCTTGTTGGCGGCTCACGTTGCTTGACGGCGCCGGTCTTCAAGTCGACCGGGTCGACAACGTCCGCGGTCCAAACAGCAGCGCGGCGCATGTAGGGGAACCACCAGATACGCACAAACTCGGCCTGACTCCAGAGATCCTTCTCCCATCGCTCAAAGATGCGCTTATCCGAGTCGATTGCCTGGCTCCAGGCAAGCGAGAAAGCCGGAACGGCCTTGAAAGTGACCTCGGTGATAATACCCAAGGCTCCAAGGGAGATCAAAGCAGCCCGGAAGAGATCAGGCTTGTCCTCGGGGGAGCACGACAATGTCTCGCCATTGGCAAGGGTAATCTTGAGCTCGGTAATGTTCTCACCGATGAGACCGTGCTTGATGCTGCTGCCGTGTGTGCCCGTGCTGATGGCACCAGCAATGCTCTGCTCGTTGATGCTGCCGAGACTAGGCAAAGCGAGCCCGCGGCGATCCAGTTCGTCACTGAGCTGGTAAAGACGGATACCCGCTTGCACAGTAACGAGACCGGTCAAGTGATCAACGGAGATGATCTTGTTGAAGTTGTCCAGGTTGACAAGCCAGGACGAGGTGCAGGTAATGTCGGAAGGAGAGTGACCGCAGCCGGTGGTGGTGACACGGCGACGGGCATGACGGGCCAAGCGGACGACCTTTTGAACTTCTGGGACCGATTCCGGTTGAATGTAGAGCTCGGGCAAGCTGGTAAAGGTGCCGGCCCAGGTTCTGTGCACATGGGCAGCTTTTGCCCGGAAAGGAATGCCGCCATCGCGCAGGCTGGCGAGCTCAATGATCTCGCGCACGTTGGACGGGAGGGAGGCGAGCGCCGGGTTGCTCTCGGTCGCCATGTTGAGCGGTTGGGTTTCCCCAGATGATGGATGTTATACGAAAAGTTTTGCCCAGCCGAAGCAAAATGAGAACAAAAGAGAAAGATAGGTCTTTTTTCTAGTTACTATGACAGGACAGGGGCAGCGATAAAGTTGCAATGACTTTGTTATGCGATCGAGGGCGAAAGCGGCCGGAGTGGAGATCCCGATATTTTCTACTGCGTATAACCGGAAGGAGCTACTACCACTTTGTGCCGGAGGCGGGGAGGTCAAAGAGGAAATCACGGCCGAAGCGCCAAGGATGTGAGCCTCGACGACGGCAGGCGATAATGCAAACTATCGAATTTTCAAAGGACTGGCAAGCCCGTCATTCATCGATGAGCTGTTTGAGGAAGCAGAGAAAATGAAAAGGTGAAATGGCAGTTGCCGTTGCATCAGACAGACGGGTCTCGATCGGTAGGAACTCCGATCGGAGGGATCCACGCTAAGTTGACCAATCCATTGCCTTCTCTGATTGGCCAAGATCTCATTGTCTAGACTCCTTGGCTCGGAGACCCTTGGTGATGTTGTGCTGCATCAGCACTGACGACATTTGTTTACTTTCTCAAGCCAACTGCTGTGTGGCTCTCGAGGCAATTCACATTTCACTCGGCGATAATATGATGTGAATAAGGAGTATTTGTTGAACAACCATTAAAGGAAGATATACCTCAAGTTACCTATGGGATTAAACATTCAAACAATCTCCTGAGAACCTCTGAGGTATTAGCGAACCCTTCAGGCCAACCGTTGACTGATCGACATCTCCCTGCACTCTTGGCCCCGCCCTATGTTGTTTACCCCTGAGCCGCATGAACAACGTCGTGTCATCGAGAAATCCACCACCCAAGACCGTTATGAAAAGACCAAATCTGAATTTCTGGATTTAGTATTGCGGAGGGGCTGTGGTTGAAGGCCAAAAGCACAAAGTTCCCCCTCGGAAAGCTGATGGATCATCTTGTCCCAGGGATATTAAAAAGCAAGCCCAGAATGCCAAACTCCCAGCTGCCAAAGACCCCAAATTCTGGACATAAATGAGAGAACTCCCGCAGCTGTGCAACCACATCGTTGGCCACAACCTAGCCCTGAGCCCTTAAACTCTCAGGGTACCGACCTCCCGGTACAGGGCGACGCGGCCATGTCTGGGCTTGATCTGGTAGCAAAGGGTGACCGGATCACCAGTGAGGTTCTTCTTGCAGTACTTGCAGTCGATCTCTCTGGTCGCCATAGACACTGGGCCCTCCCACTTGTTGTCACACATTGCCTTGATGCAGAGCCACTGGCCCTGATATTCCTCCTTGCCCAGCTGCTTGTGGACATACTCGGGGTTGCCTGGATGGCTAGACAAGCACTTCATGATGTGCTGGATCATCGTCTCGTTGGTTGCAGGGGGCTGATTGGAATCTGGAACGACGTTCTGGATGATGTGGCTGGCCTTGCGTGCAAGCTCCTGGTACTCGTTCTGTTCCTTGCTCGTGAAGACAGCTTCAGCGCTAGGCTGCTTGTTGTCCTTTCTGTCGTCCTTCTTGTCAGGGCCGTTGAGAGGACAGGTCTTTGCAGTATGGCCGTGCCAGTCGCAGAGCTGGCACGCGGCGCTCTTATCACCCGGTGCAGGATAGCCAATCGAAGCCGATGAGGGCAGGTCGTTCAACTTGAGTGACTTGAGGGGGATACGGAAAGTTTCTGGGCTGGGAGGCGGAGGTTTGGGAAACTCGGGGGTGGTGGTATGGGATGCGCCGGAGCCCTTCGGGGGCGGAGGGATTGGTGAACCGTTCGTGTTCTTAGGCGGAGAGCAGGCAGGCTCTTTGTCGGAGTCACGCTCGTAGTCTGGGGTAGAGACCCGTGAAAACGAAGTCGGGGGAGTGGTGAACTGGACAGTCTTGGGAGCAGGAGCAGGAGGATTGTAATCAATACTGTCAAATTGATCCCAGCGCTGAGGAGCACTTGTCGCACGAGGAAAGCTGGTGTAATGCGTCGGCAATGTTGAAAACAGGCTCTCGGGGTAACCAACAGCGCTCTGTAGGGGAAGCTGGTTCGCCATGGGAGGGATGTATCTCACGGCTCCCGGTGGATGCTGAGGTCCCGATGGATATTGAGGTCCGGATAGAACCTGAACCTGAGGTCCCGATGGAAACTGTGTTGGTATACACTGCGGTTGCGGGATTGGCGCGGCAGAATTCGTCGCATAGCTAGCGTACGGAACATAGTATTCCTCGCGATCGGTGACCGAAGAGCCGCGGTAGCCGCGGCGGGGTGGATTGTCGCTCATTGCGAGAATATCAGGATGAGTTGCTAGAGGCTTTTTTTCGGCGCGAGTTTCGTCGGCGAGAGCACTTCTGAGGGCGATGGTTCCGCAGAACTTGTCGGTGTTGAGCGGAGGACGGCTCGTTTGGCAGGGTGACAGAGAGCCTTCTGAAGAAAAGTTTGGGTGTAGAGTTGTTGTCCGGGCAAGCCTCTTGCCCTGAACAAATAAGGTGGTCTGGGAAGAAGATGTTGTTGCGAAGGCGAGTGTCTTGAGATGGGTTTTAAGAAGATAAAAACCAGAAGACGGGGGACGGGATGTGGGAGGTCGGCCGACAACCAAGGAAGTCGAGTTGTCCCAGGGGCAGTGAATGGCTCAGGCCACGCTGCTCTGGGTCGAAAGTATTCGACTTGAAGACGGAAGGTGCGAGTGACTTGCGTTGCGAGCCGCTCCTTCCTTTTCTGAAAAAGAGAGCCGCGAGTATCGCGAATTGTGGGAGGAAAAACGTGATCCGACACCTCGTCGACAGTACCAGCCCTGCGTTTCAATTCGGACAGCCGACCGTCCGTAATCTTCATCCCACCGAATTGGTCGCCTCAGTGCCACACATTGTACTCCGGTCGAGTCGTTGTTTGCGCGTCTTTCCATCCCATCTCGGTCATGTCCACGTAGAACGCGTCCAACTCTCGCACCCGACATTAAGCATCTTTTAGCCCACTGCCCCTCTTCACCCGCGCTCACTCCCGATTCCCTCACCAAGGTTCTCCTTCGTAGCCTTTCTTTTCTCGATATCTCCATTCGAAACTTATCATCAACCTTCACGCATCATATCCTTTGAGGTTCTGGCCTCCTTCACCAACTTGAGAATAAGAACCTCTCAGTCTCACACAACCGTTCCTAGCCACCATGTTCTACAGTCACGAAAGTAAATAGATTCACTCCTCTTTCAGCTGGAATGTGACGATGAAGTTGTACTAATTCCTTCACCAGTCTTGACCAACCAGCAGTATGGTGTTGCCACCGTCTGGTAAGTGAACCTGAGTCAACTTTCGCGAACCTTTCTGCGACTTCAAGGTGAGACGGCTCAAACTAACGCAACTCTACCCTTCTCCAGGTTGGTGTCCACCTTTGGACTCAGATCCAGCAACAGAAAGATCTCGCGCAAGGCTATCCAAGAAGTCAATGTCCGCAAAGCCTGCGAGACCATCCTCCAGCCGGGCGCCCCCATCGCCTTACGACTGCAGGGAAGGCTGCTATATGGCGTCTCGAGGGTCTTCTCGCAGCAGTGCTCCTATGTGCTCACCGACGCTGAGAAGATCCATATGCACATGAGATGCTTCTACAATGTCTTAGGGGGCAGCGAGAATGCCCTCGATCCGCAAGCCGGAAAGGCAAAGTATGTTTTCCCCCCATTGCGACGACCAGAGAGATGTGTCAGTCTAACCTCACATTTGCAGACGCAACCAACTCATACTTCCGGATGATCCAGACTTCGAGGTCGAAATGGGACTCCCAGCCTTCCACTTCGACGAGGAAGGAAACCTGGCTTCGCAATTCCACAGTCAAGCCTCACGCAAGACTTCGTCCCAATTCTCGCCGCTTGACAGGTTCAACCTCACACCGGATGGCAGCGGCTCCTTTATCATCGGCCTTGATCTACCTCAATCCTCTCCAGTAGATCCTCTGTACTCTCAACACTCTTCCTACTCGTTGGGACCCCTTTCTCAACACAAGCCTGACGACGATATGATGCAGTTTGGTGAACCCGAGGCCAACGCCGAGATTTTCGGTGATTGGGGAATCGAGATCGACGCTGACGGCAACGTGATGGCAACCGTGGACGAGCCTGAGCTGCCCATTCTGCCACGCCCCGAGGAGGAGCGCGCTCATGCCACTGCATCTGGCCAAATTCGTGGCGAATCGGAATTCTACTTTGACGATCAAGGTGACCTGCTGATGAACGAGGGCACTACCCCTCCGCCTGAGGCCGACGAAGTCCCTGGCCTTGTCCCAGACCAAGTTGAGCAAGCTCAAGAAGACCAAATCATGGAAGAAGCTGAGGAAGCACAAGTCATTGCGGACGAACCTGTGGTTGAGGCAGTCGCCGCACCTGTTCTACGTCGTCAGCGCCGCCGCGCTGTGCTGGCACCCGACGAGGACACCAAAATCAGTCGCCATGAACTGAAGTCATGGAGTAATGATTACCTTGCCAATGTCGAGCGGGCGAACAACGCTTCTAGACGCGCGGCCGCAACGAACCCAGCTGCTGCCAAAAAACACGCATACGATCTCGTATTTGGTCGCGGAGTTGGGGGTGTCGGAACCTTTGATAATGGTTTGGACTCCGGAAACCATCGCAGTCATCCACTGGCAAGTCTCTTTGCAGGCGCCGACTTCGCTGCCGAAGTCTTGGACATCGACATTAACGTGGAGGACCAAGTCGGAGGAAGACGCAGCCATCGGCGCACAGCCCTCGAAGCACTCGAGTTAGAGGAAGAAGACGCCGAGAGACGTGTCCGTCGCCGCCTCAGCGATGAGAACGAAGAAGAACAACAACAAGAGCAACCGCAGCAGAATCCCGAGCCGCAAACCGAGGCAGGCCGAGGCTTGTTTACCGGAGGAGCCGAAGAAGACGCCGAAATTGGAAGAAGAGATGGCTCAGCACTCCCCGATATTCCCTCCGACGCTCCCTGGAACCGGCCCCCATCCCTCGTGCCGGGCTCATCAGTCAAAGGCGACAGTCACCACCCCGGATCCAGCCGTCAAGTGAGCGCCAGTCCACTCCACAGCCGTGGCAGCCACTTGGCTCACCTTCCTCCCATCGATCGCCTCAGCGACGCCGGATCCTACGCGCCATTCTTGCACTCCGGCAGCGTCACCGGCTTTTCATCTGATCCCATCATGCCGCCTGGAGAAGATGAGCCGCAGCTTCCGCACTTGCCTGGCGGCTCTCATGGTAGCCAGCTCCTGCGCCGTAGTCCTTCCGGCGAAGCTGGAGCCGGTACACAGGCTGTGGCCGAAACCTCCCAAGTCATGCGAGACGCTCTAGACCGTGACGGCCGCAACTTCTTGACATACGTCAACATGGTAGCCAAAACTAGGGGAGGGACGCGTTCCCTCGGCGGTGGTACACCCTCCCAAGCCGTGGGTGACGGAGACGGTAACAGGCGTCTCAGACAGTGGGTTGCCTTTGACGAGCTGTTGGATGAACCTAGGGACAGAACCCGGCAGGTGGCGACGCAGGCTTTCTACAACGTGCTGGTCCTTGCGACCAAGAACGCGATCAAGGTCGAGCAGGACATGGAGGACTTCCAGCCTTTTGGTGAGATTCGAGTGGGCGTTGAGGTGTCGGAGGCTGAGATGCTGGGTATGATGGAGGAGGATGGTGATGAATGAGTGAGTGGTGCGGAGGACTTTGCGAACGACACGCACTTATCGACATGATTGGTGCCGACGTTGCGGTCCGTTTTATCCTATTTTTATTTCGAGGTTCGGGTTGTCTGGTTGAGAAATGGGATAAGGTATGCTTTGCTCCCCATGGGTTGATTTTGAATGGGGGAAAGATCAAATGAGATACCGTCATGGATGGTTTGCCAGGCATTCGTGTCTCTGGCGACAACCGTTCGGGAGTTTGTGGTGGATGGGATCTCAGGTTCTACTAAGGATATAGGGGACTTGATATTCGGAGAGGTATGGGAAGGGACAACTGATTTCAGGCGAACGACAACTCTTCAACACGCTGGGGCTCACTTTGAGAGAAGGGAACCGTCATTTCGCAGCTGAACAATATCACAATGAATCAGTTCCAAGATAGCACAAAGATGAAAATCGCAATTGAGTGGTAGAAGTTTAATAAAATTATTTTTCTTAAAATATGCCGAGGCATGTTCAAAGGGCTGTGCATATGATAGTAAAGAGACCAGCCCTTACCGTGATCCTCACTGAGAATCATTCAAAGTCATCATCATCCACGGGTTCACGATCTGTGAAAACCATGTACTCTGCATCATCAACTGTGTCGCCAACAACCTTCTTCCACGCCTCACGAACATGCTTCAGCAATGAATCGTCCATAGAGAGGGAAAGAGAAGGGCCGGGCAGATCAAGGGTCAACTGATCAAGTCGACTTTGTTTCACACCCGCAGCCTGCTCATAGTATAACTGATACAAGCACTGGGGAACTTGATCATGGTCCACGGCGGAGAGAAAGGATTCAAGAGCACGGCTCAAGACCTCCTTGGAGTTGGAAGTAGCCATTGTGGACAAGTATAAGACACCTATTGATTTCCAGTTAGCCTTTGCTCCTCACATATTATGAATGATGCAAAAAGGTTGAAGGGATGAGAGTACGATCAGAATGTCAGAGGTAGTTATCGTCAACGCCGAAGCTTGGACAATGTAGATAAGTATTCAAGATGTGGATCATCATAGTACTCGGGAGGCAAGTGCTGAAAGGAGAATGGAATGGATAAAACTTACTCTGACCATTGGGGCATTCGCCAGTACCGCTAGAGTGAGCGAAAACATAGACTGGGGAAGTGTTTGCCGCGCCGGATATTGTTAGTGAGCCCGCAGGCAGAGCGACGACAGCAACGCATGGTGTCGGTGCCCCCTCGATGGTAGACTCAAACAAGCTCTTGAGCGGAGAACCAACAACGGCCACTAGCCTACTGATGCTCGGTTCATCACCAACGCTTCCGTCCCCACGCACGAGCAACTTGGTTTTCACCTTGTCGCCGCTGGTCAGCTCGAGCTCAACCTCGTCGGTAGCAGTAGCCATTGACTTGATACCAGCACCAAGCATGTACACAGCACCACCAACCGCACCAGCTCGACAGGCAACTTGAGCAATCTCAGAAATGCCACCCCATTTGGGATAGAGAGCAGCAAAGCCGGGACCAAAGTGACCCATGGAGGTGAGATGACGATAGATGATGGACAATCCGTCCTCGGTGCTGATCCTGCCATCCAGCGAGAGCGTGAGAGCGATGATGTAGGCCTTGAGCTCGGCATCCATCTTGAAGTGCTCCTGTAGGAAGTCCACCAAGGGTTTGTCGACAAAAGGCTTCCAGGCATCTCTCTGCTCCGGACTGTCGTAGTCCAGCACGAACTTGAGAAACTTCATCAGTCCGCGCTTTGCCTTGGCCGAGATGGCAGTGGTCGAAAAGACGTCTTCGCGAGTTGAGGGGATGCGGACAAGGCTGGGTTGCTGTGCGGGGTCGAGGGGTGCTTTGAAGATGTAGAATGATCCGACGGCGAGGAATTCCACCTGCCGGTACGCCCGGGAAGAAACCAATTGAGATAGCAGCTCCGAGCGGGCGTGGATCAACTGCGGTGCTAGTGCCAACGAGTACGCTCTGGGGAATGAGAGACCCGCAACATCCGGGTTGGTGATGGACGCGGACCTGAAGAGGCCTTTGTCCTCGGTAGCCAGACGGTCAACCCAGGACTCAGCTTCTTGCAGGCTGAAAGCCGCTTCCGCCCCGCCATAGTAGTCATTGGGGTCTATGTGCAAAATGTTCTTGCCCGATCGCGAAAGGGATCTTCAAGGCGGAGAACAGCTATGTCAGTCGGTCAGTTAGACGGGAGAACGATGGAAGTCGGATAGACAAGAGGGGAAGTTTGCTTACAGTGCAAGCAGAGACTGCTGCAGTCCGGTGCCGCAGATGACGACATCCCAGAGGGTGTCGCTGATAGATCCCATCGCCATGACTAGGGACTCTGTGGTTCGCGGAACTGGCAGTCTGCTGGGAAAAGAGTTGGGAAGAGGAAGCGAGGGTTGCAGCGGAAATTTTGAAATGAAGTTAAAAGTGTTTGTTTGGTTCTTGCGGAGCCGGCAGTTCCTCGGACCGGTGTGGTTTTTATCGGCCCCGCCAAAGCTTTCACTTTTGTTGGTCTTTGCTCTGCCCCCCGCCTGGCAAACGCGCGGGCGCACGGGCCATTGGCCAAGCTTCGAAATTGTCAAAATTCGACGGCCATCCGCCCAAATTTCCCTTTTTCTCTCATCAACCACTCAACGAAGAGACGCGATCGCTGCTGCTGTTTCGGCAGCCCAACAGTATCGCGGGCGTCTTGGAGAGCCTTTCATTAGGTCTCTTCGAAGTTGAGTGGCAGATTGATGCCACAAACAGCCCTTCCGTATCTCCTGCCTTAGAATCACCACATGTGAGGGCGGGTCGAAGTATCGGCACATTTCTTCAACCATGCTATGATGTTGATATGCCTCCAATTATTCGTGATACCCAACTGTGAAAGCTTGAACGTTAGAATGGCACGGAGCAGCGCAAACCGATGGTCAGAACCATAATGTGGTCCGTCGGCTCTTTCAAAGCCGCATGTCTCCATCCGCGGTCGTCATGGGCTGTCACTACGAACTTCGACACAATAATGATGGCTGAAGGAGGGATTGGAAGTCCAGAGACTGTCTCACTTGCAGGATGATGTTACTGGGTATCTACTACTTATGTTGCGTTGTTCTCCGAGCATAGACGAGACTGAATGGGTGGGCTCTGGTTGGCTCCTTGACTGAGCAACAGGCAGCCTCCATCTCTCCATAAAAGTGATGGTATTTTCCCAATGCCTTCTCTGGCCGTAACCATGGACTATCCGGGGTACGGGCATCTTCGATTTATCGGCCTGTATCTCCTGTCTCCCTTGACCTGCCCAATCGAGATCCTCCGCCTAGTCGATGCCGTTGCTGATCGTTCATCCCTCCTCGGTCATGGTCGGTAGCTGAGAGCGTAGAGATCATGATGCTTCATCCAGACCATGCCTATCGTCCATTCATCGCATCGGCGACCAGCTCCTCACCATCAACATTCGCCCCGAACCTAAAACCGATGTTCCGCTCAAAATTCCGCAACGCCGTCGTCAGGTCGTAGTACCGGCCCCCGAGATCAACATATACGTGATGCTCCATCCCTCAATGCTTTAATCCTTCTTCGTATTACGAAGGGGTCTACACATGATACGTGTTAGCCGTCATGCAAATGGGAAAGATGGGAAGTTCAAGGGTCAAATACGTACCCGCAACCTTGAGGAGTTGTTACACCAAAATAGCAGTCGTCTGCATTCTTGGGTACGACTTGCTCGGGCTTGATGGGAGTGATGACTACGCCGGCACTGACGAGAGAGGCGCATAGGGAGAGCAGGGCGGTGGCGAGGGTGACTGGCTTCATGTTGACTTTTGTCGTAGGGCGATAGTGATAGTTCTCGGGATGAGCTCAGTTCTTTGTTGGAATGAGGTAATGAGTGTATATCTTGGTCGATGGATGTCTCGTTCAAGCGATTGGAGTTGTTAGGCTTGATGTTCAGACCAGCTGATGATATTATCGAATAATTATAGAACAGCGAATTGGAAGTTGAAGTGATGAACAGGTAGCGGTACGTTTAGACGAAGTGTTCCGCGGTGTCTTCACTCAATTAGGACGAACGAACACGCAAAAGAAACAGGAAAAATTGGGAGGCGAAGGCAGGACAAAAAGCGAGGAAAGAGCTAGAAAAATAAGATGGAATGAAGCGAAACATAAAATCGACTTGTATGAACCAGGTTGTATCGCTTGGACCTCGAAACATCTCCTGACAGAGATTGGTATTGGAAGGCCATGGGATAATGTCACGTCGACCACTCGAGACGTCGCATCTGAAACTCCGTGAGCGGACGGGCGCTTAACAGCCCCTGACGACCTCGGCGTTTCACCATGACAGGCAACGCTATCCCAAGACCTAGGAGAAAGGTAACCCATGCCAGAGAACGAGATGGAGAATACACAAAGAATGATGACGTTTGGTATCCGACTGGATTTCTGCTGTTAATAGAAATATGGCCCTACGGGTTATCAACTTAACGATACTTTGTCCTGTTACACCAGCTCACGACTAAGCAATGAATCTTAGGAAAAATGCATCGCTCCTGTATTCATAAGTCAAGAACATATGAAATAAGTGATAGCAGCTGTCCGAAAGACTTACACTGACCGAAATGTCTGGAAAGGGGTCAATAACGACGAGATCCCTTTTTCAGTGCCCTGTACCATCAGACATCAGCAACAGAGCCATTCCCCTCTCGATTCACCCTTCCTCAACCCCAATCAGCATATAGAAAAACGGAGTTGTCGCAGCGAATAATCTATTGTCGCCGAAAGGTTGCAATGGCCTTGGCTCAAATTTGCCGTGCGATTCATCACAGGCGCCATGGGATACCGTACCGGACTGGAGCACAACCCGACTACTCCTCCAATCTTCTGATCCTCGAAATCCATCAAGTGTTATGAAGTGAAATCCATTACCCAACCCTCGTCCTCTCGTTTTCGTCGTTAATAATATCATTACATCCTCGGAATTAATCGGGTATTATATATGGTGTACAGATTTCGTATTCCGGGCTTCTCCTCGTGGGGTTCGCCCAGGCTTCATTCTTTCGGTGTCGGGAAGACCGTCTCTCCAAGAAAACGAGAGTGTCCGTTCGTCGAAAGCGTTGGGAAAGGACCTCTGTTATGGGATATAACCTGCTTGGTGGTTTAGGCAGGGACAGGAGGAGCGGCATCGGTGGCGCTACCCTGTTGCATGCCCGGTTGCGGGGGCAGGAAGAGCGGGAGGTAGGTGACGGCGAGAGACATCACTAGACATGGCCGTTAGCAGGCTTCCAAGTATTAGTTGCTTCGTTTGCCCGGGTAAACGTACGTGACATGCCCACGGAGAAGTATCCGGGTGTGCTGGAGCTCTTCTTGCTATCTTCACTCTCGCCGAGCCAGCTCTGGACGGCAAAGACGACGGCAGCCCTGTAATATGTGATTCGCAATCAGCGAAACTGTTCCCACTCAAGCTTTCGTCCCATGTTCATATCCATGAGCACATGGGAAACGACACGTGGTTGCCGTTGGGTTATAGATCGCGGGTAGCTTTTGTTCGAAGCTCCCCGTAGCTTGTGATTGAAGTCGCATGGAGTGTGTTGCGCGCGCGCATCGAGCTGGTCGTAGAGAAGGGATCCAATTTACCATCCAATGTAGCGGTTGCGCATGAAGATTGCAGCCATGGGCAACGTTGACGAGAGAGTCGACTGGAATTCGGCGACGTCGGACTTCGCGGCCGGCTCCTGATAGGGGATAACTACGCCAAAGCCCCGGGTCAGCTTGATATTCTATGACTTTGACACCGGACAAGATCAACTTTGGCAACTGGATTGGGTAACTTACTCAGGTCCGCCCTGCGCACATCCTTCTTGGAAGACATCTTGATTGGGTATGTATAAAGGAACTTAGGGCCAATCTCGGAACTTGTTGTAGGTTGATGGTCGTCCGGACGGTGACGTTCGTAGCTGGGGCAAGTTGGAGGAGACACACCTCTCCGGGGAAGCTCTGGACCTCCGTTGCGGGACCCTGCCGCGGCCGTCGCGTGCACGGTCCACCGGAAGACCCCATATAGAGAGTCTTGGCAGCAAACTCGCGATAGAGGCAGTTACAAATAAATGCCTTGTCATATTCCAGGAAATACCTGGATTGGTTAAATTACATGCATCTCGTACTTTTGGAGCTTCGCTTACGAGAGCCAGATGCCTGTTTGTTTGATATTGACTGGGAAAAGCTAGAATGCCGCTGCAATACGTATCGTGCTGACATTCGAACAGTCATAATCGCTGTGTACTCCTTATCATTTCCTCTCGTTGAACTTCCCGGGTATACCTAACCATTCCTTTTCCCTTTTGCTCGTGTTAAACCGTAACCTCAAATCCCGCCCAGCCCGGTCCTGTTTTTCTTCGCTCATACCAAATATGTCCCCGCGCGAGTGAAACGTCATCATATATACATTGAAAACTGCGCATCGCGGCATCGCCTGCCCGCTGACTCCTAAGCCACTGGCCACTCTGCTTGTCTATTTGGCCTTCTTCATGCTCTCAAGATAGGCAACATCTCCACCTGTGCGCAACTTATCACCCTTCTCAATCACGGCCTCCTCCATCTGCAGTTGATATCTGCTCATATGCTCCTGGTACTGAGGGATGAAGGAACCCAAGATCCTGATGGCGAGGAGGGCGGCGTTGGTAGAGTTGTTGATGCCGACAGTAGCAGTGGGGACGCCTCTCTGTTTAACAGTTAGTGACAGGACAAGAATGTATGTCATCATGGGTTAAAACTTACGGGCATCTGAACGATGCTCAAAAGACTATCGAGACCATCGAGGTGTGTCGCCTTGACAGGAACACCGATCACGGGCAACGGGGTCTCCGAAGAGATCATGCCGGGAAGATGAGCAGCTCCACCAGCAGCAGCAATAATGACCTTGATGCCCTTCTTCGCCGCCTCACCGGCAACCTTCATCATGTACTTGGGAGTACGATGGGCAGAGGTGATGTCGAGCGCATACGGGACCTTGAATTCCTTCAGGATATCCAGACCGGCCTTGAGGACGGGCAAGTCAGAGTCAGAGCCCATTGTGACCAATACCAAAGGCTGATCCGAGTTGTGTACCGCCGCAGGGCTAGCTCCTCCGGCGGACGGCTTGCTCTTGGCCTCCTCCTGGGGACGGAGTTGCTCAGCAGAAGCAGCAAGACGCTCCTCTCTGATCTGGTTGACCATGTTAATGAAAGGCTCAGCAGCTTGCTCAAGATCCTCAATCGAGGAGAAACCTGTTAAAGTGATATGACCGATCTTGCGGGTAGGCTTGGACTCCTTGTTGTAGAGATGGAGATAGACATCGACATCACCTCCGTATGTCGTCCTGGCAAGACGAGCAAGCTTGTGATGGGAGTTAGGGGCGGCACCACCCAAGATGTTGAGCATGATAGAAGATGAAACTCTTGGGGTGAGCTCATCAGGGATAGGCAGGTCAAGAACGGCATAGAGCTGCGCCTTGTACTGGGACATGTAAGGAACGGCCTCAATGGTGTAGTGGCCGGAGTTGTGGGGGCGAGGCGCGACTTCATTGATCATCAACGATCCTGACCAAATGTTAGCAAGGTATTCAGCGATATCGAGTCCAACCACTGCTACTTACCGTCCTCGAGGAGGAACATTTCGACGGCAAAGACACCTCTTCCCCACAAGGTGCTAATCACATCACAGGCCAGCTTCCTAGCCTCCACACAGACATCATCATCCACTCCTCTGGGCGGCATGAAGACCTTGGTGCAAATGCTGTCCTCATGGACCGTCTCAACGGCAGGGTAGGCGACGCATTTCCTCAAGTTGCCTTCATCATCCTCGGTACGGATGACCATGACTGCAAGCTCCTTCACGAAAGGGGCCCACTTTTCCGCGTAGAGAGGAAGCTTGCCCAACGCCTCGATAGCAGGGGCAAAGTCCTTCTCACTGTTGACCTTGAAGTTTCCTCTTCCATCGTAGCTTCCCTTCCTCGCCTTGAGCATGAAGGGGAAACCGAACTTATCAGCAGCTTCCTGGAGAGACTGGAAAGCCGACTCGCCCGACTGAATGGCCATCTGATCGGCGATGGGGATCTTGGTCTTGCTGGTCCGGAAGTGCTCCTTCTGGAGGTACTTGTCCTGAATCAGGCGAATGGTTCTCCAAGAAGGATGGATAGGCGGCTTGTGAATAGCAACGGAGCCATCGGCGAGCTTGATCTCGACGCCATTCTTCTCGATATCCTCGAGAACCTCGGTCTCAACATGCTCGATTTCGACAGAGAGGTAGTCGGAACGAGCAGCGAGCTCGCGGATTTTGGCCGGGTCCTTGAAGGAACCAGTGACATGGCGGTTGGTGTTATGGGCCTGTTTGGCAGGGGCGTTCTTCTCGTCGAGGATGGCGATGTCGATGCCCAGGGGGTTTGCGGCCTCACAAAGCATACGACCCAATTGGCCGCCACCGAGAAGGCCAATCACCGGGTTGCTGCTTCCCATTTTGTCGGATTTCTGTCTTAGGCTCATCGGAAGATTTGGCGTGCGCAGATGACGGGACTCTTGCTCAAGGAAAAAGTTGGACGATGAGGTGCAAAAGTGAACAAGCTGAAGGAAGCGATGACGGCCGTCGGGGAGCCGCTAAGAGTCATATAAGACAGGGTCTTGGGGCAACTGGAGCTGTTAGCGGGGCCTGGTCAGGTATGTGTAGTGGTGGATGGGGCACCGATAGCGGGAACTGTTAGGGTTGGGGTTGGTGTCAAGAACTTCCATTCGATCCTCCGGGCAACGTGTGGGTGGCTTCGATGTTTGCTCCCAGAAATCAGGTATTCAGTTTGTTTGCTTGAACGAATATGATGGTACCATGTAAGGATAACGTGCCCTGTAAGTAGGTAGGTTTTGTATTGCCATGTTTGATATGGGAAGACTGTGTATGTCATGGGCTTATGAGCCTCTCTACCTTAAAAAAGTCAACTGCCGTAGCGGCTATCAAAGGTTCAAAACCCCCACTAAAAAAAGAAAAAAAGCGTATGCTGATCGCGAACACCTTCACTTGCAACGGAACCACTTCTTCACAATCCGGTCGGCGCAACCACGGTAGTCGCTCGCTCTACTCTATCCTTCCACTCGTTAGGTATCAGGGCTCGGAACTCAGCAAGATGGAGGCCCTTTTGGAAGACTTTCCCCAGGATATTGTCCAGTAAGGCCTGCCGACCCTTCTCCGTTATTCCTCTTCATGCAGCAAGTGCTACGTCCAAGACTTATCTTTCCCAAGGGTCCTGGCTCCGAGGCACTACTATACAATCTCCCGAATGTTGCTTTCCTTATAGACAACATCATATTGGGACGAAATGCATTTAACTGACTTGTTCCCGTCTTGAGAAAGTCCGCTCAAGCTCTTTGACATTGCAAAGAGTGAAAAGAGACTTCTTTACACTTTGGCCCCCATGGTGAGGTATGGCAAGGCAAGTAGCCTCCTCCTCCTCCTCCTCCTCCTCCTCCTCCTCCTCCTCCTCCTCCTCCTTCTTCCAACCCCTTATCTGAGAGTTCCCTTTCAAAGAGTTTCACAAGAAGTATCCTGACAAGCCGTACAGCTTGCCTTCCGCCAAACAGTGCATGACTATGGCACAGATCTTTGCTGGACGCCCATGATCCTGGCCAAGGAGTTCAACAGGAACCGATTTGCCAGGGATAGCGATCTTACCATCTCTACGAACGGCCCCCAGCCTCCAACAGTGGTCCAATTCGGCGCCAATGTTCCCCAAGAGTTAGCCCGGGCGTCTACCCTCGTGGCCCCTTATGCCGGCGGTGTGGACTTGAACTGTGGATGCCCTCAGTCTTGGGCGTGCGCCGAGACCCTCGGTGCCGCGCTGATGGAAAAGCGAGAACTAGTGCGGGACATGGTGGTTGAGACTCGGGAGTATCTGAGACGAGATGGATGGGGCGTTGGTAAGGAGAAGGACATCGACAACCCCAAGGGAAGGAGCGTCAGCGTTAAAATCCGTGTTCATAAAGACCTGAGGTAAGTGACACCTAACCCATAAGATCTCAGGAGACAGGAACCAACTAACGCCCACCCCCCAGAAAAACAATGGACTTCATCACCACCGTCCTCGGCCCCTCCCAAGACCGACATATCGACTGGCTAACCATCCATCCTCGCACCCGCCAAACCCCCTCCAGCACACCCATCAACGTCGAAGCGCTCGAGATCCTCACCACCACCTTCGGCGACCAGGTCCCCATTCTTCTATCAGGCGATGTCTTCACCCTCAACTCTCTCCCCTTCACCTCCCCCCTCTTAGACCCAACCAACACCCCCACCTTCACCAGCAAGTCCATCTCCACCGATAATATTTTGAGGCAAAAACAACAAAGCCCCCTCCTCAACATCCCCAAACTATCCGGCCTCATGTCCGCCCGCGCCATCCTTGCCAACCCGGCCCTCTACGCCGGCTACGACGCCTGCCCGTGGGAAGCGCTCGAGACGTTCATGAGCCACCTGGCGCGGGCGCCGCTGCCGTTCAAGCTTGTGCAGCACCATCTCAGCGAGATGTGTGCTCCAGGAATGGGGCCGAACAAGAATGCGCTGTTGACCAAGCCGGAAAGGAACGCCATGTTGAGTTGCACGAATATGGTTGATTTGGTGGACTTCTTGGATGAGAAGGCGAGGGAGAAGGGGTATGGGGATGAGTTTGGGATGAGGAGGTTGGTGTGAGTGAGTTGTTTTGGGCGGAGAGATTGACGGATGAGTTGTCTTGGGGTGGTTGATTATGTAGGTAAATGGCAATTCCTGAGTAGGATAAGGGATCGAAAATATTGAGCCATGGCCGAGTTGTCAAATGGTGTTGATCTATAACTTCCATTTTTCGCCGGCAGGTCGTGACATAGCCTCAATCTGCTTGCCGTAGCCTCCACTAAAGGTAATAATAACCTTACCTCTGTCATATGTATTTTACAGGATATCATACAAATTAACACCTTCCCGATATGCCGCCGCGCTCCTCGATCAGTGGAGCCCCCTTTACACCCACGAGTCTGGCGAAGTGTGATCAAAGAATACCCAGTGCATTTTCCATGCTCGCCAACCAATTCATTCCATGTAATTTCAAGAGCGCCTCCTGTAAAGTTCCCCACCGCTGACGCCTGAAACTGCCGACTACCCTACCCTATAAGCCAAAGTGACAAACCCGAATTCGGAGAGAACAACTGTGAGATCCTGCGGAGGCGGACACGCAACGCTAATTCCCGTTGATCTCCCCTTCATCCTCATCGCTCGCAACGGTCCGAGCTCGCTTCCTCTCCGGTTCGCCGTCCGCCGCCGGATCGGACACGGAGTTCTTACGCTTCGCTCCGGAAGGCGACCGCAGTCCGCTGTCGTTCGGCCTTCCGTCGTGTATCGCCAGGTTATTGGCGGCTTCTTTTAGTGACGCATCCGAGTCTCCTCTATCCAACTGGAAAGACGACACCGGCGCCTGCTCTGTCCTTGTGTCGAGACCAGAAGTGGCGCTGTCCGGTTCGCTCTTGATGGCTGAAGCTGTCTTTGCCTCTGAAGAGTCCTTCGTCGCTGAACCATTCTGGGCCGCCGAAGCCGATGTTTCTTCTTCCCGCTTGATATGTCGTGGCTGCGACCTCTCCTCATCCTCTTCCATTGTGCCGTTGCTGTTGCCGTTAGCACGCTCACGGTCACTGGAGCTCCTAGGGCTCTGTGTACCGCGGTCTGTCTCCATTGGAGTACCGTCGCCCTCTTGTTGACTGGATGCCGTGCCGAGTCTACGCCTGGTACTTTCGAGGTTGAACGTAGGAGATGGAGACATTCTGTTATCCTGTTTCCTCAACGGATTCTCCTTGTAGAACTCGGTAATGACTTCCATAGCCATGCAGATCTTGCCCTCATCCCCCTTAAGGTATTTCCACCATGCTTCCCCGTCGACGTCGTCAACTTTCTCCTTAAGAATGGAGGCGGAGAAAAAGATGGCACTGATGGCGACATCGCGCGCATTCAGTAGCAAGGGCAGGACTGTGAGGCACAGGTCGTTGCAATAAGTCCATGCGGCGTTACGGAAGGCCTTGTTGCGAACCAGGTGCTGCTTTTGCTTGAGAGTATCTTGCGACTGTTGGCTACCGTCTTGTTGCTGGAGAGGAATATCTTGCTCCAGTGTACTGAGGAACTCGTATAGTGGGTGGTATGGAATTCCCACCATAAGATCGAATGTCAACTGTTCCAGCATCACTTCCTCGTAGTTGAGAATACTGTCGCGCCACCGCCAATATTCTTTACTTTGCTCGTCGATGATTAGCTTCGTATTCTTCTGGGCGACTTTTGCGACCGCGATGATCAAATCTTTCGTTTTCCGGCAGTTTTCTTCTGTCTTGTTCGCGAGAAAGAGCGCTGTGGCAGCGATGTTCTGCATATTCAATATGGGTTAGTCCATGTTGCACATCTTCAAGACTCAATGACCACATCTGGGCTGCTAAAAGTGACCGCCAACACAGGCGACAAAGGATAAGCAGAGGACACGAGGAGACATACGTAATGATGGATGCCACCCTTCTCTTCCACCATGCTTCTTCGCATGTAAAAGCGGTGGAAAAAGACGCCGGCAACCCACAATGTGATCTGCGGGAGATCGAGCATGATGCCAGCTTGGAAGATGAAGTTAACACCTTTGGCCCTCCTTAAGCGCTCCTCCGACACAGAGAGTCCATCCATGATGCTGGGTGTGCTCGCTACTTCGTCGGGCGTGAAGTACCACTGATCGGGACGCGCGACCGGGAGTTTTTGGGGGCTCGACGGCGGACGTGCTGTTGCTGGTGACGCTACGCTCTTAGTCGAGAGCGGCCGAGGAGGTGACGTCCGGGTCGAGTGTGAAGGTGGCGACGGCACGGCAGGGGGCACATCGCGTCTTCTCGCCGGCGACTTGGACAACCGATTGTCAACCGGCGGCGGAGGCTTTGCCGGGAGCACGAGAGATGGCGGCTGGTAGCCTTCCCGCGGAGGACGATATGACATGATGCAATGCGGTGGTCGACGTTCTGGCTGGTTCCCAAATAAGCGAATCCTCCCCGTGTCGCCCTTCAGATAGCTGTGGCCGAGTTGATGCGCATGGGGACTTGAGCTGCCCGGCTGCTGTGGGTTGAGAGTATGGTGACTGGTGTCTCTCGCGTGGGTACCGGTTGGGAATAGAACAATTGAGAGTTCAGAATACCGGCACAAACGAAGAAGTCAAAAGTTCGAAACCAACCCAACTCTGAGAGTGAATTGTGATGGCATCCGCTGCCATTGTTTTATCGCCCTTTATCAGAATGCCAAGCTTCGCACGATGGACCGTGCGTCACCATTTCCAAGGTGACTTTACCATCGCCAACCAACGCGGGCGGCAGGTGTCCCGCCCAGCCCTGCCCGCGTTCACTGCAGAACAAAGGAAAGAAGGAGGAAGTATCTCAGCAGGCCCACTTTCCCAGTCAGGTGACCCCCCCTATCCTTAACAGGTCAGTGAGATGCAATCACGACGCAAGCTCAAATTATGCTATGAAATCAACTTCATGTGGACATCCCATTGTGTTTGTTTATCTACTGAATCCAGATAGCTTCCATGCAATCTATCTGCCGGTACTGTCTCTCGACGAGCGGTGAACCAAGCCCTGGCATGTTCACTGGCTAAACGCCCTCCTTGTTTTGGTGCCCCTAGAGGCAATGACCAGTCGGGCTGATTTCTACCCTCTGGTCAGGATTCATATAAGCCCTTGGAGTCGTTTCTTCCCCAAAGTTTGACCGTCCGATCATGGCCACCGCTGACAATCCACTTCCCGTCCCGGCTAACGTCGACACTCGAAACAGGCCCTGTGTGTCCGCTGAGAGACTGGACCAAGGCCCAGTCGTCGGCGGAAAATATGTTTACCTTGCGGTCAAAGCCTGCCGAAACCATAAAGGTGCCGGATTTCTTGGGAATTTGCATCCCCTTTTCATCCTCGCCAGGAGCCACTCCTTCCAACGGGTCATCCAACCCCTTAAACCACCGCACGTCGGCCACCGCACTTGTGTGTGCACCGATGCCTCCTATCCTTTCCACTTTCCTAACATCCCAGCACTTGATCCAGCCATCAGCAGACGCCGTGAGCACCCTGTAACCGTCCGAGCCCCAGTCCAAGCCATAAATAGGCTTGATATGGCCGTCCTGGTGCCCATCCAGAATCATGGCAGTCCGTCCTGTCCGCAAATCCCAGATTCTTCCAATGCTGTCCAACCCCGCGCTCGCAAGTAGCGATCCGTCAGTGTTATAGCTGACGGCATAGACACCGCGAGAGTGGCCTTCCTGGAGAAGAAGCTCGGTGCCGGTTTCCACATCCCACATCCTCCACGAGGTGTCTTCCGAGGCAGAAGCCAGATACCTACCCGAAGGGTGGAACTCCACACGACATACTCGTTGAGAATGTCCCGAAAGAGTTCTGAGCGGAGTATCTTGGTTCAGAGCCCAGAGATGAACCAGGCCTTCCGCTCCTCCAGAAGCGAGGTTGACCGTATCGGGAGAAACATTGCGTTCGGGCAGTGTAGCTCCAGGCATCCAGCATAGACCGCTCACTTTGTTGGTGTGACCCCTCAAGGTCTTCTTTGGTTCAAGGGTCGGGATCTCGATAAGTTTGACCTGTCCGCCCCAGTTGCCAGTTGCGACCATGTTTCCATCGGGAGAAATCCTCGTCATGCTGATGTGCCGCTCTCCTGCCGTTTGACTGCCTTGTAGCTCAAATCCCTGAAGCTTTTCCTTGATCTCTTTTCGGTGTTTGACATGCGTTCGCAGCGGAATGGTGGACTCCTTCTTCTGGAATTCGATGCGCTTCTTGGCTCTCGGGATTGAGTAGTGGGCAATGTCGATGCGGGCCTGGAGCAGCTCCGGGGTTCCAGTGGTATAGAATTCTTCCTCTTGGTCGCCGGCTTCGTCATCATCATTGTCGGCGTCCTGCATTTCCACATCGGCGCTTTCCTGGCCTCCTTTCTCGGCTTGTAGTGTCATGAGTTCTCGTAATCTGTCGCGTCTGTCTGCCGGACCCTCGCCGAAGAGGGTGACGGGCTCGCCCATCTCTCGCAATTTGGCTCGCACCCGGCCATCGTCGGTAGGAACGGCAATCGAAGCTGCTAATCGTTTTCGCTCGAACTGTGAGAGGAGTACGGATGCCTTCTCTGGGGCAATACCAGCCCCAGCACCGGGAATGTCATAGTCGCGATCGAGGGCTAGAAGGCGAGTTAGTCGTGGGTCGGAAGCGATGCATGAAGTGTTTTTCAAGACTTACGAACAGAGTCGAGATCAATGCCTCCACGATCCTGCTTTAGGGGGGTCAGTCCGGGCTCTGTTTGCAAAGTTGAGCAGGTGCCTTCAATGTTGCGAGGGGCGCAAATGGGGTATGTCTTACCTCAGGCTCGGCCTCCTCCACGTAGGCTCTACGCGACGGATGCATCTTGCTAAGCTTTTTGGTGGTTGGTCGCTCGCTGTAGCTTTCGCACACTTGGAAGCGAGTGAAGACGAGTAGTTCGGGTTCGGTTGTTCGTTGCTAAAGAACGGTTTGATGCGCGCGAGTCTGGTGTTTTGCTTCCCTTCTTGATTTGAACTTGGTAGGTGATGCAATCACAGTGAAGTTTACAATGCTGGCGGCGTTGCTGTTGCCGGAGCTCCACTAAAATTCCCGGCATATGCTCAACCCTAACCCTCTATGGTATGTGCCACCGGAACGTTCTCGTCCCACGGCTTCCAGTACGACCGCTGTCCTAGCACCACCTCAGATGAAATGGAACTGAACCAACGAATCATCAAAACGACTTGTCGAACATCCATAGGTACGTACAGTTCCGGTGTTTTGATGTGATGGATTCCCTGTTGGTATCAACAGGTGTGGGTACCTGCTTTGCTGTCCAAGGTGACAAGGAAGTGCAATCCCAAAATGGTGCGGCCAGTTCCCCCTTCCCAGCCGTCGACCAATGCGGTTAATGACCGCCAATCGAGCCCCAGCTGCTCGGATCCCCCAGACTTCCAATTGTCAAAATGAAGATCGGGGTCGGCATTCAGCGGCATTGGTAGGACACTGCCGTGTGGTATTGGACGGGAAGTTTGGACCGCCTGACAGTGCAACATGGGGCGATTCCAGGCTGAAAGCTAGAAAAAGCCTGGAAAATGCTGCACTCCCTTTTATGCGGGAGACTCTCCATGGCCAATCACCGATTTTCAGGTGCTCATGCCAATTCCAGTTTTCCTGGGACAACGCCCGCCTTTTCCTCCCTTTCCTCCCACCAGACCTGTCTAACCGGGCAGTCCAGCTGGCCTTTCCGCCCTTCCTGTTGCTCGCCTGGGGCTGCCCGGCCTGCCCAGACCGTGACACATGCGAACACCTTTGATCGCGGTTGGCTCAATGGCAGGAAATTTGGATGAGGCGGGCGCGGCCCCTGGTTTATTAGTGCATGCCCCTAGGAGTAGGTAACAACCCCGGTCCAGGCCATCCTCTTCACTGCAGCTGCAAGAGTCCGGGCTCCATTTTATTTTAACTTCTGCTTCCCACAACTTTCATTGTCTCCAGACGGAGTTGACCTCTTCCTTCGCACTCCCCCAGCTACAACTTTCTCCTCTTTTTTCCTTCTTGACACCAAGACCACATCTTACCAAGCCTGTTCACCCTCAATGCATATCGAGAAGACCGTCGACGACAATTCCACTTCCTTCTTCAAGTACCAGATGCGTGCGATTCCAAGCCACCAAGGACCCAGTTTGACCACCGAACACCGCGCCGACGCCCAGCGACGCAGAGGCGAGCCTTGAATACGAAGGCCGACAGAGGCTTTGAGGGATTGATCTTGTCGAGCGGGTAACGAGCGTTTTCTAGTTTCCCGATTATAATCGATCATACCAACACCATCCCACTAGTAGCCCATTCAACGACTACGACAAAGATGTTAAGATCTCCAGCGACTCCCGCACTCAAGACAGTGCGTGGCTTCCACAACACCCCGGCTGCATCCGGCGATGAGGACTCCGACTGCTGCCTCTCGCCCGACCCCCGTAGGGGATTGACAACCAAGAGCAGCAGAAGTACGCTCATGGTCGACGATGTTGTCAGTGCCAATTGCAGCCCGGCTTTGAGGCCCGTTGTTTCGCCCGCCATGAGTGGAATCAGCATGCTACGGATGCACCAGGATCTTCAGGCCCTCAGCCTGGACACTGCTGCCTCTTCACGTGCGAGCTCCATGACGTCGAAGCTTGGTCGTCGTGTTCTTTCTGGTGGCCTGGTCCGCCAAAGCGGTTACAAGCGCAGCAACAGCAGCGGCACCAGCTCCGGGGACGAGACGGCATCTGTGGCCACCGAGGCCTACGAAATCAACCTCGAGCACGGTTTTGCTGTCGATGGGAGCGTTACCACTACAATTGGATCTACCGAAGCCGTGGAGATTAGCCCTGAGGGTGGTGTTGCCCGCTCGCAGAAGATGACTGCGAATGATTTTGAGCCCCTGCGGTGCTTGGGCAAGGGAACATACGGCACTGTCCTGCTGGTGAAGCAACGTGCCACTGGTCGTCTGTTTGCGCAGAAGCAGTTCAAGAAGGCTTCCCTCGTCGTGCATAAGAAGTTGGTTGAGCAGACCAAGACGGAACGCCAGATTTTGGAAAGCGTCAATCGTCACCCTTTTGTGGTCAAGCTCTTCTACGCTTTTCAGGATCAAGAGAAGTTGTATCTTATTCTTGAATACGGCCAAGGCGGCGAGCTCTTCACCCACCTGAACACCGAAAATATGTTCTCGGAGCCGACGGCGGCCTTTTACATGGCGGAAATGGTTCTTGCCCTGAGCCACCTTCATACCACAGTGGGTGTCGTCTATCGAGACCTCAAGCCCGAGAACTGCCTCCTCGACTCCGAGGGCCACCTTCTTTTGACCGACTTTGGCCTTTCCAAGGTGGCGGTCGAGTCTGAGGAGTGCAACTCGATGCTTGGTACCGTGGAGTACATGGCTCCCGAGGTTATCCAGGGCAAGAAGTACGGCCGCTCGGTTGATTGGTGGTCTCTTGGTGCCCTTGGCTACGACCTGATGACGGGCAACCCTCCATTCCGTGGAGGGAACAACGCCAAGATCCAGGAGAACATTGTCAAGCAGAAGCTCATCATGCCCTACTTCCTGACCGCGGAGGCCAAGGACCTGTTGACGCGGTTGCTGCGCAAGGATCCTGCTAAGCGTCTGGGCTCAAACATGCCCAAGGATCTGGACACTATCAAGAAGCACCGGTTCTTCCGCAAGATCGACTGGAAGAAGCTTGCCGCTCGTGAAATCGAGCCTCCTATTCAGCCCATGATTACGGATCCAGAGCTCGCCGAAAACTTTGCGCCCGAATTCACTGAGCTGAACCTCAGTCCAGTTGTTAGCCGTTTCGAGGAGCGATATGCGGCTGCCCATGCTAATGACGACCTTTTTGGCGGATTCAGCTTTGTTGCGTCGAACAGCCTCTTGGATGGCGATGGCTTTGGAATGCGCGTCTAGACCAACGTGCTCTTACACTTGGTTGGAGAAAAAAAATCAGTTTTCCGATACAGTTTGGCATAATCATCAGGGCTGAGGTTGAGCCAAAAGAGGAGGACACTAAAGATCATTCTCTATCTGGTTTTTGACTGGGATTTGGGAGTTAAGAAAGGTATGGAAAAGGTGTTATTTAGCCGGTGCGCCATGAACCATGGCAAAGGTACCGGCGCAGGAGGGAAAATGTAGTGGTGACGGACCAAAGCGATAACAGTGCTATGAGTTCAATCGGTCCTCGGTCCGTTTCTTTTTCTCATTTCTCGTTTCTCTCGTTTTTAATTGTTGAGTGTTCCATTCAGTTATGGACCAAGACAAATAGACAGCTCAGGCAATAGACACGGGTTCCGTGCCGTTGGATATCAAATGCTCGGTCATACATAAGAAGGGACTTGGAGCGTGTCTTGAAGATATCTCGCTTACCACCTTGGCGCAAAACAATCGCGACAACTCATTCCGATAGCAGACTTTTTTTTCTTTTTCTTTTTCTTTTTTTTGAGACTTGTCGATATAGGTTCAATGGACGCACGTCCTCTCAATCGTCAATCGTCAGTCCTTCTTCACGATTTACCAGACGCAACAAATCAACAACGCATTTTAGGTACTCAGCCACCACCAACACCACCACCGGCACTCACGCACATCAGCACCGCAGCTCTTAGCCGATAGCCTACCGTCCCTGCCATCCAACCCCAACGCCCCGAGGTGCCCTCGACGCCCTCGGAACAAATCGGCCAAGAGCCGGAGACCGAAAAGGCCGCGCGGCTTTTGGGGCTTTCTAATGCTTACCTTAGCAGCTCTGCTCTGCTCTGCTCTCGGGTCTCCCCCTACGAAAGTCCGATTCGAAGCTCCTGCTACCAACCATTGGGGGTGCGAAGAACGCATGTACATAGGGCATATGCTGTCAAAAGAAGAAAAAGCATGGAAGATAACAAGCTTTAAGAGGACGGCAGTTGGGAATGGATGCTCGACAGGGATGGCACTTTACCTAACCTTGACTGTTCTACAGATGTAAATCAACTGTCAATGCCACTCTACATCTTGCTATCATATGCATTTCAGTCCTAGAAAACTAGTTGGTTCTATACGAGGGTGATAAAAAAAAAAAGCCTCACCTTACCGTATCGATGCGTGTACTTGTATGCTTAAACGCACAGAGAAAGACCGAAATGTACCTTCTCTAAGTCAGGAGGGAGATTCTTTTATTGACACGTATACGGTATTATATGCATTACAGGTAGGCAGCTGTTGATACCACAGAATGGTCTTCTAGATAGGTATGTGTGTTAAACACTCCTGTGTATCCGAATCTGGACTGATGATTTTTCGACACTTTTATCAGTGGCCCTTACCAATAGAAACAAAACAAAATGCCTGATGGCTCGGGCTGTGTGCTGTGCAACCACGTCAGCTGTAAGAGGCAGGTGCGGCCCGGTATGATACGGACTTTTTTCCGGTGGTGGTGCGGCTGTGCCTGCGCCGCCGTGGTGGTGTTGTAGAGACACACGGTTACCAACCTAAGTGATTGGTCAGACAGACTTAATCTTCTCTTTTGGGGTGAAATTTTCTGGGGAACCAACGTACAACCTGGAGTTCTGAAACAATCGCTCTTGTGTAGCAAGCAGCAGCCAGCGTCTTTATTGTTTGTGATCCAGGTAGTACACCAGGAACCCAACCGAGTTGAACCCTTTTCTGATAAGGTATGCAGACGGGAGGGGTACACGCACAGAAAAAAGCTGGGATGAGATCCCATGACAGGCCCCAAGTTCCCAAATTCCTCAAGTTTCTCCTCGAGGACGGACTCTGCCAAGTGCGATAAATCGATTTGCATTCGCGTTCCAGCCATGGCTTGAATGGCTTGGAAAAGTTGTTGCAGCTGGCGTCGTTCGGTTCGCAAGTCAGCCATCAGCCATCAGCCATCAGCATGTGCGACGCCCTGCATTCCACATGGTATTCTGCAAGTCAACATCCACCCAAAATATGTGGTCGTGACCAAGGTATGTACATCGAATGTGATGTGCGCAAAGGAACGGCGAGGGACTCGTAATGGCTGACAAGCTACATATGAGCATCTGTGTGGCCTTGTCTTCTTTGAGACCACAGCTCCGCAGCTTCACATACGAGTATATGGATGGGTGTCTGCCCCCCACCCTCACGCCCGTCGTTGTCTCAAGACTTCAACGACGTGACGGCTACTGTTTGAGTTGGTCATCATCCGAATACTCATGTAACTGTAGCCAACGCAAGTCTTCCTGTCGCCCAGGAACGCTACTTACGATACTCTCTTTTACAAAGCTCCTTGAACCTTTGTGTAAATCCTGCTCTATATCTTGCCGACTTGAACATACCGTATCCCACAAACTTATCGACCTGAACCATGAAGACTATCAGAGGGTCGTTGTTGGCCTCAGGGCTGATTGGTAGGTCCAATCCCAGCCTCATCACATCTTCTCACCCACGAACGGTCTGATACTCATGATGGAAACAAAATCTTGCAGCCAGCAATGCTGTCCACGCTACCACACCCAAATACTGCGCCACCGGTGCGGACAATGTCTGCTTCCGGTTTGGCATCCCCCAATCATCGGCCGACTCGGGGTCCGGTAACATCTATTTCCAAATCCAGGCACCATCTACATACTCGTGGGTAGCACTTGGCACGGGCGATCAAATGAAGGGCTCCAGCATGTTCGTCATGTACCAAGATGGGTCGGGTAACCTGACGTTATCACCCCGTCTGGGCACCGGGCACTCGGCGCCCAAAGAGGACACTAGTTCATCGGCAGCAAAGTTGGGGCTGCTGGCGGGCAGCGGAGTCGTGAACGGCGTCATGACTGCCAACGTAGTCTGCCCAAACTGTGAAAGTTGGAACGGAGGCTCGCTCAGCCTGACGGACACTGCGTCGGAATGGATTGCTGCGTGGAAATCAGGGTCGTCTCTGGCAACCGCGAGCAAGAGCGCGAGCATCACTCAGCATGATGATCATGACCAGTTCCAACTTGACCTCACCCAGGCGACGGTTTCTTCCGACACCAACCCGTTCCTCGAGGCAGACACTGCAGACCCGGGAAGCGGAAGCGGTGGTGGAAGCATCGGAGGCGGAGGTGACAGCGATAATCCTGGAGTTGTTGTAGGACCTGGCAACCCATTCGGGCCTGTTGGCGGCGGCAAGCGTAGGGATGGGGCTTTGGTTGCACATTCTGTCATCATGACGGCCACCTTTGCGGCTCTCTACCCCTTAGGCTCCATGCTCATGCCTCTGATCGGCAGCTGGATTGCCCACGCAATTTGGCAGAGCGTTGCCTTTGTGTTGATGTGGGTTGGCTTCGGCCTCGGTGTCCGTGTTGCACAAGACAGGAATATGGTAAGTAAACCGCTGGCTCTTGAGAGAACCTCACAAGTTGAACAACCCTTGCTAACGAGTTCGCCAAAAGCTCTTCAACAACACTCATACCAGGCTCGGAACAGCCGTCGTATTCCTCCTCCTCATCCAGCCTGTCCTCGGAATCATGCACCACAAGTACTTCCTGAAGTACCGCGAGCGCGGTGTGATCAGCTATGCTCACATCTGGTGGGGTCGTATTCTCCTTATTCTGGCCGTCGTCAACGGTGGCCTCGGACTCAAGCTCACCAATGCGGGCAACTCGGCTGTCGTTGCCTATTGTATCATTGCTGCCGTCTGTTTTGGTATCTACGCCATTGTCAAGTCATGGGCAGTGGTTCGCCGCGGCCGTCAACAGGGCCCTCATTTCCGCAAGAGTGATAACTTCACTCATAAACAGCGATATCCAGTTGGTCGACAACCGTATAGGCCAAGGAATCGGGTATAAGCGACGGAAGAAGGAATGAGAACGGAGCGGCTATGGTAAGGCTCGCTTGGAGAGAGAGACAGTCGACAATGTTCGGTGGTTGTCTTTGTGCAGGCTTGGGGACCATGTGATGATTTGAAAGATAGCATTTACAGACAGAGGATCGTGTTTGATAAGAGATGGGATGAAGGCTACGGTGATCCGATAGGGGGGGTGGTAGTGGTTTCGGCTTGCGCTGATTTCAACACTGAACGTGTACAGAGTTGCACATAGACAGCAATTCAAGAAGAAGAAAAACAGAAACAATGTATAGCTGTAATGAAACACGAGCTTGAGTTGATGTCAGTGATGGAGAGAACAAAAGTGGAAGTTGACTTTGGACCGCATGTCGAACTAAAGAGTGGAGAACTGGGGATGTCTCCACTCACCACCCGGGCTTCTCCTCATCAAAAGTCAAAGCTTGAGGTTCTGTCTTTCGTTTTGCGATGTTGACCAGTGTACCGCTACCGTTAAACATGTCGATATTGGAGATTCTCATAGGGTAGCCTACTGGATTCAAAATCATGCCAAAGATTCCATGCTTTGAGTTTATAGCGACTGTCTAGAGTGAAAGGAAAAACAGCTAAATCACGTGACAGCTCCGGCGTTTGTACCTGCTCTGGCTCATATGGGAGGGGTGAGAGAGAACGTCCGTGCACGCCGGACCCGAGAACCTCCAATGGATGTCCAACCGGGATATTTTGAAAAGTCTCGCAAGCAACGACCTCCACCGTGACCTTCAGTTCGCTACCTCTCCTCGCAGCGTCACGTATCTCGCCCAGCACATTCAATATGCTCTCCCGGACTTCGGTACGTCTTTTTTCCTGGGCGACTGCCGCAGTCGATACCGGGTCGCAGCTCGGAATCAAAACACCAAGGCTGGCCGACAGCAATGGGAATCGGAATCGGACAATGAGCTAATCAAACGCACAGAGCGCCCGCCAGGCCGTCGCGGCCGTTGCCCGCCTTGCCCGCCCCCAGATGAGGACCTTCATCGCGCCCACCGTCTCGCGGAGAGGTACGTCTCTTTCTCTCTCTTGCCCAAACACTTTGGACACCCTCGGGTCGACGGATAGGTTGGATAGCTCCCGGCATGGACGACGACTAGCGTACGATACCGTTCCGACTCCGTGATGGCGACTTTACGATACCTCCCGGGATAGCTCGGTCACAACACCCGACTAGCTTTGTGCAAGACCACGACGACAACACCCTTCACCTCGACTCGATGATCGATGCATGCCGATGCCAGCAACTCGATAATACAAGCGCTCACTGTTCTCATACACGATCCGCGATCCTGTCCTCTTGCTCCGCCATCGATATCCTCCTACCCGCCTCGCCGCACATTGCCCGACAGCTCGTCCAACCTCTCGTGGCCCCGACACAAAAGCAGCCGACCTATCCATCCATTCGTTCATACGTCCGTCCGTCCGTCTGTTGCGCTCTTGGTTCTGACATCATCTGTCCCTTTTCTTCTATCTAGCCGACTTCGTCCAGGAGCTCTACCTCAAGGAGCTCAAGGCCTACAAGCCCATCCCCATCAAGGAGTCCGACTCCGTCGGTCACGTTGCCACCTTCTCGCTCCCCAAGACCCCCAAGTCTCCCGAGGAGGCCGACCTCGCCTCCAGCCTGAAGGAGTACGAGAACATGGCCGTTGAGGTTGAGGGCCAAGAGGGCGCCGATGCCTCTGCCCCCGCCGCCGTTGTCGAGGACTGGCTCGTTGAGGAGGAGGAGGAGGAGGGTGCTCACCACTAAGCGACTCGTCTTGTCTCGTTCGGTACTCACTCGTTACTTCGCTCCCGATCATCCAATCCAGACAGCATTTAAACTCAGTCTCTGCGAAATAGACCCAAATTCGAGATTTTGAGAAAAGAAAGGAGAGGACGGAATAAAGTCTACGAGAAAGATGGAAACAGGTGTTGCGATCGATCGATACCCCCCGGCCAGCCAGTGTCTTGATATATCCCATGCGCGGATCACCCCGTCAATTCCAGCCTCTCCTCCATCAGCTCTCAATTTTGTGCCAACTAACGACACGACATGGGCTTGATGACAGTCTAACGATGCTGTGCGCATGTTTCACATGGCGCTCGCATGACTGGAGAGGAACCTTTTGGCCATTACTGGATGAACGAAAACAGCCCCGTGTTGTGTGTAGAGGAGTAAATTCCGTGTATAATTTCCAATCCAGAGTATAAGCAGTCATGGGCCCACATACGACCCTATGTGATAATTCATCCTTCACCCCATTTGATACCTCTCAAGCCCTCTGAAACCAAACCACGTAACAACTATCAAGTAACTGAGACAGGCTCGTCCGATCAACCGACGTTTTATCGGGGCATGATCAACCAAGTAACTATCTCGCTCTTTAGTTACTTAACCTTAAACTGCGGTCTCATATCTATCATCATAATCCTGTCTCCCTCTCCGTCAGACATAAGGTATCTCCTCTTCCGTGCCCCTCTCGGCTAACACCTCCTGCCTTCACGGCTCACAGTTCATCCCAACACCGGTGATTTGAGTATAGTGGGTACCCGAAATATTATCATCATAAGCCCTTCTCATTCTCCTCATCCGTAAAGGTATCTGTGATTGGCACATGCGAGCGAGCACGCACCTGTCAGAGCCTTGTGTGACCATTCGAGATCTTTGGTTTTCCATCCTATCTGTGCTGTCATCGCAGAAGCACAGAAGAACCCCTACCTACCTACCTATTCCATCCAGTCTAGTGTAGACTAGATCCCTCTTTTTTTTTTTCTTCATCGTGAATACAATATTACTTCCCTCTGAACTTTGGGATACGCCAGCCAGCCCATGATCAACGTGATGTGACATTACTTACCCGTAGAGATATCAAATACCTTTTCAGAATCCTAAAGAAAGAATCTGCGGCCTTGTAAGAAAAGGAAAAACATTCAACAGATAGTGTGAAAAGGTGGCTGTTTATATTGTACTGCCTCTTTATAGTCAGTCCCAAACTACCTACTTTACACACTCGAGGTCATCATACCATTAATGTTCTTCCGTGTAATCGTTCTGCCTCGACCTTCACATGATTACTATTACTTCACTTCGTTTCCTTCTTATCACTAGAAGCTAACTATTATTCCACAACCCACAATCCACACAAGCAGACACAAACACACGACACGCACTGGATGCCCCTGGCTGACTGACAAGAAACTAACTGCTCGGACAACTGATTGTTTTCGTGATAATCCAATCCAATCTCTGCCCGTTCTTGACGAGCCAAGTGTACTCAGTACTCGTGTACTCGGTCATGCAGGTAACGCTATGTTGATGGGGAAAAAACAATGATCAAACTTCTCCGTACCACTTACTCACTCACACCCACCACATAGCTGCCCATATATGTATACTGATGTTTGTTCATCTCATCAATCCTGACAGGGTACAATAATACGGATCTCCAGACGTCTCTCCCCTTCGTCTGCCCACGCCCCAAAAACAGAAGCTTTTATGACAAACAGCAACAAATAAGCGAGGACAATAATCAAGCGCAAAACCACGCTTCACACCAAAAAAACTACTCGACCCGCTGCCTTCGAACCACTCCCCTTTCTTCTTGTTTTTAATCGTTGTGTGCAATGCAAACTGGTTGGAAACACCCAATCAAGCAACCGCCGTTAACGCCCCGCCTTAAAGTGTGCTGTCCAGTTTCAAGCCAAACACCCGAATAGTATACCGATTTGTGTGAGAACCGCCTTTTTGTTTTGATCAAAAAAATGCATGTTTTGCCATAGTGGTGGTGCTCTCGTTGAAGTCATCATCAACAGAAAAAGGAATATCTTCTCTTTCTTATACCACTACCATATCTGAAGCCGGGAAAAAAGGGGGTAATACATCGAAGCCAAACAACAGACAGGAAAAACAACTCTGCCGCAACAAAGAAGGGCTTGCGTGGCATGGGCCATTCAAGGGTCGAAGTTGGTTCCGCCAAACATCTGGTCTTCAGTCGTGTTAGACTTAACGACACCGCTCATCCGATTCTCGGCTCGTTGGCCGGCCGCATGTACGTCATCCCAATCATCTGTCCTCCGGCGATCCGCGACGTCGGCCATTTCATCGTCCTCGTATCTGTGGTAAGAACGATCGTGCATGTTTTCTTCAAGCGCGCTTTCGTCAACGAAGGTGAAGCCTTGGAAGTTGGCCTGTACCGAAGGCGAGAGCGGAGTAGACGTGGCATAGCCTCTGGCCAACGCAGCTGCACGCTCATTGAGCGATCCATTCGCGTTGAGCGCATTGGTGAATTCGGGGTCAAAGTATGACACATCAGTGTCACTCTTGAGTTGCGGCTTGAAAGGCGGTGTGATAAGCTTTTTGGAAAGCGCAACCCAGTCGATATCGGCGAAAAACGCATGCCTCTTCAATTCCTCGGCATCGTCGGTGGCACCAAGGCGGTGCTTGGGGTTTCGGTTTAGAAGTCCCTTGACGAAATTTCGGCCTTCCAAAGAAAGTGTGTCGCGCGGGAATCGAACCTTGCCAAAAGCAATGTTCTTGTACATCTGTTGGGTGTCCTCAGCGTAAAATGGACTCCAGCCGCAGCACATCTCGAAAACAAGAACGCCCAGAGACCAAAAGTCGACCATCTTGGTATAACCGGCTTCATCAAGAAGAACTTCAGGTGCTAGGTACTCGGTTGTACCGCAGAAAGTGTTCGTGGTGTCGTTCTTCGTCAGGTTGGCCTTGGAAAGACCGAAATCGCAGAGAGCGATGTGGCCATTGGCGTCCAGGAGGATGTTCTCCGGCTTGAGATCGCGGTATACAATGTCGTTTTCATGTAGGTGTTGGATCGCAAGAATAAGCTCCGCAATGTAGAACTTTGCGCGCTTCTCTTCGAACTTGCCGTCCTTCTGCAAGTGCCAAAATAGCTCTCCGCCTGACATGTAATCCGTCACAAGGTAAAGATCCGATGGTGTTTGGAAGGAAAACTTCAGCCCCACAATAAAAGGCGAGTCGGACATGGCCGTACGGACCAAGATGTTGCGCTCGCCCACTGTGTGTGCCACCTCTTTCTTCTGAACAATCACCTTCTTGGAAAGGACCTTCATGGCGTAGATCCTACCCGTATCCTTCTTCCGAACCTGGTACACCTGACCGAATGTGCCTTTTCCAATGAGTCGGAGAATCTGGAAGTCCTCAGGGCCAAAATGCTTCTGTTCGGCTCTTTGGTAGAACGCTTCGACATAGATCTCGCCCGTCGGCGCATTTTCGGCCATCGTGTCGGCATGGCCTTGCAGGGGAAACCAACCTCGAATTGGCTCGCTCTTGTTGGCCTGGAAATCGACGTGACCAAGAAACACCTCACCGGATGGCCCTTGGCCATATACGGAGATATCGACAAGCATGTCAGAGTCTACCACATCACTAATTACTGGTCAGCACCCCAAGCATAACCGTACGTATCAAGCTACTTACAAAACGGCCTCAGCGTCCCAGGTAGGGTTAGTGAACGACCGCCGGGGTTGGGATGAGTTGCGTCTTCGAAACGTATTGAAATCGGTAAGGCTCGTGTTGCTGCTTTGCCGACTGCGCATGGGAATTGCCATTGGCCGGCCGGAGTCACTGCCTTGGCGTTGAATAGGGATTCCGCCCGTTTGGACGGCAGCAATTGCGGCGTCATCGTCATCCTCAACCGCACGGCGAGGGCCTGCCGAAATCAGCTCGCTCCGCTGGAAGACCACGACCACATATGGGTCCCTGCACCTTCTCAAACCCCGTGCCTCTCCGACCTTGATTGTAAGCTTGCCTCTCGATGCTGGCACTGAGCCGGAAGATGTGGAGGGTGTTGGTGTCTGGGATGCTGTGCGGCTATCACGCTCGGTACTTTCTTCGCTGTTCGTCCTGCTTGTCTCCTCGGGCCGCTTTTCCTCGCTTTGCGACGGTTGGGCGGTCGAAAGCGCACGTGTCGGGGTAGAAGCACCGCTCTTTGTAGCAGTCACATCTGTTAGCTTCTTAAGATGCGCAGCAGACGCAGACGGATAGGAAAGCTCTTCTGGATCTCCGGAACCACCGCGCAACCAACTCGTGGAGTTTGGGACATTGGGGGCAGGGCTAGCAGGATTCGACAGATGAGGCGCGGGCACGCTCGATCCATCAACTGTGGCCGTCAAGGGCGCCAGCAGTGACGACCTACGCGCAACACCGCTTCCCCTCCCACCGTCCGGCACACTCATTTGATGAAGGCTGGCTGGTCGTGAGTTTGGAGGAGGAGTAGCTCCTCTTGACTTCTCACTGCCCGCGTCGCCCTTGAAGTTGCGCACCGATGACCGTTGCGATGTGGGAGGGGTTGGGTATGGGTGCATCTGGTCATCTGCTGGCGGCGTGACATCTGCCACCGGTCCCAAAATCTCATGAGCTAGTAGAGGGGGTCCTTCGTCTGCCGAGGCACTGTGTGTTTCCGGTTCAACGGGACTCAGTGGAAGCCCAGGGCTGAGGCTAACCCGAAGAGGCTCCTCGGTCCGAGGCGCAACGGCTTCGGAGGCAGCTGTGGTTTGCCCGTTCGCCTTGAAGGGCAGGAAGCGCGAAAAGGAGCTTTGAGAACGAACCTGGTTGAAATAGCTCATAATGCCCGGCAACCGCTTGTCATGGAGATCAGGCTGCGGGGTTGCGACCCCTGAGCGTGGAGAGTCCAAGCCGATCTGGTCCGATCCGTCCTCCTCGGTTGCGGCAGGCCTGCTGCGCTTGTTAATATCTTCCATGATGATAGAAGTCTAGACAGTACAGAGGATGACAGGAGTATTAAGGTTTGATGGTGCCAAAAAAACGACAGAAGTGAGGTCGGGTATGGTTTGGTATGTAGCGGAAAGAAACAAAAAAGCAGTCGTTCGTGGTGGGAAATCCGCTAACTCATGATGGATAGCTGCGTGAAACTGAGTGGACTGGGGGTGGTGAAGCCAGTGAGCTGATGAGCAGTCCCAGGCGGAGGGGGTGGATATACAGGGCATCGATGACGAGAGCAACCGGGGAATTATCTGGTTTGCCCAAAAGGGATCGTCCCAAAGCCAAAAGCCCAAAGAGACGCTTCCCTGTTCAAAGCCTGTTCAGAGCCTGCAAAGCCAGTCGAAGCATCCGAAGCAACAACGGCAAAAGCGCCCAGAAACGATAGAAACCGTTGCTTTCTGATGCCGAAAAATAATAATCAAAAACTCGGTTCCAAGCGAGTCGAGGATGTACACCAAAGTACCCTTGATGCTTGCCATGTGGTTGCCGCCGATTAGGGGAGTGGGGGGTGCCTGGCCCTCGGACCACAAGCAGGGCCACAACTCGAGGCACTACAGAGCGGGTACTTGCCCAGTTCCAAGGCCCCCAAAAGATCGGGTCGGACAGAAGGGGGGGAGACGGGAGGGGTGGGCGGAAAAGATCAGGGCATTTCGTGGGAATCGCTGCATCTTCCCTGGGGGATCAGTGGACAGCTCCTCGCCGTCAGCCAGCGAGTCAGACCACTCAGGATGTCCAATCCTGTCTCCGTAACTCCAGTGACCTCAGGCTGTGTACTTGTGTATTACCACCGCAGACCCTCCAGAGCACCCGGCAGGACTCAGGAAACGTAGCACGACGGGTTTGCAGTGCCAAAGGGGATACTGATGCGGCATATACGCACGCCGATGCACCTATGGTGTGCCAGAAGCCGGGCGTGGATTCACAAGGGAGCTTCCGGTAGGCGGAGTCCTACCCTGGAATTGGTCCCGCCCTGTCTGGACGGGGATTCGCTCATTTGTAGCGATGACGGCGCTAGCCTGACTCAACGTGATGCAAACGGCTGTCCGGACGGTGACGGCCGGGACTCCAGCAAGAGAGGGGGAAGACGTCGTGATGGAGCCATGAGCTGATGGGTTTCGCGAGTTCTTGGTGATGGTGGAGAAGCAAAAGAAGGGGTGTTTCTGTGACACGGGAAACTGGGTTTGGGGGAAAAGGGGAAAATCAAATTGCGACATCCAGATAACATCATAGGGGTGGCTGAGCATCGAGCATCAGCCCGAGTCCGCTGCCACCACCTTGACGTTACCACCGCGGCGCCCACGCTGGCAGCCTCGATTAGAGTCCCTCCAGCTTTCAGACCGACTTTTTGGACGGATCCGGGCGAGGTTTGACGAAGCGCAGGTGCAGGGTACCCAAAACCTGGATCTGATCTCAGGGTCCTTGGGGCAACACCCTCAACGGCGGCAGAACCCCTAGAGTCTGGCCGCCGAGTAGATTGTGGCTAAATGGTGCAAGGGCTTCCAGAAGCCCAACGGAAGCCGGCAATAATAAGGGTAAAGTTGTAGGGTGCCTTGGTGGAAGCACATGCGATTTGTAATTGGAACTTTCCAGAGCGGTGGAACTCCAACGACAGGCATTGTGCAACAGAACGAAGGCCCCGAAGTGCATGGATACGTGCTTGGAAATACAGGATAGGTAGACGGGCTCGGGTGGGTGGGTGGTGTTCTCCATGGGTCCAACTTCTTTTATACGGGAAAAGCCACACACTTACTTGGACGACATCATGGCCTGCGTTGCCCTCCTGAGTAGGTCAAACCCTCCGGCGCCGTGACCGTGACCGTGGCTGCCGGCGGAGTGGGTAGCGGGCGCGGCCTGCCCAGCGGCACTTTCGGCGGGGCCTGACATGTTGTCTCTTCTCTCTTGCTCCACGAGTAACGAGCACTCAGAGCGCCAGTTGTCAGGCTGGATATAATGCGAATATGGTATACAGGCCGTCTCAGACCGGGTCGTCGTCGATGGCTGCTATGTTGCTTTTCTTAAAGTACTATCCGTGCGCGGTCGCAATATCGTCCGTCGCTCGCGGTGCTCTCGTCCCGATCGTCGGTCGCGTCTTTGTTGGGAGATCGGCGCTGTCACGGCCGCTGCAGATGTCGCGGTCGCACGGGTCTGTACACGGTATTTGATATCGTTGCCTCGTGATGTTTGCCGAGTACCGATATGCCCCCGGGCGCGGGAGAGCTAAGAGTTATAAAGGGACTTCCGAGAAGGCGGCGGATAATGTGTCTGCCTTGTCAGACACGGATGGTTGTGGTGGCAGTAAGAAAGGTCGCGGGGTAAGACGAGAAGAGTCTAGTAGTGTAGCGGGAGAGGGGCTTTCCATTTTAGGTGGGAGCAGCCCAGTATTAAAAATTCCACTTGCCGGTGCTAGTCCAAGGTGAAGGCACCGACTACGAAACCCGAACCGACGGCAACTTGAACGGGCTGTCCTGTATGAATGGAGGCTTCCACTTGTGACCAAAAAGCACACCTGCACGCTTGAAAGACTCCGCCCCGCGCTTCCTGATACTGATATGTCCGCCGTGCGCGCTGTCTCTTCTGTTTTGGCCCTTGTCGTACAGGTGAAGGAGTGTCGCCCGCCTCACTGCCCCCGAGGAAACAGTGCCAGAACTCAAGAAATCCACTCGGGCAGGTTGTCAAGAAGTGGGGCAGGGGCAGAAGGTGATCTCCTAGGTAAGGTTGCTGGGCGGAGACGGGACCGACCCTCATTTTTTTTTGGGAGGAAAAGCAACGTCGTCCAGTCAAAAGAGACAGGAAGCTAGAAAGGGCAGGTCCGTCCCAACTCCCCCAAGTGCTCGTCGAGTGAGACGGTGTTGGCTTGGGACTAAAAAGGCAGCGGGGTTCAAAACTTCAGTCGACGAAGGCCTGTGATAGCCGCCCAACAATACCCGCTTCAGTCTGGAACTAGTCCTCTCGTAACAGTCCGGTAGCTCCCGTCTTTATCTATCACCATTCACCACGGCCTGCAGACTCCTCTTCCTCCTCATCTTTTCAAATCTTGTTTCGGTGGTTGGCAAGCAACAAAAGAGGGCAAGATACTCCGTATGTTCAACTCCGCGCAGGGTTGGGCAATGCCGCATGTGGAGTTTTCACCGACGAAACACCCAAACAACCAAACACATCACTCCAACCTCAAAATTTGCCAAAAAATCTGCATTTGCTACGCTAGAGAGGGGCCAAGACAACTTGATCGATTTTCGGAGGCAACACGTGGTGAGAGATGTAGCTGTACCTCACGCACATAGAAGTGCTCTAGGCAGAAGGGCAGATACAGATCATACACTACCTACAAGCATGCGGTGGGGGCCCTGCAGACGGATTCAGACAGAATGGACAAAGTCCTGACCCAACAAAGTATTGGGGTTTGTTGGGAGGACAGGAACCAAAACTCGGTGACCGGATCGTGAACGTGTCAAAGGCGGCCTCGAATAATCTGTTGGTTATCGACAGGGGAAAACATGTTGGCCGCCGGACACGTATGAAAAAGAGGATTGTCGATTCTGCTCCCTCGCATGTCCGGGTCGGAGCAAGGGCTCTACTAAAGTACGTACCCTTTAGGTGCTACTACAGATTTCGTCCGGACGGCAAGCTGCAAGGGGGCACGTCATAAAGAGGAGGATGGCGGTTTTTAAGTAATCCTCTACCGCCGCCAACGCCGCCTTTTAGCATCACCGCCTCTACTCGTCTGGGCTCGAATCGCCCTCCAGACCCAATGCGCCAGCATTGGGTCTGGCACATTGAATCGCACATGCACATTGATTCGCAAAAATTTAGGTACTTCTCCGCCCATACAAACTAGCGGTATAACCATATCACACTTTTTTTTACACTATCGCTACATACATGCATGTAATATCCGCCAACCCAGTAAATATCCCTATATTAGACTAGCCATTCAACAAAGCAAGGTCGATATTCTCATCAGGAATATCGTCGAAGATTTCGAAGATTTCAACATCGCCACTTTCTAGCATGGTGTTGTGCTCCACTATCAAATGGTTACGATATCTACACCATTTTACACTAGACCAACCTCCCTATATCAATATCTGACGATATTTGGTAGTTGGTAATGGATTCACACGGTCAAGGAAGTAAAATTGCTTATAGTAGGTATACAAAAAAACGGTGGTACATCGGTTTGCTAACAAAATGCGGGGTTTGCCAGGTACCGAAATTTTTGGGCGATTCAATGTGCATGTGCGATTCAATGTACCACACCCCTTGGCAGGGCCAAGGGGTGTGACAGGCGATTCGAGCCCACACGAGTATGACCGCTTTGGGGCTTGAAGACCACGCAACTCGAAGAAATTCCGCCTTTCAGCCCAGCATCAAGAGAACCAATGAGCAGAGTTTGCAATTCGCCGCCCTGTACCTGCCTCTGCAACATACTTCCACCGCCTCGAGTTATAGTCGGCGCGTTCGGACGTCTATAACACTTGCGGGTGACGACAGATGAGACACAGGTCAACAGGCATCGCCGCCATCATGCGCTTGTCCTGCTAGGAGCTTAGTGAAATGTGGACTTTATCCAGGCGACGTCTGGTTTGATACCAGTAAATTCTTGTCGACTAACCTCCAAGTCTCACTGGGGAACTAGCGCCAAAACACTACAGCATTCAGCTCGATCTTAAAAAGTGGTGTTGCGGAAAGACGGATGTCAAAAAGGTTCTCAAGATACTTATCCGTCTCAGCTGCGGCGGTTCAATAGCAGAATGATGAAAGATGCCACACGACCTGGCTTTCGTACCTGCCATCACGCTTCGAGCATCCAGTTTCTCGGTTATACTTACCGTTCATCAAGTCTATCTAGGGGAAGGGAAGAAGTGAAGACACGGCGCTTCTCGGGACAAATCTTGGATCTAGAGTCTAGTACATGACCTTACGGCCCAGCCGTACTTCAAGACCGAAGTGGATAAACATGCTTTAATCTCTGGATGTCTTGATCTCTCACTTGACAGTGTCGTCCTTCCGCGGGGAGAGTTCTCCTACCGGTATACTACAAGCATGCTTGCAGAGCTGAATTAAGACGAGTCACCTGTCTGTCGGAAGTTACTTGTTACCTGGGGAATTCAAAAAGAACAGGTACTCCTCACTCCGCGGCATGGAATCGGAGAAGTCAATCCGGAATACCTTCTCCTCCATCGTCATCAAGCGTCTTTGCATGCCGCTGTGTGATCTCCGACATGGCATCCGCAAGCTGTGACGGTTACACAGTCTGACAGTAATATAAAGGTAGCATCCACTTAGCGATTTAAAACTATCAAGCAGAGATATAACTGCAGCTATGTATGATTTTTGAAAGACAATCCAATGAAATCGACGTTGGGAACTGAAACCGGATCGAAGCCTCCTTTCAGCCTTTTTGCTGAACTGTACATGAGCAAGCACTCCGTCGACGCACACCCTACCCGCTCCTGCATCGGCCCTTTAAATTGGTATTATGTCATGCTTTCAAGTTGCATTGCCTTATCAAAACCGCCCCTGGTGAGGTAAACAACTGTACTTGTATCTACCTGCCTACATGTACCTATAGGTAGAACTCCGATCCCGGTCTGATAAGTAGATGTAGTTCGACTACCTATCTCCTCTTGCTCAGCTCCTGGTGATTAGCAAACCATCGTCACAACTCATATTACACGCTGCCTGCCTATCTTTGCAAGGTTAAACCTGCCTCCTACCTCTACTCATTTGAAACGTTGCACAAGACTCTGTAGAATTCTTGCCATGTAAGTGGACCAGACAAACCACGGAAAGTAGGGTAGATTCATACATACATACATAATCCCCTATCGTATGTGTCTCTTTTCCCAAAACATTGTCCAGCCCATCACTCAGCTGTCTGTGCAGTTCAGTTCTTCCCAAGGGTCGCTTCCAGATAATGAGTGGTCAGAAGAAGGAAGGATAAGGATTCAGAAAGCGGTTGGCCGCGCACTTGGACAGTAAGCTCCCGCGTTGTGATCAACAATCACTTGCATATGATATTTGTGTCCCATGGATCCGGGAGGGGAAGACAAGTTTATGACTAGAAGTGACCACATTCGATCTAGCTGGGGAAAGAGACTGTTCTAGACCTGGGGTGCAAAAGCTGATGCATGTGCTCGCAAAAAGACGAGGCGATGCTATTTGACAGGTTGTTGCAGCGAAAGTGAATGGGCGAATGGAAAAGATGTGCAAGTGATGCTTTGTGACTACTGTACTTCTGAAGGATGTATAGGTATACGGCTACACTCTGCAAGCTCAAGAGACCGGGGTGCGTGTGAATAGATGCGATGTCTAAGCGAAACATCATCTATTGAATGTCGTATGTCTGAGTTATTATGCCAAGTCGCCTTTCATTGACATCCCGTGAGTAGGTACCGTTGCGTTCCATCTCTTAAAAATACCCTATCGACCTAAAGCGGTTGCAAAGTTCCAAGATACAGTGAATGCATTCCGCAGCCAAGTGTATACAGATCGTAAATAGAATCACCCTCTCAATCCTCAGAGTGTTCCCAACAAGCCTAGGTATCTGTCATCTGGACATCACCATCACCATCATTCATCGGAGCCACCTTTGATCCTGGTTATCAACTCCTTCAGACGCTTCTCCGTTGCAGGTGTGGTATGTCCTGGATACTGTCTGTGATGGGGAGGACACGGCATAAGAGCGTCTCTGAAGTTGGCTGTTGTTGGAAGGAAATTAGGTATTAGAATATTTGCCAGAAGAATATATCGCGGAAACGTGCTCGTTCTTTGAACACAGTAAGAACGAGCACTGGCTATAAGCCGGACCTCAACCAGGGGATGGATGTACTTGGAAACAGTGATGGTCGGAGGAGATGGTGGTGGTGGTGGTGGTGGTGGTTTGACTGGCTGGATGATTGGTACCGAGAAAAGAGCAGGTTGGACATCTCTACTTACTTGAGCTGAATCTCTGATCCGTCAATCTAATTTTGATCATATCATAGTCGTCCCTGAACTTCTTGGTGTTCCATGTAACTGCAGCGCCGCTGTTACCGTTGCCGTTGCTGTTGTTGACGGGGATGGCATCCGCAGCCGAATCGGGCATCAACTCGTCCGAGTTCATTTTTGAAACTTGTACGTTTGTATCAAGGGAACTTTTTGTTTCAGGGAAAGAAATTTGAGGTTTGGGGTAACTTTGCAAACAATGTCTCTTATGATGAGGATTTGATGAGAATGGTCGTTGGGGAGAGTGTCTCTTGTACCTGTTGAAGGTCGAGGTCACTGCAGGAAGGTATTTACAAGGATGAAGGAAGTGGAGACTGACCTAACATGAGAACACACAGAAAGAAGCCACCAACAGCCATCGAACTTGCCCTGCGATAGCGTCCCTATCTGCCAACTTTGCATGCTGCAAGGAAACATACTACATCAAGACACATCGCCTCTTGATAATTGGGAAAGTGTACTGTCATATAAACCAACGTAAAAGGCTCTGAAACGGGGATCACGGTAAGGTATGCTGCCTTAAAATTGAGCACTCTAGTCCCCCGTGCACAAGTGCTTGGGTGCGGGTGATCTAGGCACGAAAGCCCCACTCTCAGGTACCCTGTGGGTGCACCTGCTGCATGTGCAGCGAACTGCGCAAGCACCGCATCCTTAGAGCTGTTTTTAACTTCTCTTTGTCCCCAAACACAATTCAGTTCAACCCTCCTTCGACTCGATTCAGTTGTTTGCCATCCATTCCTGCTGTGCAAATATTCTTACATAGGTGGTCATCAATTGCGACCTTGTGCCACAGACATTTCCCACCATTATCCACCATATACCGTCCATATATCACTCGGCACAGCACCTTCAACGATGGAGAAGAACGACAGCGTCCCTGACGCCTGGGATGATGATTGGGAATCTCTAGCGGACCGTGCGGCTAAAGAAGAACCATCGAGGTCGCCTGAACCGGAGAAAGAAGTTAAAATGACAAAAGCAGAAAGATTGGCTATGCACGCCGAGGCGCAGCGGAAGTTATGGGAAGCAGCGTAGGAGCCCCTGCACCGATATTCACAATTTCCCTGTGGACAATGGACCTTGTTAACTCGCTGCTCAGAGAATCGGAAAAGGAAATCAACTTCATCGCAGCGACTAGCTCTGTGCCCCTGACCACGCCTTTCAAGCCAGCCATGAAAGTCCTTAGCCGCAGACCGGTAATTGCGAAAAGAGACCCGGTGACTGGACTAGAGCGATTAACGCTACAGGACGACGAGGATGATGACGAGGACAAGAACAAGAAGCAAGAGACGCCAGAAGAGATCCGAATGCGCCAGCAACGAGAACTGGAGGAAAAACAACGGCGATACGAGGAGGCACGGGCGAAGATCTTTGGCGAAGCAAGTTCCTCTGGCCTGTCAACGCCCGGAAGCATTACGCCGCCGAAGGAAGCCGACAAAGCCGACAGGCCCCGCAGCGACAGACAGAACCACAGGCGAGGAAGAGGACGCGGAGGTATGCATCGTACCGACAGCCGACCAGACGGTCAGACTCGCCGCCTGCCGCCCAATCCACAGTCAGGTCCCAGAGAGCTGTTCGACCCAAACTATTCGGCAAAGCCAGGCTCTAACGGCCAAAGGCGGTCCGGAGAAGCCTCTCCAAACCTTAGCAGATCAAATTCTCGACGGGATGAAGATCAAGTCATACGGGCACCGAGAGGTCCAGATAACAGTGGAAGAGGAGGATTCGGGTTCGCTCGCCGTGGAGGTCAAGCGGGATGAGTTCTATTATTCATATTGACGATCCTCCGATAGAGCTCTAACCTAGTGTGCGACCCTCTACCATCCTCCGCCAATCTTCCCTGCAAGCTGGACGACTCTCTCAGTATCAGTCATCTTCTTCTCCTTGCCGACATCACTGACCACCTCCCGGTAGCTTGTATACGCCAGTCTTTCCAGCTTTATCCCCGTCAATGTCGACCAGTGGGTCAAGACATTTCTGATATGCGAAGGGGAAATGCCATCAACGACCAGGTCGGAACTATCATCCTGGGCTTCCGAGTCTGGCTCGTCTCCCGAGAAGTACGCTTCGTCGACTTCTTTCTGCCACTCCTTCTGCTCCAGGGGTCCGGGTTTCACAACGAGACCCTTCCGATCAACTACCACTGGGTCATCTACCTTTATCTGGCCACCTCCATTGGTACAGCCGCCTGGGCAAGCCATTACCTCGACATAGCCATAGTCCAAACTGTTGGCTTTGCCTGCCGGTCTCTTGGCACTACCAAACGGCTTTCCGCCAGGCATTCGGGATGCCTTTGCGGGTTTCAGCTTGCGGACCAGGTTTTGAATATTTCGGAAGCCATAATACCGCGCCGCCTTGAACATAACCTCGCCTGATTCCGCGATCACCTTGTATTCAACAACGTCGGCGTTCCTCCCTGGTACTGTCTGTATCTGAGAACCAAAATTCTTCGCTTGCAAGTTGCGAAGGATGAAGTGCATGTTACCACCTGATGTGCCAGCCTCACGTGACTGTTGACGGTGACCGGGCCGGAATAGGAAGTCGTGTATTGATGGGTCAGGAAATTGGGGGGTTTGGGACGGCGCCGAGGCCGGCAGACCGAAAAAGTCAAGGCCTCTGGATGCGGCAAGCATAAGAATTTCCTTGCTTGTAATAACGCAGTCGACGTCTCGTACACCTCTGCCCGGCTTGCCGTCCCCAGCCCAGACAGCATCTGTCAACTCTTCGCGACTAGCCTCGAGCTTCTTATCGAAACATGGCATTACAGCCAAGTGCCATATTCTGTCAGGGGAAATATTAAGGATGCGGCTGAGGGATGTTTTCAGGAGGGTGCCCATGAGGGCCTGTGGTGATTTTACCCGGGAAAGATGTGGTAGTACGTAGGGGTGTGTCTTTTCGGCATAGCATACCCAACCAGGGCACGAAGCAGTGAGAACTGGTGTAGCAGCCTTGTCGGACGGCGCTATCGAGCCTCCAAGTACTTCGTCAGACCCAAGGACAAGAGTTGCCTCCCGCGCCGTGTTTGTGTCCACCACCCACGTGAACTTGTTCCCCCACTTTCCACCTCTTGCTAGACCCTGTTCGCCCAGGAAGAGTTGTTCGATCATGCGACCGGCTTGCTGCTCTGTGACACCGTTGCCGCACGCTGCAGCCAGACTGGCTCTGCTCTGTGGGGAGACACTGGCAACATATAGCTTCGCGGCGTCGTTTTGAAGGCCTTCGACCGAGTACTTTCCGTCCGCGCCAGGGCCTACCAGCTTCAAGGCTGGGGCGGAATCCAGCACGTTGAGAACCTCATTGTGACTCTGTAGACTGACTAGCACCGCCTCGGCAGACGTTACGCAGCCGGAGCAGGCGAGGCAGTCGGTAAGGGAAATCTCGGCTGGCGGAGCATTGCTCTTGGGCTCTGGTTGTTGGCCGTCGAGTATGACCTCGAATTCGTTGGAGGGGTTGGCGTCGCTCGCGGCCGGCGTGGCGGTCGGCAGCGTCTCGATGGGCTTGATGCAGGCTACACCTGGGCTGATGAAGTCGTTGAGGTCGTCAACGGAGAGGATCGCGGACATTTTGTTCGTCACAGGCTAAGCGCCTGAAGGTCGTGATTGTGAAGGTCAATGTTCGAGGTTGGAAGGGTTGGTAGGAATTGTCGAGAAATAAGAGTCGAATGCGCCAAGCTACTCTTTGGTGACAAATCAAGACAGTCGCAAGTTTGTTTGCCACGATACCCCCGGAAAACCGCGAATGGTTTGTTTTAAAAAGGACTGCGACAGTCTTGAGATATGAGAAGCGATCAAACCCCTTCGAGAATCTGATTATCTTTCTTTTCAAGAAGTTTTGCTGCAGATGGCGGCAGTCACAAGATGGTTACTGCTTTGAAATTGACATTTCCTCGGGGCTTGATTGGACTGTGCGGTTGATGCGAGATCGGCTTTTGCGCAGTGGCGGCGAACTTCGAACTTCGAAGTCCCCCCCCGTCGGACCCCTCCCCAACTCTTCCAGCCTGCCAAGCCGCCAGATGTGCCTGGTCTCAGCCACGCAGGGATCTGCCGGCAGGCACCGATAATCAAAACAGGGGCATGGCATGAGGCTCGCAGTCGTTATCGATGACGTAGTACCTTGAATTGATGATCGGCTAGTGACTGGTACCTTTCACGTTTTCCATGGCGAGGTGCTGGTCGTTCCCGCCGTCGTGCCTGGGTTGCTGGATGGAGCTCCAATTCGTCATTGGAGACAGACGGCGTTGTTGTTTTATTTATAAGAATGTGACGGTGTCAGCTTTGTGTAGCTTTCTTCCCTTTTGCTTGTCCATATCTTGTCTCAAGAACATTTGTTTTTTTCTCCATAACAAACAACAGACACGTTCGTCAACAACAACTGAAAATCCTCGAACATTCATCCTTCACTCAACTGCCAATCCCTTTAAATCAGTAATCATGGGCAACGATGTAAGTGATGGGAAAGCCTCGAGGGAACCGCGCATACGAGTGCATTATCTGACCGTCTCTAGTCCATCTCAACATACGCCTTCGCGAGTCTGGGCTGGCTCTCCCTCCAGGCGGTGCCGCTTATTGTCTGGCCGACTTTCATTAGCTCGATGCTCACAGAGAACGGCGGACACGCTCACGCTCCTGCTGTGGTAAGTGTCGTTGAGACGTACTTTGGCCGATACCTCGGTTTCTCTCAACTGGCCATTGGCCTCCTCATCGTCACCCTATCCGGTGCTCTACCACTCACCACCAAGGTGACCTGTAAGTTCTTCCCACCTCCTTTTCACCAATGCATCATCCCGGGCCACGAAAAACAAATACTAACCTCTCTATTTCCCGCCAACAGCCCCAGACGACGCCAACTCCCCCTACGCCAACGCCGTCGTCTTCATCTCCATGTTCTACCACGCCACCGGTGCTGCCTACGGCTACAGCCGCTACACCAGCAGCGGCGGCCACATCGGCTACCTGCTCGGCTTCACCGGCAGCGCCATCATGTCCGCCTACGCCCTGTGGCTCTTCATGTTTTCCAACGAGCACGCCAAGGTTAGTGCTAAGACCGGTGCCGACATCAGGACGAGCAACTTTCCCTTCAAGAACGCCGAGGCTGAGAAGAGGTTTGGTGGTGACAAGAGGAGGGAAACTCGCAAGGCGATCTAAAGCACTTAAATGTTGCTTTGAGTTCTGTTCTGCGTGTGTATGAGAAAGGAGGTTGCCTCCTGATGATTACTTGCATTCCTGGAGTTTGGTGAGACCTCAGGGGCTACTATTCTCAGTTTGGGTTGTGTTATCAACCTTGCCTGTGTATTTTATAGGTCGCTTTTATCACTGGGCGAAGCATTGCGTTTATTTGAATTTAAGGCTTTTGTTCATCAACTACCAGAACATGTGCAGAGACATGGTTGACGTTCGCATTTTAAAAGTAGCCTTTCACCAACTGTAAAACATCGGCCATGCGAGTGTACACGCTGCTTCAACGAAAGGCAATCATCCATTGATTCTGTAAAGTGCTGTCAAACTATGAAACCCCTTTTACCCACAAGTCATCGATAACCCTTAGCCATGCTCCCTTGTATCCCCTTTACTCCATACACCCCAGATCATTAAGTAATGCTCATCGCGGATCTCCCAACAGGAAAACAAAAAAAGAAATGAAGAGAAGAAGCCCAGCAACCACTGAAGAATTGTACACTCGCCGGCGGAGTGGTACAAGATGCCAATCCAGGCCTTGTTATTCATCTTCGGAGTCCACGTCTGCCAAAACTTACACCCTGACGCATACTGGTAAGTCCAGAGGGCCGTATTGGGGTGTTGTTTCGGGGCCCCTTGTCGGACACGGGACATTAGCCCTACCAGCCTGAATTGGCACCTATTCCTCAACAGTAAGTCTGGCGGTCTCCGGTGCATCATCATCACCAGCTATCCCGTTTGCCACAGCCTTCTCCGGCAGCTGAACGTCCGCCATGCCTTTTAGCACAGCTTGACGGCGTGCGTGCCAGGCCTGTTCGCTGCGTACGACCTGATCCAGGAGTATCTCCTTCTCGAGCCACTCCTGCTTGTACAGCTCTTCCCACCGTTTGCAGTCTTTGCGTAGCTTCTCGCCTTCCGCTTCCACAAACTTGACTTGTAGTCGACACAGCTTCATCAGCCTGTCGATAGGCATGTCGAGCTCCTTGGACGTGAAACCTTGATCTTCGGTCAGAGGCGTAAAGTCGGCCCCATCGTCTCCGCCACTGGCATCGTCAACTGAGTCGTCTCGGTCGGCCGCATGAGAGTCCGGCCTTCGAATTATGATCTTCACCTTGGCCGACTTTCCAGCTGGGCCACCCCCTGCTTGCATACTCTTCGGCACCGGATCAGAAGGTCGCAAGGCTTCGGTCTCGTGGACTGTCCGCATGTGTTTGGCTAAGGCATCGGAGCGTGTGAAAGCGCGGTCGCATTCTGGTGTGAGGAGTCAGTAATTAGAACGCCATCCATCTTCCCGGACAAGCGAGGCACGTTACCTGGCAAATAACAGTAAAATGGCTTCTCCCTCGTGTGAGATCGCATGTGCGCCTTGAGCGCATAGCCGCTGGCATGAGGTAGACTCTTTCTACTACACCCAATCCATTCGCACGTGTACTTTTTCTGTCGACCCTCGATGTGCGAATTGTGGATGTGTTCAACGAGCCTATCCATATTCCTCAGATCCCCAACCTTGCAGCCTTCCCAAGCACAGATAGTGACTTGTTCCTGAAAGTCATCTTCGTCTTGTCGCGCATTGATTGGAGAACTGGGGATGTCGCCATCGGTATCGGAGGAGACATCGGACATGCCGTCTGGAAAGTCTGGATCTGCCTCAGGCTCTTGAATGACGGCCGATGAAGCTGTCGACCCGGCGGTGACTTTGATGCGCTTCGTCGGGGGCTCCTCTGGTTCGTCGACGGCTTCTGGTACCTCGTCCGCGAAAATCTCTTCTTCGTCGGAGGACGCCATTGATGACAGCGGCGAGTCATCCGCGGGAGAATATTCCCTGGTCATGATGGATGATTGATTCGCGTATGCGCTTTGGTTTTGTCAAGGTGTGCGCCGGTTCCAACAGGGCGCGTATGTGGAAGAGGGAGAGATGGGATAATAAGGCGTCCTAGTTGCTGATGATAGTTGTTGGTGATGGTGCTGAACGGCGTCGAGCCACGAGCAGACGTTGGACGTCGGTTTCGTGATGGGGTCCGCAGGAATCTGTTACAGCGTCGCCCTGATTGCTCCTGGTCTTGTGGAAACTAACGTGAAGTGAGAGAGAAAAGCCGAGCGGGAGAACTAGAGGAGAATTGTTAGATCAAAGGAGCAGCCGTGTTCTACAATGAACCTGTTTCAGTTTCCCCAGGTTTGTCGACGCGGAGCTGCCCTGTCTACGATAGGCTTGATGGGTCCCCCAATGCGCCTGCCGTCGGCCTCAAAAGTTCAGAAGGGCGATGTCGCACCAGTGCAGGGTGACCGCAGCCAGCAATGGAAAACGCAACCTGCACAGCTGGCAACCGCCTGTGGGAACTGAGCTGGTTTGGTTTGGAGGTCACTGCCGAAACTGCCTCTGGCGTCTGGATGGTCCCATCCCTGGGCTCCCAAGCACGGCAACCGCGCCCCAGATTTCGTCCGTTCAGTGTGATGTTGGGCAATCTGTTCTCCCCTGTTCATGATCTTCACGACCGGGCAGTTCACCTCTTCAAGTGCGTCATCCCATTCGCTGGCTGCCCAACCGATGCCCCACTACAACATAATACGCCTACAGGCGCGCGAGGCGCCTAGACCCGGCCGCTGTGGCAGTTTTTGTCAACCCCTCCCCCGCTAGAACTTGGGGGGCTTGTTTGAGACTTTGAGCGCACTTGCATTTCTGTCCTGCACTCATCCACCCGCGTTGACGCGATTTCAAACTCCGTTCCGCTTCCACCGTCTTTCCGTCTGCTTTGTGCTACTCGAGTTCGTTCCCAAACTACGTCCGCTTTTTCTTATACACAGCTTGCACCATGGCCGCCTCTACCAAGGTCTTTTCCCTCGAGGGGAAGGGTCTGAAGCTCGACACCGCCGAGGACCTCGAGGCCCATATCGCCCCCCTTCGGGCCATGGACGATGTCGAGGAAGTCCGCCTTTTGGGAAACACCTTGGGCGTCGGCGCTTGCAAGTTGCTTGGTGAGGTTCTCGCCACCAAGAAGTCTCTGCGGGTATGCCCAACTGTCCCCGAACGCATGTCTGCGCTCCGGCGCATTACGATACAGAACGGCGGCTAACCAACTGTTGCCTGTTAGGTTGCCAACCTCGCCGATATCTTCACTGGCCGCCTGCTCAACGAGATCCCCGAGGCTCTTTCCTCCCTCCTTACCTCCATCCTCAACCTCCCCAAGCTAAACACGATAAACCTCAACGACAACGCTTTCGGCCTCAACACCCAGGCGCCCCTTGTTGCCTTCCTCGCCGCCCACGTCCCTCTCCAGCACTTGTACCTGAACAACAACGGCTTGGGTCCTCACGCCGGTATTCTGATCGCCGACGCTCTGTCCGAACTCCACGCCAAGAAGGAGGAAGCGCGCAAGCAGGGACAGGATGTGCCTTACCTCGAGACCGTTATTTGCGGCCGTAACCGTCTGGAGAATGGCAGTATGACGGCGTGGGCCAAGACTTTCAGACTGCATAATAAGGTTAAGCAGATCAAGATGGTCCAGAACGGTATTCGCCAGGAGGGTATCTCCCATCTGCTGAGCGAGGGTCTCAACCACGCTTCTGAGCTCCAGATTCTCGACCTCCAGGACAACACCTTCACACTCAAGGGAGCCAAGGCTCTTGCTAAGGTGACCCCCGGCTGGACGGATCTCATCGAACTTGGCATCGGCGACTCTCTTCTCTCTGCTAAGGGCGGTGTCCTTCTGTCCGAGGCGCTTCTGAAGGGAAAGAACAATAAGCTCGAGATCCTGCGCCTCCAGTACAACGAGATCACCGCCCCCGGTGTCAAGGGTCTGGCCCAGGCCGCTAAGGAGGCTCTTCCTGCATTGAAGAAGATCGAACTCAACGGCAACAAGTTCACCGAGGATGATGAGGCCATCATTGCTCTCCAGGAGCTTCTCGAGGAGCGCAAGGAGCAGCTCGGTGGCGATGTTGTCGCCGAGGACGAGTGGGGCCTTGACAGCCTTAGCGACCTTGAGGAGGAGGAGGAGGAGGAGGAGGAGCAGGAAGAGGAGGAATCGGAGGAGGAGGAAGATGTCGAAGAGAGGGCAGAGAAGCTCATCAAGGAGGCCGAGGAGGCTCAAGAAGAGCCGGTTGTCCAGGTTAAGGACAAGGAGGTTGATGCGCTTGCGCAGAAATTGGCCAAGACCGGACTCTAGGCCATATCTGGACAAATTCAACACAATTAAAGCAATGCGCAACGAAAGCCTCTCATTTCTCCGTGGAGACAATTACAGACGATACCCAAGATAAGCGACGACGGGAGTTTGGGGATATGGTTATAGATTAGATTTTGTCCTGTATCGTGTTGGATGCCTTTTCATAGCGCCGGGTTCATGTTTTGGTACGTCCTGTCTATGAATTTCAGGGGTTTGACACAGCGATCGAGCGGCTCGATTGTAAACCACCTCCCCTTTGGTTGAGGTGGTGTCAACAGTACATGTCTGTACGACAGTGCATTGACACAGCTTTGTTCGTTACGATAACTGGCAAGAAATGGTCTAGGCTTGATTCCTGGCATTTACAGTGGCTCAGCGGTTCTCTGTGTGGTGATGTTGCTTTCTAGTGGCCTGTCTCTGAATGGGCAGCCACGGCAGCTTAGGGTGTCACGCCATAAAAGTCACCCCATCTCCTGTCCCGTGATGGGGCTTGTTCCTGTCAGCAGATTGAGCATCGACGTCGTATTGGTATAGATTTGGATCACAATGGATATATAGGTGCTCTACATGCTGATGGGGTCTGAAAAGACATTTGTACTTCGTTTAGCAAACATTCATTACACAAACCACTTCCAACGGTGACATACCAGTCTTCAACACCATCCGAGAACAAATCACATCACCAAACACACCTACCACACAAACAAACCAAATCAATAAAGCATATGGAGGGCTCCTGGCTATTATTCGAAACCACCGACTCCATCATCGAAGTCCTCTGGGACATCGCCCTCGCCTTCTTCGTCATCCGCATCTCCTTCTACTACTTCCTTCTCACCTTCCTCTCCAGCCTTATACTCAGCTACCTCGCCTATGCCGAACTCCTGCCCATAACGACCCTCGCTCACTTCCTCTCCTCCTCATCAGCGTCCGAACCCATCAACAACCACATCCTCCTGACCTGGACCATTCTCCTGACCATCACCTCAGCAATATGGGCCCACCTCGTCCTCCGTCACTATGAGGTACCCCGCGTCGCCCATTTTAGGCTAGCCATCTGCTCCATGGCACTGGCATTCATGGTCTCGGCCGAGATGGTGGTCGCCTTTGCGCTGTACGAGGAAGGGTATGGAGGGTGGGTGTGGGAGGAGATGAAGAGCGTGGCGGGCGTGGCTTGGGGAGGTTGGATGGTCATGTATAGCGCGATGCCGGTGTTGTTGATGGGTTTGGAGAGGAGGATAGAGGAGAAGAGGGAGGGTAGAGTTACGTTGGGGCATGGCTTTCATAGAGCTGGAGCGGGATTGCATAAGTTGTAAGTGTTCTATTTCCTGTCCCCTTGGGAACAATCTGTTGGCACGGGCTGCGGCTAATGAGGCTGTGTACAACGCAGACCGACTATCAATAAGGAAAAGGCCATGATGTAGTGGGACTGCTGTATGAGCGGTGGCTGGGACAAGTTGGCATGGAGAATGTTAGTATTTGGAGGTTGGGTGGTTTACGGAGTTTCTAGGGTATTTGGCTTCCTGGAATGACTTGAGAGCGATGAAGCTATTTCGATTTTGTCAATCAATAATAGGATCATTGTGCAATCCTTGAATAGGCTGGGAATAAGCTATGTTGAGTAGGCGAGAATCCAATACTTGGTAGAGTAGTGTCTCTTGCAGTCAGTCGACGGGCGTACCTAAAGGGAGCGTTGGCATGACGTAGAGGGATCCCAGAGTTGACCATGTGTTTCATCCGATGCGCTCGATGACTGGAATGTTGCACTTTACGCGTGATAATACCGCATTGGAACTCACACGCGAAATACGCGGAGGTGTTAATTTGAGAAGGCTTTGATATCAAGTCATTTTCATCAAGGTAACTGTTCCCTCTTCAACAATTGTGCGATCTACGAACGATAGTTTGTAGCGCGTATACTCTCTGTTTCTAAGGGAACCAATCAATATTCGTCAAGGGATCAAGGAATTATTCTCAGGGTTTTGCATCTGTTGATATGTCTATGTGGTCTTCCGCTGCTTTGGCTTTTGCTGAAGTGAGAGATTATATAATGATCTAGCAGTGATGAGATGGGACACTGATGGTCTAACACCTGCTACTTACAATATGTTGAAGGCATTCCCGCCACTTTGAGGAACCAAAAGAATCTAGAGCATAGACACGAGACACGGGCTGGAAGCACGCGAGCCCACATTCCAATACTTCGCCGGTCTGTCTTATTTGGCGACGTGATGTATCGCGAGGTCAAGGACATTCTTCACGACTTCGCAATACTTGCGTGTTGGGAAACGAGTTGGGCTGAGCTATAAAACTCGCAGGTAGGAAGCATTGTCGATATGCCCATTGTCGACTTGTGCTACTGTTTGGGGAGACTTCCACGGCTAGCAATCATGCTGTCTTCTATCTTAACCTACCTCATCCCTCTGCTGGCCATATCAAAGCCTGCAGCAGCTGGAGTCAGCCAGTCCCAGAGCCCAGCTGTCGGGAATACCACAGTGTCTGGATATCGCAATGCGGTTTACTTCACAAACTGGTAGGTGAATGACCCGTGTGGAACTTGAAAACGGGCATACTAACCATCCCAGGGGCATTTACGGTGCCAACTTCCAACCCCAACAGCTTCCTGCCTCTCAGATAACCCACGTGCTGTACTCTTTCGCAGATATCAAGCCAGACGGACAGGTGTAGGTCTCACAATACCGTTATACAGACTTTGAAAGGACACTGACAGCCTGGCAGAGTATCGTCGGACAGTTATGCCGACTTGGAGAAGCATTATCCTGATGACTCATGGAGTGAACCAGGCGAGAATGCCTACGGCTGCGTCAAGCAGATGTACCTTCTGAAGAAGAAGAACAGAAACATGAAAGTCCTCCTTTCAATCGGCGGGTGGACATATTCGCCCAAGTTTCCACCAGTCGCAGCCACTGAGGAAGGACGACGGAGGTTTGCTTCTTCCGCTGTGAAGCTCGTGCAAGGTGAGTGAGCACTGGGTTGTTTCTACCTACCAGGAAAAGCACGTAGAAGTCTAACCTAAACCATAGACTGGGGCTTCGACGGCCTCGACATCGACTGGGAATACCCAACCAACGCTCTCGAGGCACGGAACTTCTTCCTCCTCCTGCGAGCCTGCCGACAAGCCCTCGACGACTACGCTCGCCAATATGCCCCGGGCTACCACTTCCTCATCACCATCGCCGCGCCCGCTGGACCCCAACACTACGGCGCCATGGACCTTCCCGGCATGAACCCGTACATTGACTCCTGGCACCTGATGGCCTACGACTACGCGGGCTCTTGGGACTCGACCACGGGACACCAAGCCAACCTCCTGCCCAATCCCAAAAACCTCATCACAACCAAATTCAACACCGATCAAGCTGTCCGGGACTTCATCCGCCGCGGCATCCCCGCCAACAAAATCGTTCTCGGCTTGCCTCTCTATGGGCGCTCATTCGAGAACACCGACGGGTTGGGAAAGCCATACAACGGCATCGGCGCCGGCACCTTGGAGCCAGGGACCTGGGTCTACAGAGACCTTCCGCGCCCCGGAGCGAAGGAAGAGTACGACAACGTGGCCAAAGCCAGCTATAGCTACGACGCATCGTCGCGGGAACTTATCTCGTATGATAATGTCCTGAGCGCGCTGGTGAAGACAAAGTATATCTTCCTTAGAGGACTGGGCGGCGCGGTGTTCTGGGAGGCAAGTGGTGACAAGACTGGTGCGAAGAGCTTGATTGGGACACTGGCGACGCAGATGAAGAAGCTGGATCAGACGAAGAATTTGTTGAGCTATCCGGCCAGTAGGTATGCTAACATTCGGGCTGGTGTGCCGGGGTCGTGAGGATGTTGGTTTGGGGAAGGCGAGGTTTAGGCTTAGAATCGAACCTGTCGATTTGGATGTTTCATACTGAATGTATTACGGTACTGTACTTGACCTGTCATTGGCGTCTTGTTGAATCGGAAGTGCTTTTTCCTTAACCACAGCCCATAGATCATTGGAGAAGTATCTCTTGTTTGAGTTTGTTGTTATAAGCCTCGAATAATATCGAGTGTCATGTGGTGTATGCGTTTGTCAGGCCACTCATGGTGTTGACCTTCCTGATGGGTTCGTGAACTCTGCACAAAGAGTTCCTCAGTCGTAGATCGAGAACTCCTAGAACTTGTAAGCAGGTAGCAACCTGGATCTCGAAAGCTTGTCTAGTTCTTGGGAAACTTTTCGACATTTGCTTCAGAACCTTGAGTGAAAACAATGACAAGAGTCTTGGATGTTTCGTACCTTTTGTTTCGATAACAATACGACTATGACCCGCAACAGGTGTGTTGTAGCATGCTACCCCTTCGCTTCGCTAACATCTATGTCCGTGCTCAGTTGGGTAACAGTCTGGTTTCACAACTACAGGGCTGTTACCACTCTGCGTCTCAGATTTCTGGATCCTCACCTTGGCACCAGTGCTTCAACACCGTCATGGAGACATGGAACTCCTAGGATAAAAGAAAAAGACTATGCCGACACGGAAGGAGAACGGATGGCCCAAGGTGTGAGTGGGAGCGGGAGGCTTTCCTCCCGGGATTCTGGATGTCTGTCGACAACCCCCGACTCATCCCATCTTCTCTCCTGCCACATGAGGACCAAGGATGTTTGGATCTCGGATCTTACCTGTATCTGGCTGTCCATTAAGTTGTTTCCCATGCTTCCCCTACGCTTAGCCCCTGGTTCTCGAACTATCTTGAGACAGTGACCCCTTTCCGGTAGCTTCTTCCATGGCATGCCACGTGCTTCTTGGAAGGGAAGTACCCATGGCAGATTTCGTTGAGGAGGTCCAGACTCATATATCCAACTTTTTTCTGTCCAGCTTGTCGTGTTTTTGCTCCTTCATATCTTCATCCATCTTCAAATCCATGGATTAGAGTTCATTTGGCTGTTTTCGATTGCTTCTTTCTCGTTTTCTCCCGAGTGCTTGCACTCCGTTCTTTTCGTTACTGCTGGACAGTTTACTTTGCCGTTAATTTCGATATACCGCTTCGTTCGACCTGGAAGATCCTAGACCACGTTCGCCAATCGCCCATTGTAACGGCGTCCACTCATAAGTTGAAGGAAAGGAAAAGTCATAATGCAGTACTCAACCAGAAACCTCGCGGCCTGTCTCCTGGCCATCTATGCCCAAGAAACTTTCGCCAGACCACAAGATATTCCAGCCCAGAGTTCTAGTGTTGAAGTCGGCGTGAGCAGCGAGGCTTCGGCAATTCCAATCGCGACATCTGCTATCGGCTTCAGCGTTGCTCCCGATACCACAATAGCGTCAGAGGTTCTGGTAAGCAGTTCCTCAGAATCCATCGCTACCTCTCCTGCCTCAGAGCCTGCTGCAAGCGGGTTGCGGCCGCTTCCAGGGCTGCAAACTGAGGAAGCTGGCCCATTGGCACCTCTCCCAGGACTTGCCAGCGACATACCACCGGTAGCTGTACCAACAGCAATTGCGGGAGGCGCAGCAGTTGTTGACAAGACCATGGGGGTAACTTCGGAGGCGGCAACACCTGCCGAAACATCAGTGTCTCTGAAACCCCTACTTGGCCTTGCTTCGTCGGTATGTTGAAACTGATCCCCCGTGAAGAGAAAAACCGCATCTGACTTCTTATAGGCCGTGGATGAGGCAGCTTCCCTGGCACGCCTGGTTACCACGACCAGTGAGCTTATCCCTCTTTTCCCAGAGACTTCAACGACTGCCGAAGCATCAGTAGTGTCTCTGGTTCAGTCCACTACAGAAGTCACTTCAGCTGCCACATCAACCCTCGAGCTGTCAAGCCTTATCTCCTCGAGCACTGCCGTCGCTGAGGCCACAGCTTTTCCTAGCTCTGTTGCACTCGAGACGACAGCAACCGAGGCAAGCACGACTGAAACAGCCGCTGCCGACGCGCCATCGACGGATGCCACCAGCGGCTTCCTCACCTCAGTTCTCGCCGAGTCTTCCACCAGCCCTAGTTCCGCGGCCGCAAAGACAACCCGAGCCGCGATAACCTCCCGTCCATCCGGATTCTTCCGTATCACAAACGGCACTGCTCCAGGAGCCAGCGGAGTCGCCGGAGGGAAGCCACACGGAACCGGTACAGCCCGTCAATCGCTGGTCACCGGGATCTCAAGTCCATCTGGCACTGGCGGCATCAGGTTCGGCAATTCGACGCAAACTTCAGGATTCTCATCTGCAGTGACAACCAGCAGAGGCGGTTCAGGTAGCCTCACGACACTGACTACCGTGTCGGATGGAATAACTCGGACGCTGGTGACGGCTATAGCGGCGCAGACGTCAGGCATTGCGCGAAACGCGTCAAATACCGCGACCACTGGATCGGATTCAGGAGCCGGAAGGCCCATGGATATGGTGGGCGGTGCTTTGGTTGCTGGTGTTGCGGGCATGCTGGGGATGTTATTGGTATGAGCGAACAGGCCATTGGCGTATGCCTTATGTAGCGTTATGATTTAGTGGTGAGCGAAAGGGAACATTTCCAAAAACGAATAAAAAATAGTATCCTTTGACCTGAAAGCTCTGAGAAAGACGAGACATGTCGTATACATGCAGAGGCGTGATGTCAACTGCTGAAGTGCAAGTGCCCCGATGGAAGTTGTTTACAGTTGAGGCCCCCCCCCCTTTCCTTCTAGAGGCGGCATACAGTACTTTGGTCTAGTCTTGTAGGGTTAGGGTTAACCCCAACAGCCTGTAGCAATTCCGAGGCCGGGCGTTCTGCCGTCTTTGTCCGCCCAGAATTGCAAGTTCACGATAGCTCAGGAATGGCAACTTCTTACCCCTCACTCATGGTGCCCCAAACGCGATAGCACTTGTTAAACTTGCGCATTAACCCATCTTTTCGTTGCCGGAGAAACTATCAACAACGCGCAAAATGGGCTGGCTCGATGGGTGGTTCGGGAGCTCCAGCAGTGACGAGTCAGACCCCCTGGGGAAGCTCGATCCCAAGCTCCGCGAGTTCCTTGCCCGGGAGTCCCCCGTCAAGTACACGACTCAGCATGAGCAGGAACAACAGCAGCAACAGCAACAATCACAGGGCAGTACTCCAGCAAAGGCGCCCGTACCGACAGCGACAGCGAAGGTGTTAGCGTCCGACCAGTCACAACAAGAACAACAAACAGAACAACCAGCCGTACCACGCGCTTCCCTCTACCAAGATGGCCGCTACGCGCACCTATGGAAGAACTACCGGCCGCAGTACGAGATCGAGAACGAGACCAAGACGGACCACGAGAAACTGATGGACGTGCTGGAAGGGTTCAAGGAGCGCAAGGCGATGATTGGCAAGGCGGCGCTGGAGAACTGCGCCGAGGAGCAGCTGGATTGGAGCAACTGTATGAAGTACGGCAGCTGGGCGGACCGCGCGACCATGTGTCGTGATACGGTGAGGAAGTTTGAGAGGTGCTATAATATGCAATCGGTACGTTCTATGTTGATGATGTCATGTTGTTCGGGGGTAGTAAGCTACGGGGAAAGAGGGACAGGAAACATGGGCTCCATGTCCAAGAGCAGAGTTGCGGAGTTGGGATTTACAGTTTGTTATTGCTGTCAGAGTTGCTAACCAACTTTCGTTGCCATAGAAACTCCTAAAAGCCCTAGGCTACCTCCAAACCTACAACCGCTCGCCCGAAGTCGACGAAGACATCCAAATGCACGCCGACGCTTTGTACCACCGGATGCTCGACCAAGAAGCCGAGATCGAGAAGTGCAAAGCCGAGGGTCGGCCCGTCCCTGCGTTCCCGTCCCTCTTCGAAAACAGCACCTACCAAATCCCCGTTTATCCGACTAAATCGCAGCCCGCAGCGGCAACATCAGCAGCAGGTACAGGAGAACCTGGTAAGCAGGACCCTTACGAACCAAGCCAGGCCATCGTGGAGTCGTGGCAGGAGAAGCTGGCCGGCCTTCCGGAGACGGAACGCATGGCGGAAGAGGAGGCGCTTAGGGCTGAGCATAGGGCCAAGGCGATCATGGCGAAGAATCTCCAGGAGTTGTGGAATGAGCAATCTAAGGAGAGAGAGCAGCGTAGGGCAGAGGGTAAGGAGACGATTGGAGACAAGATCAAGCGGGTTCTTGGAACGCCGGATTACTAACCAGGGTTGACGTTCCTGGGGGTTGAAGGGGGAGAGGATGCGATAAAACAACATGTTTCGGATGTAACAGTACGACTTGGACAATAAGATATATTTTATGATATGAAGGGGCACAACCTCGACTATAACGAAGGTACAGGTGTTTTGCTCAGACCCCTTCGAGCTAGCTAGGACATCGGTCCGTTTTCATGATCTACGCCAGTAGGTGCCCAAATACGGGGAGAGATAAGGATTGATATAGATAAACATATCGAGTTCGGGTCTATACACAGGTATCGCTTCTAGAGACGCCTTGTTCTGGTGCTGTCACTATGCCATTCAAGTCATGAACCCATCTACCTGCCCTCTAAAACACTTGCCGCTCGCTCCAAAAACGCATTGAAATCCTTGATCTGCTTTAATGTCCCACCGTCGTTACCCTTGTTGCACACCTCGCCCGATAGTCTACTAATGAGGAACTCCAGATTCGCCAGGTCTGTCATCTTCTGCTCCGCTGGGGACAGGTCGGGAGCTGCCTGCCCTCTTTCCACCGCGAGGTCGATGTCATGCATAGCAGAAGAGAGCGATATGTGTCGCTGGTAGCAAAGAACAAAGTCAGTTTGAACTGCATTGAAATCAACATTGAGAGCAGGGATGCGGAAAAAAAAAACCTTACCAAAGCCTCCTTGCTATCCACCTCATGTTTAATCCTTATAGCATCCATCCTCAACGAAACCTGATCTCTCTCGGCGCGTATCCTCAAGATCTCCTCTCTCAACCCCAGCTTCTCCTTCTGCACCACCTTCACCCGCTTGCGTAAGGCGTGGAGTGTATCAAGAGCGATGGTATGTTCCAGTAGCCTGGTTCTCAGCTCCTCCTGGAACGCCTCCATGGTCCGGAATTTGGTCTTTTGTTCCCTCTTTGTTGCTGCATCATCCGCAGCTCGGGCTCGTTCCTCCAGCCTGGCTAGGAACCCGGCAATAAGACCCTCGCATAGTTCGGAGAGGACGTCAATCGCGTTGACGCCGGCTCTGTTCGCAAAGGGAATTTCGGCGCCGAGAACGCTGGCATTGAGTTCGTCGGGGCCATCGCTGGCTCTGGGCGGCTTTGTGAAGCGTTGGACGGTAATTGGAACGGCTTCCGCTTTCCCTCCCTTTCCTTCGTCCTCTGCACCATCCTTCTTGGCTGTCTTCCTGCCCTTCTTCGGCTTCGGGGGATTCTGAGTGGTAGGTTTGCGGCTGGAGGATGGTTTTTGTGGTTTCGTTTGCTTCTGTGGTATCTTGGGAGGGCTAGGTATTGGAGTAGGCGCGCGCTGAACCATTTCCCGTCGTACTTTGGTTTGTTCTTGTTGGGTCGTATCAGCTGGCTCAGCTTGTCTGCGGCGTCGCTTTGGCTGAGGCTCCTCCTCAGATGGTCTGGTCTCCGGCTGCGGGGATGGTGTAGGAACCGCTCGTCTAGGACGCTTGCGGCCGACAACTCTAGTAGCTTCCTTGTCGCTGATTTCCCGAGCCTTTTCAGCGTCCTCTCCCTGGTCCCTATTCTTCCTCCTCTGCCGGCTAGGGCGCTCGGTTTCGACGCCTTCGTCTTCTGCACGCTCGGCACTGCGGGTATCTGATTGTCTGTCACCTGCCTCCGACCCTGAATCGTCCTCCCTCTCGGCTCCGGCCCGCCGCGCTTCTTTCGACGGCGAGGGCTCTTCGCCTAGATCTTGGCTCGCCACACTTTCAGGCGGACTGCTACCTGAGAGTCTTGTGCTCCTCCGCGTTTCCGCCGCCACCCTCTTAGCAAACAATTCTCCACTCTTCCGTGATGCCGCACGCTCAAGAGGAGAAGATTGCTCTGGCACTTGTTCAGTTCCATCATCCAAGTCCTCCAAAACCCGCTGGAGTAACGCGCTGGACCCATGGACTGCGCTCCCAGGTTCGCCAACCTGTAATCGTCGACGTCTTCCGCTTCCAGGAGCATCGGCCGGGCTCTCGTCCACCTCTTCCGTCAGAGCATTCGGGGAAACATAGCGAGGCCGGCGGTGTGCTTTCGACGCGCTGCTTATTGGTTGTGGCGGTGGCAGCGGTTCGGGTGATTTCAACTGCTGATGCGACTGTGGCTGGGCTGGGCTAGAGCGTTCATCGACTACCGGCGATGTCGCAGACACTTGCCCCTGTTCCGCCCGCGCGGGAGGACTGCGTCGTAAACCAGAGGGGCGTTCTCGTGTTGGTAGCTCGTTGATGACGCCATGTGCTTCTTTGCTGCTGCGGGCAGAAAGATCGTTGGTTTCGGGGGAGCGCGACCGAGCTGACGCAGCTGAAGGGCTCGTAGCTCGAGGTTGTGGCGGGTGGAGCTGTGTATGTATTCCAGCTATCGATGTTGCCGATTGGGGGCTTCTGTGACTCCTCTTGACAGACGTGTTGGGTGTTGGCCGTGTCGATACCGGTGCAGCTACAGGCTGTGCCTCTACCGTAGAAGCTGGAGCAAGAGACGTATCTGGCGATTTTGTTGGCGAAGACGCTTCATCGTGACTTGTGGGCTCTTCCGACAAGGGTTCCTCTACGGGTAGAGGGATCTCGAAATTGAAAGAGGTATCGGCAACCTGGTGAGAACTGTTTTGAGTGTCATTAGCAATCGGGAGCCGTCTTGTGACAGAATTGATGCAGAAAGACAGGCTATCGTCAACTTACTGCGCCCCGCGCATGCGCTCTTGCATGCGCTCCTGCCGACCTTGGCTCAGGTCAGTCTATCACCAACTGATGCATTCTGGACTAAGAGGCTTACTGGTCGCCATGGCTTCGAGAAAGGAATCAATCCTTCACTGGAGCGGATCACATTATTAGGTGTGGAAGCTGTGTTGGAGGCCCGCCGATAGCTTCGAGTGGCGCGGGTGTGACGGTAGCGAAAAGAAGAGCTTGAAGAGTCAGGGGAGTTCAATTGACGACATTGGAACGCGCTGGATAATTGACGGGACGCGACACTGAGGTAGAGGCAGACGGCTTGGCATTACAGTGGATGCTCTGGCATTGGCAGGCTGCTCGCTGCAAACAGATCCATCTCCCGTCTTTGGGGGTGTTTCCCCGCAACCGCCAAGCTTTTAGAAGCTGCGCCTGCACTTTACCTTCCCGTGGAGTGTGGCTGTTGCCAAGCATTTGACCCCTGAGGACCCTGAGTCCCTAGTTCAGCCTCAGAGTCACAGCGAAACCTCAACCAAAATAACAACAACACCAACCATCGGATGATGACGATCTGTCAATGGTTTATCTTCCTTTATACAATAGAAGTTCATGATCCTTCAAGAACTAGATATGGTTTACACATAACGAGGGTTTCGTTGTATCCTGTTGATGGTCTAACGGTCTAACCTCGCTCTTCTTCAAGTCTAGTACCAGCCCGCTTGACTTTACTTCATTGTCATCTGGAGGGTATTATTTTCTGGTTCTTCCGCCGCCACTATTCTTCATTGGTTCGATAACTTTGGCACCCATTCCATTTTGACCTCGTCAAATACGTGGCTGCAAGTTCGTTAGCTTGCAAGGTTATCCAAGATAGGAGGAGCGTAGGGTGCACATACTTGGCAAACTCTTTCAAGGTAAGTGACCAGTCACCATACTCTTTCATAAGCAAGTCTTTATAACGGTACGGAATCTTGGCCGCAACTCCTTCGAAGATGGTGTCCCGCAATGGGAAGATGTAGGTATCCTATTATCGTCAGTCAGTGTTACCACTCTTCACTGACATGGCAATATAGATACTTACCCGAAACTCGTGGCCATCTTTACAGCTCATCATGCCTTGTCCTGATGGGTGCGTCAGATTGTACCGGGCAGTTGTCATGTCGATAAACAATCCAGACTCAGTGTCGATCCACCTGGCGTCGATGACATTCATCCAGTCCGACTGGTCTCCGTTGGAGAAGTTAGGGTTGACCTCCAACACGTAGTTCCGGCCGGCCGGTAACCTCGGCGTCTTATAATGAAAGACGGACATGTTGTAGTAGGTTGCTAGGAAGTACATGCTGGGCTCGGTGACTTGTACGTCGACATCCGAGTCCCACGGCATGATCTGCGTACATGTCAGTTCCAACGACCGTCACGAGCGAAAAAAAAGGGTCGGTTATACCTGCTTGTTCCACCACCATCCCAGCAGGCTGCCATGCATAAGCCAGGTCTCGATGCCTAGGTCTTTCATTGTTTCAAGGAATGTCCGAACAAGATTCTTCAGCGCTGCCTTTTGTTCCTGGTAGCCGAGCGCTTTCTCGGCAAACCTGCGCCAAAGGCATCAGTATCGCTCATGTACTGCGACTGCCAGGTCAAGGGGATATGTGTCTTACCGCCCATCATAGTGTGGGTCGAAGCTACACGATGGATACAAGTTAACTGACGAGCTCTGCTGTTTACCTGTTACAAGCGGTGTTTCTCTTACGTTGATTCGTCTGTTCGGGTTGGTCAGTGTTCTGTTTTCAATATTATCCCACCCCAGGCCAAGGCAGAAAATCTGACACTTGACAGTTTCTAGAGGCAAGCACCCCAAAACTGTGGACATCTTGACCGTGGTGCCTTCTTAATGTTTTGGGTTTACATACGGAAATATTTCTGGGGAGGATCGCCTGCCTTCCCGCTCATATCCTTACGGTCCGTCGTGTCCAATATCGTAAGGGCATCTTGGGGCTCCAAAGGCGCAGATGTGCTTAGAGAACACAGCGTCGCTACAACGAGTAGCCGATTTGGAAGCATTTTCGTCTGCCCTCGAGATTGAACAGAAAGAAGAAAGGATACGCTAGGATGTATAAGAGGGAAACAAGGAGAAGGAATATGAAGAGATACGAGGTTAATTTTCAAAGGTCCTACAGAGATTATCTATACTGTCACTGACATGTAGGGCAAGGGGTGTCAAGGAGTGATATGGCTGTGATACCCGTGCCACTGGGGGCGTGCACGGGTAACTGAAGGAAGAGGCCGGCGGGTAGGTACACTCAAGGCCCATAAATATTTCTTACTTGAGGTTGTAAGGGTTCGGTAAGGTATCGTCGGAGTTTCCCCCGTTGTGCATGACTACCCATGACATTGGATGGCCCCACACATTGGGGAGCCGAGAAAGCGGGATGCAAGTACTGGTGACGCGTCCCATGTTCGGGCATGTTGGAAGCAGTGACCGGGGCTCATCGGGGTCAGTAAACGCCGACCAGAAAGGTCTGGCGGATCCGGAAGACGAAAGAGGGAGTAGATGAAGCGCGGAGGGAGTATGGTCGATGCGTCTAATGTGGGCTAGTCTGAGCTGGACTGTTTTCGTGATGTAAAACGGGATCTGATAGACGCAAAAACTTGAAGCACTTTAGGTGAAACTAAGATTCTCCATTCAGTTCAAGCAATATTAGGAATTGGGAAATGGCACAATACTAACCCACCGACCCTGGAAGCAGAGACGAGCCGTCTGAGCCCAGCTCTTTCTAGAGTTCCAGTCTTCTAGAAATGGAGGGGGAAGGAGCACACTACATCGCGACAACAAATAGGTCGAGAAGCTTCAACACTAAAACTGCTTCCTGAGCATCTCTCACCCAAACTTGTTTCTCGGGCCGGAGGATGAGGCATAGGTGTGCGTGATTAGACTCCGTATCTGTCAGAGTTTGTCTGCATTTGCTTTCCAGCTTGTGTTCTCGGCCCCATCAAGGGTCGTAGCCCCCAAGCTGTTACCCCAGATCTGCCAGAAAAGGTTTGATATCGTTGATCAATGGAAGCTAGGGAACGACGCCGGCTTGGTTGAATCGGTTGTCCCGCAATCACGCCCATGTCGTCCGTGGCCAATGGGGGCAGGCACAATTGACGAGATCAAAAGTTCGTCATCACACCTACCGCATCTAGACTGTTCAGCTCGTGGACCAGTGCTCCTTCACCTTAGTGTTGGCGGGAACATGGACGGCACGTCAGGTTCCCGATGACCACATGCGCAGGTGATAGATGCGCCGCCGTAGATAGATGGTGGCGTCGGCGACCAAACGACGTCCATTCATAACCCGAACAGGAAGCCGTCTTCTCAAACTTCGGCTCGTGATCTGCAGAGAGCATAGACGGAGGGTGTTGATATCTACGCGCGGAGTTTAAAGATAACTTGGGAATAGCGTCGGGCTTTAGCATGCGGGCCGGCCGTTGTGTAAAGCTTGTACCTGATCAGTCCCCAACCCTGTAGCTTACGTGTTCACACACCCCTCCGATGGCCGGTAACGGCCCGTCTTCTTGGGATGGAATGCGCGGCCTACGCGGATCATCATTTCCATTCACAAGAAGCGGTACTAGCTTGCGATTCTTTCAAAGACGGGACGGAGCAAGGGTAAGGGATGTTGCTCAACTTATATTATGTCGCTATTCTTCTCTTCCATCTCAACTCTCTTGGTTCGACAGGTCCTTATGGCCTTTGGAAACTGGACTTGAGGTTGTTGTTACATGAACATGTGGGGAGCAGGGAGAAACAGATCCCATCATCGTTGGGCGAAGTTCACTAACATCCATCTCACAATGGCCGAGAGAGAGGCTTTGACACATCTCGTTTGGATTTCAGAAAAGGACAGCAGAAGTCATCATCGAAGTTCCCGCGGGTATCGAGTTCCTTTGCATTGTGAAAATGAGTCCTTAAAAATGTTAGAAGGGGAGAAAAAAAGGTAAAAGAGAGGGCAAAGCCACGGCTCGAACGGGTCAAGTAGAGGTAAGGTATTGGAGGAGATGGGAGAGACAGAAGAGCCCTATTTGCGTACTGTGGCGCCATCTCCGCCGTACTCCACCACTCGACCACAGGCTCTTGAGGTGTTAGTAACATGCTGAGGTGCTCCTTTATAAACTGCAACGTGATTCCATATGCGCCTTGAACAACCATTGGAACTGGGCAGACAAAAAAAACAATCGGAGCCCGTCAAGTTGAAGTGAAGGAACGACGAGAAACAACGAATGTAAGATGTCCTGGTCACAGGTTCATGCTTAGCTCCTTTGAACAGCGGTGCAGGGATGTTAGCGGTACCTTCCACCTCAACAGCCCCGAAACCGAAACCAAACGTCAACAAGTCAAGAGCTACCGTTACGTACCTACCTCTGCATCTGCTGTGCCTTTTCGCGGGGCTCAGCTGCACACACTAGAACTACAGCTGCCTGGGTCGCGTCTCAGCCGCCCGAGCTTCAATTTCCTTCTCTTTCATGGATCCCTTTCTGGCCGCTTGACAAAAACAACTTCCCGCTATCGTCCGTTCATGTTGTTGTTGTTGTCGACAGCACGAGCAAACGCAGCAAACCCCGCAACACCCCCAGGCCCGAGCACCTCTACGGCTTACCCCACCGAGTCCACCTCCAGTATAAGTGTGATATCGTGATACGTCACTCCGCCGGCGACGTCCGGAATCGACTCGAACATCCTCACTTCCGACCTTCTTCTCCCTTCAACCCCCCAGAGAGCATCTATCTGCTGGCAGCTTCGCGCAAAAATACTCCGGCGCGAGTATAGTGCCCGCCGAACAAGATGGGATTTCTAGATATATACGGAATCAGTGTAAGTATTGGAACTGGGCCAGGACCGGCACCAGCATCATGATAGCGGCGCGGAGCACCCCATATCCGGTTATCACATGGAAGCCGTATAGAGAGCCAGAAGCTGACACTCTACTTGCTGTAGATTTTCAGGTGGGCTGCTGATATATCTCACCTTATTTCAAAATGCATCCTTCTATACTCCATCCATCGCAATAGGAGCGCTGAAGGTTATACACTCCTCTTTTCGCCGATGCAACCACGTCCCTCCGACTAACGCTGGCCTTCTCTAGGCGTGTCCCTCATCACACAAGCATTCTATGCGCTTGTGTTTCTCACGCGCTATACGGATCTCTTCGGCGAACAATGGTGGTGGGGATTTTTGGAGTGGTGGAATTTCCTCTTCAAGATCTTCTACATCTCCTCGTCATTCTATACCATTGCGGCCATGCAGTTCTTCTTCCCCAGGACCCGCGAGCGAGAGAAAGCATGGAAATTTGGCGCCATCATCTTGGGGGGTACTTTGCTCCTATCACCTTTCGTGATGATTATCGGTAAGAACAAGAAGGATTGGGGTTTTCAAGAGGTAAGTACACCGTACCGCCACGTCCCTCTTCCTTCGCTCAGTCTACTGGCCACTAACTAACCTCTTTCCCATTCTCAGTGGCTCTGGGTTTTTTCCCAAATCCTCGAATCCGTCTGTGTACTCCCCCAACTCCTTCTCCTCCGACAGACGACTGTTCCGACTGTCATCACTTCGTTATACATCGTGTTCCTCGGCTCCTACCGTGGCCTCTACATTCTCAACTGGATCGCCCGTGCGTTCGACATCAATGGCCGCAAGCCCGACGGCATCTCCATCGTCTTTGGCATCATCCAGACAGCTCTATACGCCGACTTTGCCTGGGTCTACTGGACACGTCAGCGTGTAAAGCTGCGTAACGGCGGCATCGTCGACTCTGATGACCTGCAGCGTGGATGGCTCCTTACCCATATCTTCGGTAACAAGCGCATTGCTGGGGGGCACAGCGCGGATGACGACGAGGAGAGCGCCCCTGCTCTGGGAGGAGAACGCGGGGGCAACGGCATTGGCATCAGCAACGGAAACGGCAGTGGCTCGGCACCGAGATCCAAGTGGGGTGCTCGCGGTATCTCGGTTAGCGCTGATGACGGCGTGTTTGACCATGAGCAGTCGTTGGAGGACCATGGAGTGACGGAGTCGCTGGATCCAGATGCCAAGATGCACGATCCGGATGACTTGGCGAGGGCCTTGGACGACGACGACGATGGATCGCCGTCGCGAGCAGGAGGTTCAGCACCTTTGCTCGGGGAATCGAACGACAATTACAAGAACAACAATAACGACAGGAGGGATCATGATAACGCTTGGGCTGATGATTGATGGAAGGCGTGCTTGGAGGCATGGAATGGGACGTGGCTGACATTTGTGTCATTAGTACGAACGGTAAATAGGTTGGTGGATCTCATTTCTTGGGTATGGACTGGGCATTATCAATAGTTGGTCATATGGGCGCCTAATTTGCTTTTTATTGGAGGTCCTGGTTTTCGTTAGGGAGTAACGGTCAGGAAGGGGTTGGCAGTTTCACCATCACATAAAGGAATGGCTTTCCGCAATGTCACAAGGTAAACAGAACCGATATGGTTGCGTTTCAGCTCAACTTTGGAATGTACAGGCATATCTTCTCGGGACCGTCCAAAAGCATATTTTTTCCTGTGCTACTGCGGGCTAGAACTGGTGTGAACATCCACGGCTCACGGAAATGTATTTGTAAGGGTTCATATGTGCAATGCTTTTCTTTACAAGACTACGGCCCCAGAGATACTATAACTCAGTCCTCCTGCACAGAAAGCTCCCACAACGCCCTCAATACCGCCAACCCTCCGCTCTGCGTTTCCACAGTCCTGCCTCTACCGCGTGTATTCGGATCATCATCCACTGCTTTCCGGCTCCCCCCCTCATTCATCTTGTAACCCATCTTCTTCGTGGCCTTTCGAGACCGACGGCTTCCAGTCATTGGATGCTGCAACTTGTTATCCTGCCCATCATAAACCACCGGTGGCCCTCCGCCTTCGCCTTCGAGTACCAATTCCTCCTCCGCAACCCACTCCGAAGTCTGCGGGACCCCCTGGTTCCGATAATCAGTGACTCCCTCCGTAGGCGCCAACGAGTCCGGGCCGAAACGGAGCTCGGACGTCTTCACGTTGTTCAACAATCCGGCTGTCCACCACATGCCGAACTTGCCTTCACCGTCCCTGGTGCGCGCCGCTGCGTGCGCGTTGTGCTTCAGCCAGCCGAGATACCGCTGACACGCGGCATGGTGATCATTTGCTATGCCTTTCCAGAACTCCGGACTGGGTGGTTGGCTCGTCTTCAATGTTGAGTAATCTGGTGGTGGTTGAATGATGGGTGAACAAAACGCAGTAAAATGGTGCATCCAAATCCCCTTAAAGGTCTGCCCGTCCTGCGAGCACTCGCCCTTCGCATCACAGACTTCTTCCAGAATGCCGGCTCTACCCAAGCCGCGCCAGGGCGGGAGTTCGCCCGGTTGAAGGTCATCGAGGTCGTCGACGGGTGAGTCCCGCGCCAGGTCCCAGCCGGTCGCTCGAATCACGTTTTGGATGAGCGCGTGGCCTGCTCTCAGGTAGGACGGGTTGGGGTCGACGCTGAACAAGTTCCGCTGCCCCGTCAGGATGACGCCTTGGTTATACGTGTACAGCATCTCGTCGCGCTCGTCGCACTTGGTGTTGTTGCTGCCGGAGGAGTAGCCGGAGATGTGGAAGCCGTCGGTAAAGAGACCGAGGGCGTTGGTCATGTTGGAAGAGATTAGCCAGTTGTAGGCGTCCAGCGCGGCGGCGAGGTACTTGGGGTCGTGAGGGTACCATTTTTTGTGTCTTGAGGTCCCCGGGCTGGGAGGAGACATAATGGGCTGCTGTTGCTGCTTGTTGCCCTGCTCGGAGCTAATGAAAGGTGAGTTGTTGTCGTCCCCCGGGAAGTGGAGGTACATCATCACCGAGGCGGCGATGTATAATTCATTGGTGATGGCGTTTTTGTAGGGCAGTAATCGGGGATTCCAGTTCATGCCTCCGCCGCAGAGTGTCGTGTCCCAGCCGGCGGCTGCTAGTTCCCAGAATATCCTCGCTCGGTGAGCAAATGCCGGAGTCCAGAGTGTTCCGTGCCACGTACGGTTCCGTAATGTTTCTGTTGGGAACCCAACGCCATTGATTTCACCAAAGCCAAACGGAGGCCGACTAGGAGTGCTGCTATAACCATCGACGAACTTGACGGTATCGAGCCAGCCCAATACTACCCAGAGCATGTCATCGTAGGCTTCTTGCCGGAGGGCAAAGATGTTCTGGCCGAAGTAGAAGCCGATCAGCTGGGAGAAGTACAGAGAGATTGTATTCTCTGTTGCTGACCACCCCTCGGAAATTTCGATTCCCCTCGACGCCGCTATCTCGAGGCTTCGGTGTAGGGTTTCGAGGGTGCCGGCAATGTGTGTCCCTAAGACGGCGGCCGTCCAGTCGATAGCAGAGGGCCATGTGCCAACCCATACCTGGAAATAGGCTTCTTGCATGACATCGATAGCGTGTATTATCTCATCGAATAACGTGATATTGAAGACGTAGTCTCGTTCTTTGGCGATAACCGGCTGGCCCATCCCGGCCATATGAGGAGGTAGGAATGAGAATGACTGTCCGGCAGCGGAAGCGGCCGTGGCTAGGAAAACCACTTTGGCCCATTTGACTAACATGTTGCCGGCCCAGGAGCAGCAGCAACGGTAGAATGAGGCTCAAGTATTCTCCAATTTGGCGAGCACCAAGTGGTCGTAAGCAGATATCGTCGTTCCCGGGGTCAAGAACTGGTGAGGATCTAACTCCAGGAACCTGTCGGGAAAGCGGGCCAGTTTATACACTTCCGGTTCGTCAGATGTAAGAAGGAGCGAACAAGCGAATTGAGCAGTCCTACAACAGTCAGATGTAGTTGCCCAGTCCGCGGAGATGCTGGCTTTCCCTCATCATGAACTAAGTAGGTTGAGCTCAAGATCCACGAAGATCCACGAGACAGATGTGGATGATATATGTGTCTCGGGTTTATACCAATGCAACGAGAACAGGGAGGGTGGTAACGGTTGAAGGTGAGATGGGTCAGGACTTGGAAAGTAAAACTAAGGGCGACGAAACAAGAGAATGGCAAAGACTCGATGCCCTCAGGAATGACTTCAAATAAAGGTTGGGAGCACCAGCTATCAGATCAAACTCCAACGACGAGGGGGGAAGCTGTGAATGCAATCGCACCCACTCTTGAATCTTGAGTGGGAGGACAAGAGAGCAACCTGAACAACCACCAGTCATGGGTATTTACACCTCAATTCGGGCTGTGTGCATGCCAAGGTCAGCTTGCCCGGTCAGGTCGACACAACCAAGACAACGATTGAATTGACTGTAACGGAAGTTCCAACTAAGACGATTGCCAGGCGTGGCTGTCGTCGAATCGATGGCCATCTTCAGTGCTTCATTGAGACAGGTGTAGTGTACGTACCTCTTGGCTCACCTCAGCTTCAACTGGAACAGCGGCTGTTCCGGCAGCTGGCAACAGAATGTGGAGCAATGGATGTTCTTTAAACGGGCTGGCCGGCAACGGGCGGGTTTCTTCCCTCGCGGAGGGCGGAGCACCTCCACTGTGCTGAGGGGCAAGGCAGCTGCCTGCCGGGCGATTCTGCCCACTTGATTCCCGTGTGCCCTGTCTTCCCAGTTCTCGAACCCTTCGACTTCTCCAATCCGAGTGTGTCTCAAACCCCTGACACATGCCTCTTTCCATTCCGCTATGTGTATATGGCTGTACCTATTTAATTCTTCATTATCGGATCAAGCGCGGAGAAAGTGCTTCTCGAGATAAGCTACAAGTGGCAGTCTAACAGCAATAAGGGCGAAGACCTACATCCGGTCAATGATGTGGTATTCTTGTCGAAAAGAGGACGGTACATTTCATCGATTGCGTTCGTCTTATGGAAGCCCGTGAAGGGCAAAAAAGAATGCACAACTCAGATGAGGACTGTGTAAGCTGTATGCTGGCCACCGATATCGGAGGCTGGTTTACTTCTCTCTGAGAAAAAAAAACAAAAGAAAAAAAATTCAAATGATCTTTGTGAAGGTTACGAGTTTGAGAGGCATGTTAGAAGTCTGATGCTGCTGTAAGTATTTAAGGCTAGCAACCATTAGCCACTAGAGGCCAACTTCGACAGCGACCAACTTTCACTCTATGAAAGACGGGTTCTTGAATAGTCCTTATTTTTGTTGCTTATATTATATAAAAAGGACCATCCAGATGCTCGCAACACTTGGCCGCCTGCTTGTCGCTTCTTAGCTGATATGGTATACAAAACTAATGTTCCACCCGTTCTCCCAAAACGCCTGCTTGAAAGCCAAAAGACTCTCGATGAAGTCACCCATTCCAAACGCCAAAATTCCATCTCACCAGCCCCAGGTAGCCTCCCTTATCATAAGTGCCAGACTGCCAGCCAAGGATCGTGTCCCGATACAACGCTAGAGGTGTCTGCGTGCTGGCGTTTCAAACGTCATACCCAAAGCCTGTCCTACTCAACGAAGCGGCGCTCAAACTCTCTAATGAGCTTTGGTGTGATCTCGTCGCTGCTCATACCCTCAACCTCCCAAAGGACGCCCTGGCGCGCATAATGTTCCAGGAGAGGCTCGGCTGTTTCCTGGAACTTCTTGTACCTCGCAAGGTAAACCTTCTCGTCATCATCCGCCCTGCGGACCAAGGGCTCGCCGGTAATGTCATCGACACCAGGAACCTTGGGTGCGTTGAAGGTGGTGTTGTAGACCCTGCCCGACGGCTCGTGAACCCAGCGTCCGGAAATGCGCTCAAGGATAACGTCAACAGGCGTCTTGAGGGACACGACCAGGTTGATGGGGATAATCTCGTCCAAGCGCTTAGCCTGGATGGCCGTGCGCGGGAAGCCGTCCAGGAGGAAAGAATGGGCGGGATCATCGGAAAGCTGGGACTGGATAAAACCACGGGCTTGCGCTGGCGAGGAAAGGAACGCGGCAACTTCAGCGTCGTCGTGGAAAGGCTGCGCGCCTTCGGCGCGGAGGGCCGAGGAAGCAAGCGTCAGGACGTTACCGGCAGGGTGAGTCGAGTTAAGCCATCCGCGCTGGCTGAGCTCATTGCGAATCAGGCGAAGGATAATGTCATCTGATACCAAACCGCCGGACTTCATGACACTCTCCACTTTGATGCCTGTGCGTTATAATCAGCATTCAAATTCCCGACATGAATCAGGACCGTAGGGCGTACGATAAATAATCGCGGAACCCAAGACTCACCGAGAGGAGTCCGTTGCTTGACATTATATCGAAGCAGATCTCCCGAACTGATGGAGGACAGTTGAGGAAACCGCTGAAGAAGCCGTTCGGACTGTGTTCCCTTTCCGACACCAGGCGCGCCAACAAGGATGACGCGGGCAGCTCGCCGAAGGGCCATTTTCTGTTAGGTTGCGGCTCTTGAAGGTGGACTGAGCAAGCGATGGGAATTAATGCGTGCAAGAAGGAAGATGGGAGGAGCTGGCAACGAGAACACGAAAACCCCCCGGGCAGTAGATAAAAAGAGGTTCCGCGGTGGTACACTACTTGTGGCCCCAATGTCGGGTTGATGCGAGCGCGGATGCGGGGAACGGGCGATGATCGGTGGCATGCAATTGCGTTGCGCAGGCGCTCGCAAATCAAGGTGACTCCATGGTCCTGGATCGAGTTACAGCAGGGTCTGGATGGAGCAATGTGGATTGAAAAAGAACGAACCCGGGGCTCAAACGACGAGCCAAAAAGAGGGAAAGCGTAAAAGGGAAATCGTGGGGGATTTGAGATCGGTAGCGGATCGGACCTCAACTGTTACAAAACGCTATAAAAAGCCTCAGCTCCTACGTAGAAACCGGAAAGCTTGATGACCGTATCGACCAGCCGAAGCAAGAGGCAGCAGTGCGTTTGGCTTCGGACGTCCCGCCGAACAGTCCTCAACAATGGTAGCACGAGCCGTTATTGCACCTAAGATCCAAAAGGCCTCGTGGAAGGAACAGCTGCCCCTGTCATGCCAAGTTCTTTTGTTCAGCATGTCGCCCCTCAACAAAAACCACAGGCGTTGAGATTCACCCAGTGACCATAAGGCAGTATGCAGTTGTATAAATGTGCCAAGCAACGACGGTAACACCGCAAGATGAGACTGAAAAATGGGGTGCAACTCTCTTTGCGCTTTCCTGTCTCTATTGTAGGTATTCACACCAGCGTGATAGTCTCGGTGAGACGGACATGTTCAATTTTAGATGATCGCATTGCTGGTTGGTGCGACCCAAAACCCAGAACGATGGGCCGAGGCAACGGGCACGAACGGGCCAGCCTGGGAAAGCCGAGAGCTTTCCGAAGCATTTTTGATTGTGGCTACCTAGGCCGATAGGATGGGCAACTGGCTTGTGTACAATCCGTTCTCTCTCCCTATACTTTATCTTGCCCCTATATGGGAACTTGAAGACAAGGCAGGAACTGGCCAGTGCTGGCCTTTGAGCAACACCAGCTGCAAGAGAGTGAAGCGAGTGTTGCTCCAAACGACAAGCATGACCTCATGGAGTATAAACTTGGAACATCACGGATCATGCCGCTTCCATCAAAGAGAAAGTGGACAACTGATTGGTCCTTAGCAAAGCTGGAAACATCGGAACTTCCAGAAGTTTGTGAGCATCGTATGAACTCCAAGGGATGTCAAACGTCCACATCAGCATCCGCATCGTTTAGGTTCAGTCGCCTTGGCGCCACCCTATCGATATACTTATACACTACAGGCCGCGTGTCGAGTGTCGAGCCCCGCGCTCTCTGCTCCTCAATTCTGCCGCTGCCTTTTCCAAGTTTATGCACGGCACATTCGACATGAAATGAATGCCGGTATCACCAATGAGCACATCGCATCTAAAACGTGGAGCAGAATCGCTGATGGAGCTATTGCGCTGGTGAGCGCGTGGCAAGTCCCAGAGCCAGTCCTCCTCCAGTCCGTCAGTGGTTTGCTGCCGGCTGCAAAGGCACGAAATGCGTTGGCCCCTTTTGGGCCCCTTCAAGGGGTCGAATTATGAGGCAGAGACGCCCGTGTGAGTTTAGTGTATCACTCGAACTCACGTGACGGGCGACCGAGTCCGGAACTGGTAATAAGACTATGGTGTTTTAGCTAGATGACTGTGTGGGGTTGTGATGTAAGTTCTTAATTTGACGAGTACCTGCAGCAATATTTCCATTAGCGTCTGAGAACCGTTACAAGAAGCAAAGATATTATGAGTTACTGAGTGCATGTTTTGATGGTTCGGCCTCAGTTGACGGCTCTGATATCCCTTGCTTCAAGGTGCTCATCCGACTTTGCAACTGTGTAGTCTAGGATTTCATTGAGATTATAAGCATATGCACTGCAAAATTGGCAATGTTCCCTTGTCAACCAGAGATTCAGGGTCTCATGCCAAGCTCGAGGTTCCTGAGCTGGAAATACCTTGCACAGTGAGAATGCTAGAGATCCCACACCGTCATTAAGGGAATGAGCACAGTTCTTTTACCCAGCTCGGCCACACCGCGCGCCTGTTGGCTTGACCGCCCACCAGTGGTGGGTTGCGGGTGAGCGGTCGAGACAGCCTGGACAGCGCAATGCAGGCGCGGAAAAGGCTGGAATTTGATGTCACCGAATCCATCAATACCTACTATCGATCGCTCCAGGTCTTTCTCTTTGCTGACAGTCAAACCCAGTCCCGCCCCTTTTGCATTCTGCTCGATCTCTCCATCCCCTTTACAACATCTGCATACTATCAATCAGTTTGACTCCCGTCTATTCTACAACACCACAAGACCATCGACACTCCTTTTCTCGACGTGATTCCGGCTTTTATCCGAACTATCCAGCGCCTGTCTATCCCGCCTTCCGCAACTGCCAGGGGGGCGAATTCTTTACTCCGCCGTTATCGCATTCGCATATCGCATCGTCTAGCAGACCCGTCTGCCATACGCTTTCACTGCAGCAGCATCTCTCAATTGGCATTGTGAACGACAACCGTTCGAAAAACCGCAGTACGCCGCTTCTCAGACATGAGCGCCTCATCAACAGTCGCCCGTAGGGCCTTGGTCGTGAACCCGTTTTTGGGTGCCGGTAAGAATTCGTCCAAACTCGCGCTTTTTTGCGCCGCTCTCGTTGGCCCATTGCTGATCTGAAGCGCATTCACCAGGCAATGCTCTACCGAGACAAGCTCTTCTAGCCGCGTCGACGCGTCTTGCGCGCAATTCCCGGCACATCATGCTTAACAACCGAACTTCTGCTTTTGTCTTTCCCATCCGAACAATTACCACATCTGGAACCAGCACTCATGGATCGGGGCCGCCGGCCGGACCCCCGCCTGGCTTTAATGCGGAAGAAGCTAAGAAACCTCTCCCCAAAGAAGCCGCGCCGCTTCCTGTTAAGAGCAAGACCATCGCTGGCGAGGTGCAGGAGGTGACTAAGAAGACGACTGAAGCCTTGACCGGGACTGATGCGTCCTCAAGCCAACTTGCGGAACAGAAGCAGGCTTGTGCCGAGAAGCACGAAGGAAAGAAGGGGGCTCAACCCAAATTGACCTTGAATCAAAAGATCAAGAAGGAGTTGCAACACTACTGGGATGGAACCAAGCTCCTGGCTGCTGAGGTCAAGATCAGCTCACGGCTTGCGATCAAGATGGCGGCAGGCTACGAACTGACTAGGCGAGAGAACCGCCAACTCCGGAGAACTGTCCAGGACTTGGGTCGCCTGGTTCCCTTCTCCATGTTCGTCATTGTGCCGTTCGCCGAATTGCTTCTCCCTGTGGCGCTCAAGCTGTTCCCCAACATGCTTCCCAGCACCTACGAGGAACAAAAATCCAAGGACAAGAAGGCCTCTACCCTTCGGGCCACCCGGAAGGAGGTTAGCGACTTCCTTCGCAAGACTATGAAGGAGACCGGTCTCCCCTTGACCCAGGTCACTGCGCAAAAGGAGGAGTTCAGCAACTTCTTCCGCAAGGTCCGGTCTACCGGCGAGAAGCCCACTGCTCAGGATGTGATCAAGGTCTGCAAGATCTTCAAGGATGATCTGACCCTCGACAACCTGTCTAGGCCGCAGCTCGTGTCCATGTGCCGCTACCTGAACCTCAACACCTTCGGCACCGACATGATGCTTCGCTACCAGCTCCGCCACAGAATGAGGCAAATCAAGAGAGACGACCGTGCCATCAGTTACGAGGGTATCGAGACCTTGTCGGTTGCTGAGCTTCAAGTCGCCTGCGCCAGCCGTGGCATCAAGAGCTATGGTGTGTCGCCTGCGAGGTTAAGAGAGGATCTCCAGACTTGGTTGGAGCTTAGACTTCGCGAAGGTGTCCCTTCCACTTTGTTGGTGCTTAGCAACGCCTACATGTATGGCCAGACCGATGGCGAGGTTTCCAGCCAGATTGAGGCCCTAACAGGCGTTCTGTCCTCGATTCCCGAGGAGCTGTTCCACGAGATCGAGCTTGAGGTTCACAACGCTGAGGGCGCGGCCACGAACAAGCAGCGTCTCGAGGTACTAAAGGAGCAGCAAGAGCTGATCGACGAAGAGCTTGAGCAAGACCAGGAGAACCAGAAGACTGGCTTTGCTACGCCGAGAGATACGGAGGACATTGACGAGGAGAACGAGAGGCACATGCAGGCCAAGGCTGAGGGTATCGAGAAGGCCCAAGTCAGCGAGGCGGTAGATGCTGAGCAGGAGGCCCTCACAGCAGCCCGTGTTGACCAAGCGGAGGAGCAGACGTCAGAGAAGGCTGCCGAGAAGTAAGCAAAACATGAAACAAGGATAGGTTTTGGAGGAGTTTAAGCGTGTACCGGCAATGGTTAGAATTCCTTGCGACGTCCATGGGTCCTTGATTTTCTCCCTTGTTGGATGTTTTGGTTGCGGGTATTTAGCAACCTTGCGGTTCGGGAATCGGTGTAGGCTTTGTATGGTTAGGCATAGAACAAGCACCGGCGAACCGCGACGATAGAAGAGTCATGGGTTTCTGGGTCATGTTACGTGGTTTGCTCCTTTTTCACTTATTCTGGACACCATGTATAGATCATGATTTACATATACTAGACACATGAACGCATCTCACATAAGTAGAAACAGCAAGCGATTGCATCCCAAATCATCAGACGACCGGCATTGTGAAAGCGGATAGAGAGAAAAACATGGCACTGTAAAACTACATTTGCTCAACCTCGCTCAGTCAGGGCGCTACAGGTAAAACAGCATTCAAACATCAAGGGATGTCAAAGCTGTCAAAGATGCGTAATCTGAGTACACCAGATTCGATCTTTCGAAATCCATGGACGGAATAAAGAAGCAAGGGCGGCATCACCAAAACGGGTAGGCCCCGTAGATGTATGTAGTGTACCTGCCTCGCCGACTTTCCTCTGGGTGATACCTTGTTGGCCTGCATTCGGGCGTCATGGCAAAATGCTTGCTGGGATGTTATACATCGAGGTACCACCGTCGACTCAAGATTTCCCTTCTGTTTTTCCATCGTCATGAGCATTACTATATTTATGGCACACCTGTAAATTCATCGAGGAAAGCGAATTGTCCTGTCCCACGCGGCTTGCTATGCATATTCTCTTGACGGGAGTTCTTGACCCTATACAACTTAGAGAGGCCCCCAGGTTGTACTTGTAGCACTAACTGGGGATAGGCAGCCTCCAACTCGAAGGTTGGCCTGCGCCCTCCAAGAGCTCTTCCCCCCGCCATCCATACGTCAATCCCGCCGTCTGCGGAAGACAACCATCCTTCTACTTTACAACAACACGCTGCCCTGACCAACGCACTCGAAAAGATTAGTTCTGATCAATACATAAAGACATTACCCGATCAAGTCTATGAAACGCGCATCTGATAATCAATATCTTCCCCTGAGCAATCTTCCAGTTGAACCGCATTCCCTTCCCTGGCGACTCGCAAGCACATTCCTACCATCAGACGACCGCTCACTACCGGCCTGCAACCAAGCTGCCAAACCGGTTGCTTAAAGCAAAAGCCCAGCAGACAAGCGGGCATACATAGTGGCGCAGCGGCGTCGTCAACGTCTCGGTAAAAGGCCATCGATATGGCGGTCATTGACCAGGACAACTTCTCCAACATTTCATGGCATAGTGAGCAGAACGGAGGGTCAGCGGCAGCCTCGAACGCTCAAGCAGTCCATCACGAGTCCAATAGCCCAGAGTACGCAAGAAGCGGACCAGACGACGGAAGGCCTGGTGATAACGCTACCGCCGGTATGGAACACGACGAGCTCGATCACAGCGGCGGCGAGATCCTCGACTGCACTGTGTCTGACCCGCACAAGGAGAACGATGGCACCAAAGATGCCTATGTATCCTATCTAATCACGACAAACGTATGTCTCATTCCTCTATACAATAACCTGTTCGCCTTGGGCCACTGTCATCTTCAGGTCTTCCTGCCAATAACACCACTACCACCCCGTGGGTTTCCACAAGGCTAACATATCAATTTCTATCATTCGTATAGACCACTTTCCCTTCCTTCCAGAAACCCCAAACCAAAGTACGACGACGGTTCACCGATTTCGTCTTCCTCTACAAGGTCCTATGCCGCGACTACCAGGCTTGCGCCGTCCCTCCGCTGCCGGACAAGCAGCGTATGGAATATGTGCGGGGCGATCGGTTCGGCACTGACTTCACCGCGAGGCGAGCATACTCTTTGCAGCGATTCCTGGCTCGTCTGGCTCTTCATCCGATATTGCGGAAAGCAGACATTCTCCATGCCTTCCTTGAGAGCCCCGACTGGAACGCTACTATGCGCAGCCGATCGGCCCGGGGATCGCTAGCATCGCCCGGCGGCCTTAGTGAATCGACTCTCGGGGGAAGTGCTGCTGCGACCGCCGGCGGCGGCGGCGGTGTCTTTGATACGTTTGCGGACAGCTTCATGAACGCCTTCACAAAAGTGGCCAAGCCCGACCGGCGGTTTATCGAGACCAAGGAGAAGAGCGACAAGCTGGACGAGGACCTGAACCATATCGAAAAGGTAGTGGCGCGGGTGGCACGCCGGGAAGCCGATATCGAGTCAGACCTCAAGGACCTAGCCGAGCAGTTCCAAAAGCTGATCACCTTGGAGCCCGGGGTTGAGACGGCCGTACGTGCCTTTGCCGCTTCGGTGGAAGACACCGCATCAGGTCTCAAGAAGCTTAAAGACCATACCGACCAGGACTACCTTGGCTCGCTACGGGACATGGTAGCATACAGTGGCGCTCTCAAGAACCTGCTCAAGGCGCGCGAGCAGAAGCAGCTCGACTACGAGCAGCTGACCGAGTATCTCAACAAGAGCACGACGGACCGCGACATGCTGGCGTCGGGCCAGTCTGGCTACGGAACCGGTTCGGCGCTCATGAGCGGCGCAGGCGGCTTCATCCGCTCCAAGATCGAGGACGTCCGCGGGGTGGACCATGAGCAGGCCCGCCGCGACCGGCAGCGGAAGCTCGAGCTTCGCATCGAGGAGCTCACGCGCGAGGTGGAAGTGGCGCGCAACGAGTCGGAGAACTTCGGGGAGCAGGTCAGTCGCGAGGTGGAGAGCTTCGACTGGATCAAGCGCGTGGAGTTCAAGAAGCAGTTCAGCGGGCTGGCAGATGCGCACATTGAGTTTTATGGCGAGGTCATGTCGGTGTGGGAGCAGTACGTGATGGAGATGGAAAAGGAGGGGGTCGTCCTCCCGGCATAGAAGGCTAGGGAGGCGGCAAAGGCCAAGACAGCTCCGATGGAAGAAGATAGTCCGACTGCGACTGAGGGGGAGGAGTGGGCGGATAGTCACGAATACCATCATGAGTCTAATCACGACGACAACGACAGAGATCAGCAAGGCGCAGGTGCCAGTGCAGATGAACAATGCCCGAACTACGGCGATGGTATATCACCGCCGAACTGGATTGATGTGGACTGGCATGTGGTTCCGGGACGCAACTGCCCTTGAGCTCTGTTACTTACAGGACTCTGTATTGCGCTCAGCCTGTTTAGTGGAATATAATGGTGAAGCGACAGCCAGGCTTCCGGCGTTGAATGAGATGGCTAGCTAGATTTCGTCTCATCAGAGTTAACACGGCTGGCTGCATGGGGAGAAGGGGATGTATTTTTCTAATGAGTCGCTACTACGCTTGATCGACTATGTATTGGCATTGCTATTAGTTATGCGGCAAAAAGACGAAAGGATTATTATGATCATAAACCTTACTGACTCTCTATGGTGTTAAGTGTGAACAGCAAATTACCTTGTTATTGTTCTTGTTTGCTGTTGGTCTACAATGATTACCTCGATTATGATCAATAACAGGAAAAAGGCCAGGTAATATCTGGATGGTCTTCATTGTTAGCATCCATCATGGTATGAAGTCCCAGAGAAGACACGGTTAGGTAAACCAGCACGATACAAATAAGCAAGGCAAATGCGCGTGGAGAGAAATGAAGTAGTAGTCATCTATATACGCCATTGGAGTCTTTTTTTTTCCTCTCCCGAAAAACAGCAGTAGAGGTGTGCCTAACGTTACTTGATGACTGTTTACATCAGACCTATCTCTTTCCCATATCTATCACAGAAAGACAGAAGTATACTTTATCGCCTCAATGGCCTCGAGCCATGCCCGTCATCGTCGCTATCGCTCTCATCATCATCATCATCCCCTACAACATGATGTCCACTTTCATCATCACTATCAGACCTCAATGCCCTTGCCTGTCTGCCAGTGTTGGCACCAGAAGCAGACCCGCTGCCACTCCCACTCCCCCTACCTCCCTCATCAACCCGATCACGATAAACCTCACCATCATCAACATCCTCGTCATCGCTGCCGCCAGCAAACGCATCATACAACTCCCCGCCGCGCGTCCTCTTGCCTGCGGCCAGGCCGCCACCGGCGCCGCCAGCTGCGCGCTTCTCAGCACTGCTGCCGCCGCCGGCAAGACCCTCGGCTTCTTCCTCGTCTAGCAGCTCGAACTCGTAATCGCCCCGCGGGTTGTTGCGCAGGCGCTTGCGCCGAGCGAGATAGAAGTAGACGGCTAGACTGATGCAGAAGACGCCGATGAGAGCGGCGGAGCCGTAGACCCAGACCATGGTGGCGGCAGACTTGCCGAAGGTGGGCAGGAAGGAGGGCAGCCAGGTGCTGTTTGCGGGCGTGGTGGTTTCCGACGTCTGTTCGTCGGATGTGGGGGACGGGTTGGAGGAGGCATCAGTCGGAGTTGGTTTGGAGTTGACGGGGCGGTTGGGATGGTCGGACACGGTGGTGGGTTTGATGTCGGTTGCGACGAGTTGTGGTGGTAAGGTGGTGGTGGTGGCGGGAAGGGAGGTCGTGGCGATGACGGTGTGGTCGTTGTCGTCTTCTTCGGTGGGCATCGGGAGGACCTTGGCCTTTGAGGCGTCCTTGGCTTCGCCCCAGAGCTTCAGGTGCCAGTCGGTAAACGTGCCCTTGTGGGTGTTGATTTGGGTGTCCTTGACGATGATCGTCCAGTTGCCGACGCCGGTTTCACCCCTGGTTATGTAGGCGTTAGCAATGACACCCTCAAAGATCACGAGAAAGCGTGCACTTACCAGTGAACGACACTCATGAACGTCCAGTCAACATAGCCAGCGCGGGCCTCGTCGTTCGCTCGGCTGACCGAAAGATGGCTGACCAGCTTATTGGGGCTGATGAGATCAACACTAAGATCTCCTCGCCTGGTATGATCAATGTTCATTGTAACCGTAATATGCTCCAGGCGCTCAAGGTTGGCCTCGTCAAGCATAGCCTGCGTAACCTCATAACTGACAGCAACTCCCGCGTCGCCCTGGGGAATTTCTTGGTTGACGTGGATCCAAGGAGAGTAGTACCAGGCTTGAGGCTTCACCTTCTTCCAGTTCTTGGCTGCCTGAACAATGGCGTAGCTGTCCAGTTTGCCGTAGCCATACATGTGGCTGAATTGTTTGCCAATGGCAGTCGTCTGCCACTGGCCGCTGTCAAGGTTGATAGGAACAGCAGTGTTCACGGTAAGATACTGCATATCTCTCCATGAGAGATCTGGGCGAACCTGCAGGACAAGAGCGAAGATACCAGCTGCGAGCGGAGCGGCGGCTGAGGTACCACCGTGAGTATCAGAACAAGCATTGCCAACGTCAGTCGTGTGAATCGAATCACCACCACCGCTGGAGTATGTCACGACCAGATTCGCGGAACACGATTCAGAGTAGTAGGGATGATCGCCGTTTCTGTCAACGGCACCGACGGTAATGCTGTAGATGCTGTTGGTGTAGCCGTCAAAATTGCAATTGTCTCCGTTTACGGCACCATTGCCACTGGCGAAGACGTAGATCGAGCCCAGCCCCCCACGGCCCTTCTGGACAGCATTGAGCATCGCCCTCTTGATGAGAATCCCGGGAGCATCCATGCTCTGGCCGTCATCAGGGGGTCCCCAGGAGCACGAGTAGATCTGATTGTGCTGAAAGTCGTAGTTCATAGCAACGGCTTCATCGGCGTCAGTAATCAGCTTCGAAAGGATACGCAAGCCGGCAATTCTGGAGTCATATGCTACTCCCACACCGCAGGCATTGTTTTTTCCAGCCGAAACTTCACCGGCGCAGCGAGTTCCGTGCTTGTCATCGCTCAACCGGGGTTTCGGGTCAGGGACCTTGTCATTGAAGTCCCATGACCCCTGGGCGTAATAGTTGTCCTTCAAGTCGTCGGTTTCCATATCCAGGCCGTCATCGACAATGGCAACGGTGGCGTTCTTTCCCGTGATGCCTTCGAGCCAAAGCCCGGTAACGTTCACGTCATGTCCAGTCTGGACAGTGTTGAAGAGATGCCACTGGTCCTTGAAGATGGGATCCTTGATGCCCAAAGTCCCGATGACATCCTTTTGCTTCTTGACTGCCCAGTCTACCCCTTGGCCAGAAAAGAGACCCCTTATGGCGGGTCCTGCTGGTCGGGGGACCATGCGCTTCTCCCAGGGCTTCCGCAATCTTTGTTTCTCCGAGAAGAGAACACTATCCAAGACATGGGGCTCGTCTTCTAGTGATCGTTTTCGCCGCCGGCGCTCCGTTAACTCTCTCTTGACAATATCATGTTCGGCTTTCCTCCCGACGAAAAGATGGTGATCCTGGAGTTCACCAAGAGGCCCCTCGTGAGACAAGCCTAGGCTCCTCGCAACCTCGGTAGGTGACGTTTGGCCGTCGAGGTGGAGAACATAGTAATCGTTCGAATCGAGGTCGCGGGGGAGGACGTTGGATGCTATAGCCAGGGCGGCCAAGCCCAGCGGCGTTGCGATGGCCGAGAGCTTCATAGCTGAGTTCGTGTGGAGGGTCTAGAGCGGCCCAAGGTTGTTGTACTTCGCAGGGAATGCGCAAGGTTGAGTAGGTGTGTTTAGTTGGTTGCGGTGTCGAGCATCGAGGACAGGATTGTGCGACAAGTAGGATGCTGTCTTGATTGGTCTCGGCTTTGGCAGATTATGTTACGAAGACGGCATCAGTTCACGGCGACTGAGAAGAGACTGGAAGGTCGATTCGAGATCTCGTCCCTTTCGGATGGGCATGAAGGCTTCGTATGGGACTGAGTAGACAGAGCTATTGTATAAGCAACGGAATCAAGGAGGGAAAAGGGCACAGCATACAGGACTGAAGCCCACTTGCGACCACAGCGGCAATCGGGAATCAGAATAGGCCCACTGCGCAATTGTGTGCGGGTTGTAAATAGGAACAAGGCGGCAAGGATTCCCCGTCTCGCCAGGAACGGTCGAGGAAGATGGCTTGCTTAGAGATGGAGATTCACTTTTTGGAAGTTCAGTTCAGCAATCTGGCGATGTGGCCTGGAAACCATCCCGCCACAGCGCAGGCAGGGGCAATGCACACAGACGGGACGGGGCGGGACCAGCTGGTACACTCCACTACAGTTGCCAGGCGGAAGGAAGGACCCTGTTGTATTGTATGAGGCGGCAGTTCAGGTGGGGGGCATAGATTTTAGGGCGTTCCTTGTACACTAGTCTAAGGGGTAGGAGGGTTATCCATGGGGCAGTGCCAGCATTGCGGGCATCCAGCGCCGTCACAAGATTGTCGATTTACACCCCTCGACACCACAGAACCGTCTTTCTACCAATCACACCTTTGTCTTGTCGGAACGATCACCGAGATTTGCCTTTGCAGTTTGTTTGAGATGAAAGCCAAAAGCAGTTTTCCATTTTCAGGGCGCTCAGGAATGGGGTTTTAGCGACGTTCTACTTATACACTCTCAAACGTAACCGTCTTCCATCTCTCTTGTCCCCTAGTAACCGACACTCGAGCCGTATTCGCCATGCGAGACGACACGAGACTCAAAAGATCATCTTTTCTCAAAGCCCGCTCAAGGAGTTGATATATGGTTGGGAAGGTCCTCGGGAAAACTATAGTAAACACACAAGAGGGCAACGACGCAGCAATCCCATCGACACCGCATCCCAGATCACCCATGGCGGTAGAGAGGGTTCTTCACGTTGCCTGCGGAGGACAACGTGGCTTCGAAACGTGTTTGTGCGACGAGGCGTTTGCCTTGGGGTTAGGCCTTTCCGCTTTCTCACCTCAATAGGGATGAAGGGCTTCTATGATGATGCTCCCTTGGTACTGGGCGTTGTCAAAGAATCGAAGGGCTTCCCGCCAACAGGTCACCGAACTTGGCCAGACAGCCACGGACATCTCACAGCCACATAAAGGGAGAAGAAGGCCCAGATCTCGCTAATATTGCTGTATGCGAACCATCGTACTTATTTGTTTCGCTTCTAGTAAGCAATGCGCCGCTCGTAGTTTGGACAAGGTACCTCTGGTCTCCAAGTATACACCTCTGAAGCGTATGTAACACGAGTACCCCGACCATCACGTAGAGGTCAGTGCTGGCTATCACCATGTTCCATTGTTATATGCTAAATGATATGTTTGAGCCGGCAGTCCCCGAGTAGCAAAGTTCCTTTCGGTTCCTCATGAGTGACTAATTCAGCCCTGCAGAACGAGGAGAATGGTAGAGAAGCACGACTTTTGATGCAGTGGTCGGAGTTGATAATGCCGGGTTTGAGATCCATCGCGGACGTACAAGGTGCAGACGTTGATTGGCCATTGAGACGTTTCTTGCACCATACACCTCAACTACTACTTGAGCATTGGCGGATACCCACAATGCCTCTTGTTCCCGAGACAAACGTCGTCTGAAATTCCGTTGATGCTTCCGGCATTTTTGGATTTCGTCATGTTGTTCTCAAGCACAAGACGGGAACTCGGGGCAACTATCGGCCAAGGTACCTAAGGTATCTATGCGCTGTGTTTGGGTCACCTCATGGTCAGCGTCTTACCCCCTGACCTTGAGGGCCAGCCTCTTCACCTTGCCCAAAAAAGTCTAGTGGCACCTGAATCAAGGCCTGGCGGGTGGATCTCCCGCCTTCTCGTTTCTCGGGACTGCCATTCCTGGTTAACTTATTGCGACAAGGAAGCTCCAGTTTCAGTCCCCGCAAACCCGCTTAATACAACCCAAGGGAAGCTCAGGCTGAGCTTTTCATCTCAACTTGGGTGATGCGCAAAGAACAGATGGATGTGTGCTTGGGGACCGTATGGCAGGCAATATAGACTGAAACGTGATTCGGTTTGCGCTGGAGGTTGGATTTCCACTAGATTTCTATCCGACTGTCCGATCCCGAATCCCTCCCTGCTGCAGCAAGAAGCGCTGCAGGAAGTCTGCAGTGAGCAACCATTCAGCTCAAGTCAATTGTCCAGGGCAGGGCATGAATGGCATTGAGCAACCTGAGCCCATCGAGCCCAATTCACGGCCGGCGCCAAAATGTGACTGGCTTGCTTGCCTGAAGTACCTCAGTCCTGCCCTTGTTCGACGAGGTACACAATATACGCACACGGAGCTCCCACTACCTTGCCTATCGCGAGAGCTTCCTTGGAACGAAATTCGCGCCCAAAAGTAACCTCGTCAGCTCCGCCCAAGCTCTTTCTCCAATTTGCCCTGTCCAAGTTCCCCGGCCTCCCATTCATATACTCGTCACCTCAGGAAGGATTCCCGTCTGACATTGACACTCAAGTTGATCTTTTCCTTGCCGCGTTTCGACGTTCTTTGGTGGGGCCGCTGAAAGACATATTGGATTGACAACTCCTGCAGCAGATCCAATGCTGCTGTAAACATCTTCTAGACGACTTCGACACACTACATACTGCATAGCAACGGCTCCTCAGCTCGTACCTACATTGGACTGTCAGGGCGCATGTGTCTGCTCAACATTGGCTGCTAGACTAGTCTACTAGTTATGGCTAGTCAAGCTATCTCACCAACCGCTCGCTCGTGATAGTTACCAGCCTCCAGTCCTTCCCAGTAAGGCACCGAGGTCAGCCAGCCTCTGAGGATCAGCCTTCAGTCAGCTTACGGGGAACGTAACACACAATCAACTAGTCAAGAAACGAACAACCAACACGTCAAAATGTCGGCTCCGTACTGGGGCCAGCTCCCACCACTAGCTACGGTTCCTAGAAGTCGGCGCATGTCTGGCGATGTGACGCCGACAACCCCATCCGACTCTCGCCAGTCCTTCGACATCCACTCTCAAACCCGCCATAGACCGAATCGCATCTCTGTCCAGACTACAAAGTCGGAAGCCCAGACTGACTCAACTCTCAGCCCTTTCGCATCTCCGACCTCTCCCAGCTTCATGGGCCAGGGACTTGCCCCTCCTCCGGCACCAGTGCCCTACGGTGCTGACGACCAGTATCCGCCCGAGTTTCTGGAAAAGCGCCGTCGCCGTAGGAGCCAGAATCAAGACCAGGAGTTGGACTATGCAGTCGATATTGGCCCACCGCCGCCTGCCGTCCCGGAGGCTCCTCCAGGACCTCCTATGAGTTACAGATATCCGTCTGCCATTGCTGAACAACAGAACTCGTACTCGAACCCTCCTTCGGGATCATCACTCATGACCCAAGACGTGGGCTCAGATGGATTCCACGAGAATCAAACTTCGGCCGGTGACAGGCAGGTACCTCGGGACACGACGGATGCGAGCACGAGTCGGCGGCCACAGCGTATTGTTACCGGATCGATGCGTTCGGGAAACATGCCACCACCAGCCGGAGCAAACAGCCACCGACGCAGGGCTTCTGGTGTTGACCAGCCTCTACAGAGGAGTACTAGGCGCTCGTCAGCGAGCCAGCCAGCAACCCGACAGAGAATGTTCGCAGACGACCGCTCACCACTTCAGAGGCTCCAGCTGACCCTGGACAGCATAGCAAAAGGAGAATCGGGGGAAGGACCTACTCCACGAGTCGAAGCCGCCGAAGGCTCAGCACGGGAATTTGCGCAAGAGAACTCGGCACCCGAGCAGACCGAAATAAGCACGATATCGCCGCAAGTGCCTGTCCAGACCCAGCAGGCCTCGTCCGTTATTCAACGCCAGGAACCATCACCCCAACAAACCATGCCGGTAAGTTCGACGACTTCGGCCAGACCTGACCAAGGTTCGGCGGCTGCAAAGGGACCTCTCTCGCAAAATCCTCCCGAAGAAGGGCGAACGTACGGCGCAAACAGTGGACGGGTTGCTAGAACCCAGGTGCCTGACCAGGTGCCTGACCAGCGGATTCCCATGAACGTGGCTGTCACCAGTGTCAGGGCTTCTAATCTACCACAGCGCAACCTCAGTTTCCGCGAGCGAGCAGCTAATCAGGAGGCCAAGCTGGCCAACGGTATAAACGAGGCCTTGGGCCCCATGCCCACACCAAGGAAGGTGGTGAAGAAGCCGGTAACAGATCCGTGGCCCAGGCAAAGCCAAGAAAAGCAGGAGGTTCAGGAGGCAGCAGAGGCTCAAGATCATCAACCAGTCGAGAAACCAATCGAATGGACTGTCAAGCGTGACGAAAGTCAACAGTTCGGCAATATCACCATCGGAGCGAGCGCAGAGCCGGTTAGAGTAACGAACCAAGAACCAGCCAGGACAACGAGCCAGAGAGTCAAGGCGGAGACAATCATTGGTCGTGTTCCTATCCAGCAATCCCAGCGGTCATATACCGCACCGACTGAGCCACAAAACCCAGTCCAGAACGAGCCTGTCCCCCAACCTCCCGTCGAAAGCCCCATTATTCCTGTCGAAAGCCCGCAGAACACGACCGAAAGGATGCCCATGGGTGTTTCAAATTATCCTCCCCCACCCAACTACCAGCAGCAGAAACATCAGCAACAGCAGCAGCAACAGCATCAGCAACAGCACCATCACCAGGCACGGAGAGATATCAGACTCGACGACCAGGGGAGAGATCTTAGACGCGACCGCGATGATGCTGAACCGGGTCATCATCTCTCAAACATGCTGTATCATGCGCGGGACGACCTCGAGCCCGGGCAGGGCGAGTTTCAACCGACGAGATACCTTGAGGAATGGAAGAATGGCACAGTCGGCACTCTTGCTGGCCCGCTTCTGGACCTGGGCAACATGTCGCCTGCAGGAGACAAGAATGCACCCCAGTTTCGGAGACGGGGTACCGGGGGATCGCGGACTAGGAGAGGCGAGGCTTTTGATGGCGAGTATGATGACACTTATGGTAAGTAATCGCTACGTGCCCTATTGGCGGATGTGGATGACATCGCAAGTAGCGTTGTCACTCAGTAATTGGCATCATCCCCTTAGCTCTGCATCTGAGGCTTTCATGTTCCCTGATTTTCTTGTCCTTCTCTTGCATGCCATGCACGGTTTCGAAGTACTAACTCAACCCTCTATGTGAAGCTCCCACAAGATTCAAGCCGCCACTCTACCTCAAGTGCGGACCCTTGCTTCGGTTTTGCGGTATCCGGCATGACCGTGTGGCTACTCGCTCCCCCAAGCCCGGGGTTGTGCCGTTGGAGAAAGAGATATGGCGAGGCTCGGTGATGATCGTCACTTCAGACGCCGATTCATCATACGACATTGCCCCGACACTGAGGCTGTTCGCGCAACCAGTGGAACTCTTACCCCCTCCGCCGAAGATAATACATGGCGATGAGCCTCTGGCAGCAGAATACGTCGACCCCATTGCAGGCCATCCTAAAGTAGGACGCAAGGGCGAGACTCTGTATGTCCGGCCGGTCGACCACCTAGAAGAAGGCAAGGATCTTTCCAGGGACGAAACCGACAACGGGCTATTCGAAAAGTCGCGAAGCGCGCCTGATTCTCTCCCTGCCGGCGTAACGGACCCGCCCGGATCTTTTAATGCCCGGAAGAAACGCGCAAAGATGGATGGGGAGAAGGCAGGCAAGTACAAAGACGTTCGAGGATTCCGGCTCCATGCCGAGCGAGGGTACACGTTCTGGCGGTTCAACATTGAAGTCGAACTCCGCGAGAAACAACAACGCATTGCCTATCGGATCAACAGGGGCCCAGCAACGGGTTTCTGGGTCCCAGCCAAGGGACAGGCCATGAACATCATGTTCCACACCTGCAACGGCTTTAGCCTGAGCGTCGATTCCAACCAGTTCAGTGGTCCCGACCCTATGTGGCGCGACGTCCTCAACACTCACCAGAGCCAACCGTTCCATGTCATGATTGGCGGTGGTGACCAAATCTACAACGACAAGTGCATGGAAGAGACGGAGCTTTTCAAAGAATGGTTGGTGATCAAGAACCCATTGACCAAGCACAACACTCCCTTCAGTGCGGAGATGCAGGACGAGTTGGAGCGCTTCTACCTGGAGCGATACGCCATGTGGTTTTCCCAGGGCTTGTTTGGGATGGCAGCCTCACAGATTCCCATGGTCAACATGTATGACGACCACGACATCATCGACGGGTTTGGTTCTTACCCGCACCATTTCATGAACTCGCCCGTGTTTTCGGGCCTTGGCAACGTTGCCTTCAAGTACTATATGCTTTTCCAGCATCAGAGCGTGGTCGATGAGACGGAGAAATCTGAGCCAAGCTGGATCTTGGGTGTCCGGCCGGGACCGTACATCCAGGAGCTAAGTCGAAGTATGTTTATGTTCCTGGGCGCAAAGGTTGCGCTTCTGGCAGTCGACGCGCGGACTGAACGGACACGAGAGGAAGTCATCAGGGAAGATACGTGGAAGAGAATCATGGACCGGTGTTATGGTGAGATCGAAAACGGGAAAGTCGAGCATCTGCTGGTCCTTCTTGGTGTGCCGGTCGCTTATCCGAGGTTGGTCTGGCTTGAGAATATGTAAGTGTTGCCCCGATCTTCAACGAAGACGATCGACCTGGGAAGATCTGTTATACTAAGTCAATTTTTTTTTAGCTTGACTTCTCGTCTGATGGACCCTGTCAAGGCTCTTGGAAAGGCTGGTATTTTCAAAAATCTCCTCAACCATTTCGATGGAGGCGTCGAGGTCCTGGATGACTTGGATGATCACTGGACAGCCAAGAACCATAAGGAGGAACGGGCAATTGTGATCGAAGATCTCCAGGACCTGGCGGCTGACAAGTCAGTCAGAGTCACTATTCTCAGGTAAGCATCAGTTGTCCCCCCCAAACCACTCCCCATGACCGTCTTGATACTAACCATGTTCCGCAGCGGTGATGTCCACCTGGCAGCCATTGGGCAATTCTACTCGAACCCCAAGCTCAGCATCCCGAAGGACAAGGACTTCCGGTACATGCCGAACATCATTTCCTCCGCCATCGTCAACACCCCGCCTCCGGATATGTTAGCCGACGTGCTCAACAAACGCAACAAGGTGCACCACTTCGACCGAGACACAGACGAAGACATGATCCCCATGTTCCAACAAGGTGTCGACGGCAAGCCACGCAACAACAAGCACCTGCTTCCGCATCGCAACTGGTGCTCGATCCGGCTGTACACCCCCGGGAGCTCCCCAGACTCCACACCGGGACAGTCCGTAAACGACATCAACGCCTACGGCCTACCTCCCAACAAACCCAGTCTCCTGCGCCGCCTCTCACTCTCCAAGGCACGAAGCAACTCCGGTCCCACATACCGCGGCCCCGACAGCGTACAGCGCGATCGCACACGCCCGCCTATTTCCAACGCTCTGCTCCGCACCCTCTCCCGCCGCGGCCCAAGCACAAGCGCTGATCAAGTCGTCCCCGGCGGCCGCGGAAGCCCAGTGGCAGCAGGAAAGCCGCCCGGACTGTTGAAGAGGACGCTTTCGGGCTCCTCCATCAGCGGTAGAGTCGGCGAGTTCTTCCGCCGTCGCAGTAGCGTTAACGGCCAGCGGCCGCGTGTGGATGACGGGGGTATTAACGGCACTTGGGGCGCGGAGTCGGACGATGAACAAGCTGTTTACGATGATTATGCCCATGTCAGCGATGAGTATAACATTCCTAAGATCCGCGGTGGTGGTGATCGCGGTATGTCTGCTGCTGCTGCTGTAGGCTTGCGCGGGGGCGGAGGTGATTACACTCCCCCGGCACTAGGCGGTGGTGGCAACGAGTTCGTTGCCGGTGACGAGAGTTACTTCACTGCCAAACCGGTCTCCGGCAGTAGCCACCAGCGCGGAGAAGCCATACCGCGAGTCATGGCCGACGGTGCTTTGGAGGTGACTCTCAACGTGGAGATCAGCCCGCGTGACCCCGGAGGCAGCACGGTGCCGTACCGATTGCTGGTGCCGAAGCTTTCGTATGAGTACGAGGGCGAGGATCACGACGAGCATGAACATGAGCACGAGCACGAGCACGATGAGCATGAGCATGAGCCGGAGATGAATGCGATGGTGGGGGAGGAACATACGTTGAGTCAGGGGCAGTTGCAGGCGTTTATGGAATCTAGACGGGAGCGGGAGGAGACAGAGAAGGATATGGGGATGGGGGAATACAGGGAGAAGCCGAGTGGTGGTGGTCGTGGTGGGGGAATCAGGAGGTTGTTGAGTTTGAAGAGGAATAGGCGGTGATTTATCTGGATGACACGATATGACCGAGGATTTGGGATATGTTTTCATTGTTACCAGTCGTGGGTTGGGTTTCATGCGCTTATGTCCCCGAACTGAGATTATGAGAAGCAGAGGCAGGTACAGATGGATAAGGTATCTACCTCCTATATAACGATTTAACGATTGGATGATTGCATACTCTCCTCTACCAACTGTATATCTCTTTTGCAGAGCCGATGCTCTGATCAGCTGAATGTTCATCGATTTTCGCGATGAATCTCTCCCTGTTCTTTTATACCGAAGTGAACGGTGCGTTTGATTGGTCGCAACTACAAGGCCTAGATAAGCCGCCATCGCCCTTTTGAGTGGGTGGGGATGAGATAATGACGAACATCGACGGGACGGGAAACTTGTTAAACTGTTCAATCTGTCTTTGATCCTGTTTCCTTCTTCTTCCTAGTCGCATCCAATTCAATCCCGTCTTAATTTTGACTCTTGATCACATCTTCCAACCCTACGATTTATCAATCCTCCAAAGTACTCAACCGGTTTATCGCAGACTTGCAAGTTAATCAACCCAATCGCGACATACCCACCCCTTCGGGCTTTACGACCTACCCGCGATCTTCCATTACAATTCGATTCGAGCCCGAAAGCACACATCAGTTTACTTCGAGGCACATTCAAAGCCAGCAACATACAGAATCTATCCCACGTTACGACCGACCGAGGCGCAAAGAAATATCAAGTACTACCCGAACAACTGCGTTTCGCAGATGATGGCTTGAATGGCGTCAGACACGGAAACAGATCAACAACGACACCGGGAGGAGGAGCAAGAGCTTGCTCGTAACAGCAGTGCCGGAGGAGGAGAAGTAATAGAACATGGAAACGAGCTACCTCTGCGACCCGCGACCCCGACGACGAAACCAACCACCGGCGCGCGCCCACCGCAAGCGCAACCAATATCCCCATCCTCCAACGCAGGTTCCTCAGACAACAACAACCCTGCAGGCTCCAGCTCAGCCGACATCTCCCAAGACGATGCCGATGCCTCGTCCGAGCTAGTAACCTCCCCACTGGTGCCATCAGTGACGTCCCCTCCATACTGGGCGCACGGCCACAACAACACAAACAGCCGGGGACTAGGAACACGGCACGCAAGGACCATGTCAAGCGTATCGACAGAAAGCGATCTGCCACCGGGCGCCATCACGCTGCAGGACAACGAGCACGACGACGGGCCGGACGGGGCGAATGTCTATGGGCGAGACCGCAACCGGGCGTGTTGGGCGAAAAAGGTGGATATTGTCGATTATATACTGGTAAATGGGGGGACGGCGAATATTGGGGCATTTGTGGTTTGGAATATTCGGGTTGAGACTTTGAATGTGCGTATCCAACAATATGGATCTCCACGGCTGCTGTTTGGTTTTCCAACTTGAGGAGGTTGGGACCTTTGACTGACCATGATTGTTGGATTACAGGGCTCGCGAATGAACATAAGAAAGCGCTACTCCGAGTTCGACGGTCTCAGGAAACGGCTCGTCCAGACTTTCCCTAACTTCGAGGCCGCTGTACCTCCATTACCTCCCAAGAGCATCTTACACAGGTTCCAACCGAAGTTTCTCGAAAAGAGGAGGGCGGGGCTGCAGTATTTCTTAAAGTAAGTCTGCATTCCCAGATGGGACCGATTTCCTTTCACAGCTCGTCTTGGCGCTTTGGAGACATGTCGCTAACTGCTTGGTGACAACAGCTGCATTCTACTCAACCCAGAATTCTCCGGATCTCCTGTGCTGAAAGAGTTTCTCTTTTCATAAACATAACAATATCGATAAAACGGATAATGTGCAGGAGATGATGAACGAACTCGGCTACTATTGACTCGAAGAGGTAATGGTAATTTGTGAATTATTCCTGACTGGATCATGGATCATGGGTAATGCCTGCTTTATGACGATGACGATGATGAGTGAACGGACACGAACGCGCACGGGATGGGATGCCCCCGGAGAGCCGAGACCCTTTGAGAGCCAACACATCAGATGAAACTGGATGCTATGGACGTGGGAAAACGTGTCGAATAATGTTTCAAGTAGAGCGGCTGGACCCGTTCCAACCATTTTACTAGCTTTAAGATTGACATCGATGTCCATGTTCAATGTGGGAAGGATGCTGGAGAGACTCCAGTTTCTGGGGCTCTTCATGATGCTGTCTTCATGATGGAAGATGGCCCATGGCCCAGTTCCCTTTCCCATGCCATGTACTATGTAGCTACGATAACCAAGTATGGACTTTACATACGTATCGCCGCCATCTAGGCCTGGCTCATCGGTTTGGAGAAGAGTTCGTTGTTGTGATCAATCTTAAAGTTGCCTCTGGGCCGGTTTGCCTTGCAAAGTGGATTCGGCCGTTATTCTCAACCGGCATGTCCAAAGTTCTAGTGTAGACGTTTCCCGACTCACGGGCGTAGATCCGGGCTCGTGCCGGGCCCGGGCCAGACAATCAAGGAATTCTCAGCCGCTTGTGCTGATCCAACCAGCTTGTGAGTGGGCGAAAGATATGGTGGTGTGCTCGAAAGTGTGGGAATCGTATCTTGGGTACGGAGTAGATCTGCCACTTCTTATAAGTCGAGAAAGAGAGAGAGGTCCATCAACCCCGCGTTGTGCTAACGAGCTTGCCAAAGCATGGAGCGGAGATGATTGTGACTTTCGTGACTTTTTCAGCCTGTGCGCACATAGGATCTGCTGAGGATCATATGCAGTCAGAGCAGTTTACAGTTGGAATGCTTTTTAGGTAATTTACAATATCAATGGCCAAGAATTACTTCGGTACACTATCTGATCCAGCCATCGCCTTTTTGAACAGGGCGGACATCTCGGGCGGCGGTGGAGAGTCACGGGCGCTGTACTACATGCAGGCGGAAACATAGATAAGGGAAGAAAAAAAAGCCTCACAAAGCTAAGAGAAGTGCAGTGTATGATGCTGATGACCAGCTACCTATCGAGGGCCAGACTTGTGAAGATGCGGAAATGTGTTTGTTGCGGCTTATGAATGGGGCAGGTGAGGTGTCCCCGCCATTGCCCGGTTTCGCCGTTGAATCACTCATCGCCACAGCAAACTAATACGAGGTCTCGATGCAAATACGCACAACCACTGGAATCCCACCGTCAGGCGCACAACAACAAAGCCTCCTTTCGTTACAGCAAAGTTGAAAACAATGTTTCTCGCTCCAAACACGGCGGCCGATGTCCATCCAGTGTATCGGGTGAGACGTAGGGTTTGATAAGCTGTGCCTTACAAGCACGGTGTCAGTCCCCACTTTTGCATCTAGCCGCCAGATACACACACATGCATCAACATCGACTTTCTAGATCGTAAAGATTAATAACTCCGTCGTTTTATACTCGATTTGCACTCAAATTTAACTATTTCGACCGGAAATTAAAGCTGTATTAACGTACGACAATTGCGATTATAACGTACTATACAAATGGCTAGTAATAGTAAACTATCTACGTAATACTAGTCGCTAGCGAATATTTACGTAAAATTGTATAAATTATTAGTATTAACGAGCGATAAATTTAGCGCTTAAAGAAGAATTATAATACGATTGGTAAGCTATATTTAAAGCTTCGTACTCCCTTTAATTTTATTATACTAGTGCCTTGGGCTATAGAAATTAGTATAAGTATATACATATAATAATTTCGAATTGTATTTAATTTACTAGTATATAGGAAGTTCTCGAATTCTTTCAATATAAATCCGACCTTTATTTTAATAAAATATAGTATTTTCTCGCTAGTGAATTAGATATATACGTATCGATAACAATTATATCGAAATATTTAAAGGCTTCGAAATAGAAGAATAAGAGGATAGTTTATAAGGCTTTTTAATATAGCGATTTATTAAAATTCAATTAGTTATAAAAGGTTTTAAAGTTTTTAATAAAAATATATATATTTTATAATAAGTTTAGAGTCGATAAGAGGGATAGCGTTCGTTGTATAGGATAGGCGTTAAAAGGTATATTTTTATAGTTAAATAACGCTTTAATTAAGGGTAAATAATTTTATTTACTATTAACGTTAATTATAGATAGCTTTATCGACGTATTATATTATAAGGGAGTAATTAATATAGTTAAGTTTATTATATAGTTCGAAGAAAAAGTGCTCTTTAAAATAAATCTTTTTCCTAACCGCTATAGTATTCTAATAATAAATAATGTATTGTAGTATAAAAATCCTTTTATTAAGGTCGTTTATAATAATAGAAGTATCCTACTCTAATTTTTACTATTATATTCCTTTAATTTTAACTTTATCGAAGCGTACTTTAACGATGTAAAGGTATATATAAAGTAGTAGTATTAATACGCTAGCGGTAATTAATTAAGGGAAGGGGAATTTAAAACCTTTTTTAAAGGGGTAGCGTAGGAAGTAGGGTAACGAATTAATATTATATAAGGGTACTATCGCTAAGTATATATACCCTTTAACGAATTTAACGAAGCTAACGAAATAAAGGATTACGATGCGCTATATAGGGATTAATTATACGAATTAAAGACAATGGGTATAGTAGTATAAAAGATTAATTTGTATAGTAGATATAGCGAAATGGATATTATTGAGATTAGAGGTAATTTATAGCCAGAAATGAGTATAAATATAAGAAAATATTGTAAATATATAAAGAAAGTAGTAATAATAAAAAAAACCCTTAGAGTGTTAAAAATGCTAAAAGTATTAAAAGTATTAAAAGTATTATAAATCCTTCAAATAATATTATTATATATAATAATCCTTCTATGTATATAATTCCCCTCTTTAAAATTCGCCTCCCTTCGTATATGTAATCCCCTTCTTAAAGTTCGTTATTTTTATTGTCGTCGTTGTTATTAATAGAGATAGGTTCTACCTCGCTAGTAGTAGGGTTATTGTTTATACGCAAGCTATTATTGAGGTTAATTTCTTTGTTTATATAGTTTTAAATAAAATTACTATAAATATAGTCGTTAAAAACGGGAAGATTGTAATTGGGTATAAGGTTTATATCCTAGAGGGAGTTTAGAAGTATAGTTATTAGTAATATAAACGGTTAATAATATACGCGATAGCGATAAATAAGTATTTACTTTGCGGTTATAATAATTTTATAGGGTTAACGGTTTAGGGGGGTATTTATTACGGTTATAGTACTAGAATACTATATAGTAGTACTAGAGTATTATATAGTAGTAATAACGATGACCGTTAAATATAATTGTATTCGAGGTAGAAATAGTTTTTAATAGCCTTTTTAATTATAATATAAATACTTTTATTAATTCTATAAGCGAAATACTATAAAGGTAGTAAGTTTCGTACGTTGTAGAATAATAATTTCCCGGATATAAAGGAATTTTTGAAGCTATATAGCGCTTTTCTTAGCGTATTATTTTTATTAGTTTTCGGCGCGAATTTAAAGATTAACTACTTTATAAAGTCGGTAATACGGGTATTAGGCAATTAATTTAGCGGTAATAATAATAGAAAGGAAGAAGGTTAAGGGTTATTATTAATATGAAAAGTAGAGGTAATATTAGTATTATTAGGTAATATAAGTAAAGTAATTAATGTAAATTCTAATAATCCTATATTTATTATATTTATACTTATACTTTTATATTCGTTAAATACAGGTATAGGAAGTAGGGTAAGGAGTATTCTAACGCTATTATTATTACTATTAACCCTATATATATTACTATTAATTTAGTAATTATTTTAGAAATTAAAGTTAAAAATTTAAAGTACGGGTATAAAACCCTTTATATTATTACTACGTTTCGTACCCGGGATAGTGTATAGTACGAACGGCTAAAATTACTAATTATTTAACTATTTAAATATTAGTACGCCGGCGAAAGAAATAAATAGTTATTAAAACGAATTAAATTACTGTAAGGTTATTTCGGGTAGAAATTAATTAACTGTAATCCGTTTAGTAATAATAGTATTAGCCTAAGTAACGAAATCCTTTGCTATTAGGGCAAAATAGTACTTCTAATTAGGAAAAATATAATATTAATTATATTTTTACCCTTTATAGTAATTTTTATATTCGCGAGCGAAATTATATCCCTATATTTTAATTAATTTATTGTATAATAAATTAGCGGATTCTTTACTCTCTTTCTATATTTTGCGTTCGTAATCGCATTTATCTTTAAATTCGTATAATATCGAATTCGTTATAAATTTGCGGCCGGTACTAATTATTATTAAATATTTAAAGGTATTAGCGGACATAGCAGTAGATATAGCGGTAAGTATAGAGGGTTAATAAAACGGTTAGTAAAAAGGTTAATAATAGTAAGAAGGCGGGCGAAAGGAATTATATTATAATTAAAATTGTAACCCTAATTACAAAATATTATAATTAATTAATTGTTTTATAAAGGAAGCGATTCGTAATAGGGTAGGCGTACTAAATATAGAAGTAGAATTATTTTACTACTAAAATCTACTAATAACGTAGAAGTAAATTATAATTGTAAAAAAATATTATTTAATTAATTACTTTACGAAATTAATAATTATTTTCGAAATATTATTACTATTAAATAGCGTAATTAAATCGTTTCTTTTAAAGATAATATAGTTTTAAAAAAGTATTATATTTTTCTTATTCATTTCTTATATATTAACCGCTTAATTTATATACTATATAATAATATAGGGATTTATATTAATAATATTATATTCGCTACAAATAATTTCTATAAAGTTATTTTCGATGCGTTGTAATTTAGTTAGGAGCCTAATATTAAAATTGTAATTGTTTGGATAGATTTCGCTAGAATTATCCTTTTTAATACGTATGCGGTCGTTCGAAATGAAAGTAAGTAGTTTATTAAATTTTATAAGGAGGTCGTTAAAATTACTATTTATTAATTATATATTATTATATATAAGTAAAATATTAAAATAGTTAGGGACCCGGGGCGGTACTAGTACTACTTTCGGTTTATATAATTTTCTAACCGGCGTTAATCGTTTAATTATTTTAATAACTTTAACTTCACTTTATAATATTTATAATATTTAGGATAGAGGCGGATATTCGTCCCTCCTATTATTATTTATAATTATTATATAACGGGATTTATTTTTATTTTCGATAGGGGTTTCGTAATAGAGAGGCGGCGGCGGCTATTTTTTAGTTTAGAGGCGCGCCGGAACGTAAGGAATTCAAATATGAGCGGGAATAATAGTAGGAGTAACGGCGGGAATAACGGCGGGAATTCGAAAGGATAAGGCAATTATTAAAAGAGTAAACGAAATCGAAATAACTAGAAAGGCGATAATAGTAAGTAGTCGGATTATAATACGCTATATAGGGTTAGCGAGTATAAATAAAGTATAGCGAATAAGTTACTTGCCCGCAATATTTACTTTCGTAAATTTAGTAATATTATTACCTTTTATTATATTATTATTATTATTATTATTATTAACGAGTATAATTTTAGGACTAGGCCGGTCTAGCTAATTGGGAATCTCTAGAATAATAGCGCCGCTTATTATCGCTTCTATATCCCCCGCCCGTTTATTATTAGTATTGTCTATATTTCCGGCTTTAAATATAGTATTTGTTCGAATTATATGGGTATTAGGTTGTAAAAGCCGCTTCGACCGTCGGAAGTTATTATCGTTGTTAGGGAAGGAGTGTTTAGGGGGTATAATTGATATAGATGCGGGCGCGGCGGTGCTTAGTACAAATTATATACGGTATAGGCTGGCGGGTTAATTAGGATCCTTTAGTATCGATTTTAATAAATATGGGGAGTCTATGCGAGTATAGAGTAGTAATCAGATTGTAAATACCCTCTAGATTGGTAATGATATTACTGGATAAAGATTTTACTATTGTTACGTATCGACGTTTTTACGATGTGTGTGTATCTGGCGGTCAAATGCAAAAGTGGGGACTGACACCGTGCTTGCAAGGCACAGAGGTACCTTTCAAGGTGGTAACTCCGTCGTCCCCGAACGGGTCGGGTTCCATTTCCACACAAGGCCTCACTCAGATCACACGGGCCCGGGCAACTTTTCATGACTGGACCTCGTATGAATGGATGCTGCCTCCGAGCGGTCCCCTCATAACGAAATGGACTATGGATATGCTGCAGCATGCATTCAGGAAGCCGTATCCAATGCGATAGAAGAGTTGCTTGCCGCTTTTTCCATTCCCCAAAGCCAGACGACGATCAGAACGCCGCAAGCCGCAGGCTGTTGTTGTTGTTGTTGTTGTTGTTGTTGTTGTTGTTGTTGTTGTTGTTGTTGTTGTTGTTGTTGTTGTTGTTGTTGTTGTTGTTGTTGTTGTTGTCGTTGTTGTCCTTGCCAACAAGACGTGTGTGGGTTTGAAGAGACAACCCTTCATGTTTGGACCACCATCGACTGGGTACTGACCTGGGTTTCTTTGTTCTGCTGCCTGGCATCCGGTGTTGGTGTGATATCTTGTTGACATCAAGAAAGATGTTAGTATGTTTACTCCGGGAGAATAGTTGCGGATCGACAAACAGCACCAATCATCAGCAAAGTGCAAGCAAGTCCAGAGGCAAAGCAACTGGAGACCGGCCGCCGCAACGCTCGGTGCATGCCGGTCGGTGCAGTTGTGCACCCCAAGCTTGTCAATCGCCCTCAAGCAGAAGCTTACCTCTACCTATCGGGACCCAGATGCGTGTTGATGCTGGTTACCCTGTTCCCAGTAGTTGAAGATTAAATTATGGGATAAGCGTCTGGACCGGGTCTTACCACTAGACTTAAAAGCAGGCCAGATGTAAGACAGGAACATCATCTGTTATTTCTCGCTCCAAACTTTGGTGTTCATCCCAAGTTTCTCTGAATGTCGGCATGCTCATTATATCGGACATGACGATACATGCCGGTCTCTACACAATTGGAAGAGCACAGCATGTTCAAGAACGACACCAGGTTCATCCGAATCGTAACAAAACGTCCGTGGAGGTTCCAGCGGACCGTATCCATCAAAGCTATCGATCAGAAGTCCATCCCCATCACACGAGAAATGGGCATCCAGCCTCCCTAGCGGCGGAATTGACTGGCCGCGATTGGACAAACCGACGGTGCAAAGAGTCCAACCTGTGGAGTATGGTAGCATGCCTATCCCTGCCCCAGCAAGTTCGCTACCGTCGACGCGATGCAACACTCCAGGGATGGCAGCTCAGGCTCAATTGAGCCTATCAACAGGCTTGGACTGCTCATTCAGAGCTCGAAATTGTGGGCTCTGAGCCTCGGGAGCAGCCACGGGCGTTGATCATCCATCCAGAGCCATCAAAATCCGTCAGTCCAATTTGATGCTTGGCTGCTAGGGTACCCTGGCCTCCTTTTTCCATTTCCTCCTCGTCCTCCACGCTTTCTCTCCGCTCCTCTCTCTATCTCCACTGCCCCAGTGACTTCCTCTCATCTCCCCCATAATCCGGTCGTTTCCTTCCAGATCCCTTGGGGCCTTCGCCTGCTTCTAGGATATTCTCCTGATCTCTTAAAGTCCTCAAGTGGTGCTGTCCCTCGCTCCGACCTTTTCACCTGTTGCTCTCGTTTCCGTTCGGATCTCATCAAGTTCAGTTCAGGACCGTCGAACTATCGTTAATCTCACTCTAAGGTCGTTGTCGTTGCTCGTGTTCCTGTAAGTGAGCTTTGGTTTCCATCAGAATCTGAGAGTTGCCTGGAGTTCTCTTGGTTGGATGGCATGTCCATTCGTCTCATGGAGGTCCCGGACAACGCCGTGATCAAACTCCAGTCTCTCTGTTACACCGAGACGTTCCATGACAGTGCATGAATGCTCACCATCAGTCTGTACAGAGTGAACGAATATAACCAATCCGACCACCCATCCACCGGCTCACGATAATTCGAATCCAATCTTCCACAATGGTTGCCTACAGCACTACCCTCCTGGCTCTTGCGAGCTCCTTGACCCTCGTCACCGCCGACATCTGGGTCGACCCTAGCAAAATCGACATGGGTACAAAGTGTATGTACCAACCAAGTCGTCCATCACATCAGAGCGTTGCCAGTAAAAACAGATTCTAACCGAACAATCAGCAAACTGGTGCTTGAACGAAATAGCGAGCTGCCCCCTCATTTGCCAGCAAGAGGATATGGGTCCTATCCAGAAGAACGATTGCGATCCTGTATGTGGATGATAGAAGCCCCCCTCGAAACTGAAGGGCGTATTTATTGGAATGTTGCTAATATCCGTATCAGGAAACGCTTCAATATGCGTGTGTTTGCGGCGACGGCAAAGTTCCCGATTTGAAGGAGTACACTTTGACGATTCCTTACCACACTTGCATCACATATGTTCAGCAATGTATCAATGACCACATGGGCGACAACCTTCAGCAGGCCGCTTGCGCCCAGGATAACCCGTGCGGTGCTAAGGAGCCCAAGAGAACCAACGTGACCACGACGTCGACTGCTTCCAAGACCGCCAGCCCAACCGCCTCCAGCACAGGCAGTGGCGTCTACGATGGACTTGCCGGCGATACCACCGACGGTGCGGATTCGAGCAACAACGGTGGCAACAAGAAGAATGCCGCTCCCCGTATGTTGGAGTCGATTGGTGCGACCCTTCTCTTCGGCAGTCTCTTTGCTGGCTTTGCCGTCATGCTCTAGGCTAGAGAGTTTTTTGACGTTTGCGGTCGTACCGGGTGTGCGTCGAGCTCGCCTTGGGTGGTGATCGCATGTGAAGGCGGGGAACCGGCTTCACAACAAGAGGAGGAAGAGCTGTTGGGATTCACATCCTGACGAAATTCGGAGCATTCGTTGCTCTATGGACAGCAGCAAAGTCCGTGAGGTTGGAAAGGGAGCTTTTTAGGATATGAAGCAGTGGAGGGTGTCATCTATCACATGCCCTCATGGAACCACGACACGCTATCATCAACACACCCTAATATTTCGACAAGTGCATGGACATTTCTGTCTTTTTGTTTATGGCGTCTTTGGAGCTTTGTAATGGCATATTCTTGCGGGTTTTTTGATGGAAAAGGAACTCATTTTTGTCAAGCGGTTGCTGGGCGTTTCTCTCAGTTCTATGTATATGACTATTGTGGTTAACACGCCTAATTGTGGAATGTCTACCTATTTTTGTGTTACACATCATCGTCAATACTTTGTTGATTCGGCATCGGATCATCTTGTGCAACTTCGCCTATCTTGTCTGTCATTGCTTGGCCTTTGTTCTGTGGTTCAGGCTATACCGGCTCGACCGGTATGCCATCTGAATTTCTGCTGCAATGCTAGCTAAGTCCCGAGTTGGATTGCTCTACAGGTACCTTGGTGGTCTGTAAAAACAGGTAAGGCTGCTACTCGGGAGAAGCTCGCTCACAATGAAACAAGGCGTCATAGGAAGTGTGTATGGGGATGTACAAATCCACATCGTCGATTGAGATTTTAGGCGGTGACTGCCTCAAGCAACCATCATGGACAGGGGGTTTTCACGTGTCAGCATTAAACAGGCGCGCCAGCGAACATTTGGGACGATTTGGGGCTGCAGATCCTGCCCAGCCGCCGCGCGCGTGGATCTCAGTTTACAGAGACAGTTGGCAGGACGGCCGGGGCCCAGGGGCATTGACACCCCCCTCAAACGACGCCTGGGATTGGGCCTTCACGACAATAGGCACAGACCTAGACTCGGGTGAAGCCCACCTATTCCCAGCGAGTACCTCTACCTCTAGTCAGCTTGTAGTGTAAGGGGGACGGGTCGTGATAGAACCCCGAGCAGCTGTAGTAGATTCAAAGCTTCGAGTTCTGGCAGAGAGTCGAGAGAGAGACGGGACTCGTTCGTGTGGAACCGCAGGGATTAGGGACCGCAAAGGTGGAATAAAATTTGGTGCCTGGTATACACGGCATAGCATGATCCTCCGCCGCCTCCTAACAACAAATGTTTTTGTGTTTGGAGTGCCGTCACCGCCAAACTTGCCCCCCCGGTTATTTCTCTCGGGATTTTGTAGCCTTGCTCCCAAAAGCAAAGAGTTGTTTCGTGGTGGTCGATTTGGCAATCTTGAATTCCTTCCCTTCCCGGTACAACTCCTTTAAACATCACGCCCGGCGCCCACTCCGCCCTCCCGTCACCCGATCTCGAAACTTTGAACAACAACTCCCACCCACTGCAGGCCCGGCTTCCCGCATAACTCGGTCTCAAGTGGCGGACAATCAACTACGAAAACCAACCCGACCGTCCCTGTGTTTGCCTGGCTGTTTTGGCCGTGGTAGGCGAATCGAGCAAAATGGCCACTCCCAATTTGCTCAGAAGTAACAGTGCGCTACCTTTTCCCTAACAATCCTGCCTTGGTTACTGCCTACCTGCCCCCCCGCCGGCCTTGTCCAGGCGAGGCAGTTGCCTGCCCTGCTCTTCACCCGAGGCCGCCCGGATGCCATCTGCCCAAAACCCCACTCTTCAGTCGTCCATCACTTGCACAGTTGGGCCCTTGGTGCACATGTCACCACGAAACCGCAGACTTGTTACTACTTCGAGTTTCTACTTGCTGCGTGGTCCATGTCACTGCCATCATCTCCGTCGCGTCGTCGTCCACCAGGGAGCTCAAGTCGGTTGTTGCGTCCAGATAGCTTGCTGACATGAAGGATTCGATATCTGCAGAGAAAGCCGCCGCCGAATGCGTTTCGGACGATGCGCTTATTCACCTCAAGACGTACAAATATTCGGCCGTCGACAAGTCGCCCGTCTCCAATTACATCCTTAAGCCCTACGTATGTCAGCCCTCCGCGCGCGCGCGCCCCTCCCCTCGACACGGGCAGGCCTGTGAATAGTGTGAAGGATATCAATACTAAGACTTTGAGGGGACAGTGGAATGCCTTCGTCGAGTTCCTGCCATTATGGGTTGCCCCCAACATGGTGACCCTGATTGGGTTCGGCTTCATTGTGGCTAATGTCGGCCTCCTATTGATATTCATCCCAGATCTGGTTGGCCCGGTAAGTCACCCGCGAACCCTCCGAAAGATATGAGAGTGGCTTCGTTGCTGACCAATGACTTGCTATTGCCGTATAGGGTCCTTCGTGGTTATACTTCAGCTTCGCTTTCGGCCTCTTCGCGTACCAGACGATGGACAATGTCGACGGCAAACAGGCGAGACGCACCGGAACCTCCAGCGGCCTCGGAGAGCTCTTCGACCACGGCATCGACAGTCTCAATTGCACACTCGCTAGCTTGCTCGAAACCGCCGCTATGGGTCTAGGCACCACCAAGGCCGGTGTCTTCACTGCGCTGTGCCCCTGCCTGCCCATGTGGTTCTCGACCTGGGAAACATATCACACCCATACCCTCTATCTCGGATACATCAATGGACCTACAGAAGGAATCCTGATCGCCTGCTTGCTGATGGCGATCAGCGGGTGGTATGGTCCTGAGATCTGGACCGAAAGACTGGCCGATAACCTCCACCTGTTCAGCTTCCTCGGGCTGACCGAAGAGAATCTGGGCGACACCTCCTTCCAGGACATTTGGGTCTACTGCCTCATTGGCGCCATGTTCGTCCACATTCCGTTCTGCATCATCAACGTCGTCAATGCTCGCCTGTCGCGCAACGAGCCTCTTCTTCCGGTCTTCCTTGAGTGGACCCCGATCGTCGTTTTTACCCTCAGCGTTGGCGCCTGGCTATATAGCCCGTACTCGACGTTGATGGCCGAGAACCACCTGGTGCTCTTCTGTGTTTGCATGTGCTTCGTCTTTGGCCGCATGACCACCAAGATGATTCTCGCTCATCTCACCAAGCAGCCGTTCCCCTTCTGGACTGTCATGCTCTGGCCTTTGCTCGGAGGTGCCTTCCTCGGAAACCTTCCCCGCTTCGGACTTCCTGCTGTCACGGCGCAATTCGAGCACCTTTATCTTTGGGCTTACCTGGTGTTTGCCTTCGTTGTCTACTCTCGCTGGGCTTGGTTGGTTACCACGAGCATCTGTGATTTCCTTGGCATCAACTGCCTTACTATTCCCCACGAGAAGCAGATGGCCAACAAGCAGATTGCGAGGGAGATAGCGGCGCAGGCTGCTGCCGCCGTTCCTGTTGGCCCCGCTAAGAAGGATTAAGGGGCGGCGCGTGAGCATAAAAGCAGCGGAAAGATCCAAAGTCCTTTTTCTTGCACCTATTTTGATTCTGGCTTCGGAAGATGCTTATACTAGAATCGAACTACACCATAGAGCGGCCGAAAGTTGGCTATAGTGGCGTCTGCAGCGTTGCCTTTCGCTTATAGAGCTCGGAATGCATTGGTATAAGGATATATATATCAGATACCCTCGGGGCTTTGTGGGTTTAATATCTGGAAAGGTCACCAAAAATCAAAACATGAAATGGTGGATGGGATCACTGGGATCAAGGGCAGGGCGTTTTGGAAAAGCCGTGGACAGCTCTCCGCGAGTGGGTTGGTCAGTGGTATGGATGTACTATATAATCGGGATGGATTCATGAAGGATGAGGGATGAGTATGACAGAGTCGAGATGGCTCTATAATGAAGCTGGATAATACATGAACGAAGGGCTTCCACGAGGCTCAGTCTACATAGGTATGGTTGTCGAAACCTTCGGGATTTGTGCAAATCCAAAAAGCGGTACTCTCTTTGTATGCGTCAGTATCGCCTTCCTTGACTCGATGTCATGTTTGAAATCGTCAGAAGTGGAAATAGAAGCTCACAACCCGCACTAACAGAACTGCCCTGGTCCCTCATCTCCAGGATCCGGTGTTGTTTCCTGCAATCTGGCCCCTTTCCCCGCACATTATTTCTAGGGGTCCCGCACCAGGTCGGCCCGGGTTGGTAGAGCCCCAGGTACCGGACCACCCCTGTCCGTCGAGAGCTCCCGTCCGTTCCCCATTGCGTCTAGGGTATCATTCTTTGTCAGGAGGGACTTCACTTGATCCTTACAATATGAAGCTACGACAGTGACCTACAGACTATGATACGAAAGTTCCCCGGTGTTTGATTTCTTATTCATTTCAGTTTAGGGGGTTGTTTTGTAACAATTTCGGCTCACGGAACTCTAACGAACAACAATGGACTAGACGACTTCATGTCACCCGCCCAACAAAACTTTCCTTCAAAAACAACTTATATCGTCAACAACACCACGATCTCGATTCAAACGAACTTGTCCGGGACAACTTGGGGCTGAAATAATGACCATGGCACGACACAAAGGGTTTGACACGCCCAACCACCAAAGGCACCGCTCCTCACGGACAACCTCCCTCTCACGCCGCCTCCTCTCCGCCTTCCTTCTCACAACAACCATCACCACTCCCTTCGGCATCCACGCCTACACCCCTCTCTCAACCTGCAGCCTCCAACACATCCCCTCCGCGCCCCCCTCCGACTTCGACATCCACCCCGGGTCCAACTCCCTCCTCGCTCCGATTCTCATCCCCCGCGTCCCGGGAACCGAAGGCTCCCGCCTCGTCCAAGAACACTTTGTCGATTTCTTCACTTCCCAACTCCCCGACTGGACTTTGGAATGGCAGAATTCCACTTCTACTACTCCCGTCACGGGTGGCCAGCAGATTCCGTTTGCGAATTTGATTTTACGAAGGGACCCCCCTTGGGTCACGGGGGATGCGAAAAAGGAAGGGAACGTGAAGAGGTTGACGCTTGCAGCGCATTATGATTCTCTGTACAGACCGGAGGGGTTTATTGGGGCGGTGGATAGTGCGGTGCCTTGTGCTGTTTTGATGGCGGTTGCTAGGGGGGTGGATTCGGGATTAACAAAGAGGTGGGAGGGGGTTATGACTAGGAGAAGGGAGATGGTGGATAGTGGGTTAGAGGATGAGGAGGAGGAAGAGGAGGAGGAGATGAAGGGTGTGCAGATTGTGTTGTTTGATGGGGAGGAGGCGTGGGAAAGGTGGACGAATACGGATTCGACTTATGGTTCTAGGTATGTGGTTACTGCTCCTGCTGCGAGGTTGTTGTTGTTGTTGTTGATGTTGTCTGCTGTGTTGATAGTGAAAAGGTTCTGGCATTGCATACTAATAACCTATCATTTTCCTCGGAAATAGAGCACTAGCCGAAGCCTGGGAATCCTCTCCCTACGAGGCCTCATCAACCCACTCCAACCGACTAGAATCAATCAGCCTGCTCGTACTCCTTGACCTCTTGGGGGCGCCCAACCCCCGGATCCCCTCTTACTTCTGGGACACGCACGACACGTACGGAAACCTGGCGAAGATCGAGGACAGACTACGGAATCTGGGGCTTTTGGAGACGGCTCCCGCTTCTCCGTTCCTGCCGGATAGAAAGAAACCATATAACCGGTTTACGAGGGGGTATATACAGGATGATCATGTTCCGTTCATGGAACGCGGTGTTAAGGTGTTGCATGTCATCCCGACGCCGTTCCCGCCTGTGTGGCATACCATGCTGGATGACGGGAAACATCTGGATTTGCCAACGGTGAGGGATTGGGCTAAAATAATGACGGCCTTTGTGGCGGAGTGGATGGATCTTGATGGGGTACTAGCGCAGGAAAGTTGTGATGTGGAAGAAGAGAGGGGAGGTGGCAGCATGGAAAAAGATGAGCTTTAGTGATGTTTGGAGGGCTGGCGGACTTGGCTAGATTTTTACAAACTGAATACACCAAAGGCCTTCAGGTATAAGATAAATGTCTTCCTTTTTACACAACACTACTTGTGTACACGCGGGAGTTTTGGGTGTGGAAGATGGTTCATCGGAACGTGCAAGTGATATGGGTGACAAAGTGCACCCCCGGCGTGAGCCAAGTAATTACCCTCCACGTAATGGTCTTGGCGGACATTGGTACGTCCGCTATGCATGGATGGAGCTCTGCCGTCTGGAACTTAGCTGAACGTGTTCATTGAATGCAGTGCTCCAAAGTTTCACCCCAGCGCATCTACGAATCCACGAATCCATTGCGCTTTTCCCCTTGAGAGTGTGCTCTGTTTACGAAACGAGCTCCTAGCACACATCAAGAAAGATGCGGTTTACTCAGGCACTTTTGCTGCTTGCGGCGGGCGCTGCACAGGCAGCTTCGTCTTGGAGTTTCAACGACGCCAGTGTGTCGGTTGCTGCCAAGAAGGGCAGTGATGCCATCAAGGAGAAGTAGGTTCGCGCAACATGATGGGTTTTGTGCCCTTTCACGACGCCAATTGCTGACGCCCGTTTGCGCAGGTTCAGCCAGAAGGCCCCTCTTACGAAACCCGTTGGACTTGGAAGCACCGATACCGTCAAGATTATCTTGACTGCGAAGGAAGATGGCAAGGCAAAGCGGCCACACCAGGCCTTTGTAACCATCAAGGAGCAGGAGACAGGCCTCGAGGCTCCTTTCCCCTTGACGGTCAAGGACACCGGCAAGGCGGTGGTATCGATTGTGAGTTGCTTCATGGCAAGGCAAGATGGAATCGCTGAGAGCTTGGAGACTAACGATTCGGCGCAATACAGTCCCAGAAGGATCTCCCCGTCCAATTCCTCTTGTCGCCCAAGCCTCTCAAGGCATCCGTCGTCATCGGCTCCTTCGGCGAAGCTCGCGCTGTCAATACCCCGGTCTTCGACATCGAACTCGAGACGGATCCCAACACCCCAGTGCCCAAGTACGAAGCGCCCCTTCGCTACGGCAAGAAGCCCGAGATTCACCACATCTTCCGCGCCGATCCGCAGAGCCCGCCCAAGGTGATCTCTCTGTTCTTCACCCTTGCCGTGGCTGCTACAGTTCCGGCTCTTTTCATCAGCGTGAGTTTATGACCCTGGCTACCCATGTACACCGAGTTTTTGCTGCTGGATGCTAACGTTTTCTGTTCTTTACGGCAGTGGCTCTTGCTCGGCGCAAACGTCAACCACTTAACCAAGGCTCTCGGTGCCGCGCCCTTGTCACATGTCACCTTCTTTGGCTCCATCGTGGCCATGGAGGGTGTGTTCTTCATGTACTATACCAGCTGGAACCTGTTCCAGGTCCTTCCAGTTGCTGGCGTAGTGGGCGTCATAACCGTGCTGAGCGGCACCAAGGCCCTTGGAGAGGTTCAGAGCAGACGCCTCGCGAATGAACGCTAAGCGATCAAGATGTTCATTCGGAGAACGACGCACGAATGCTTCTAGGGCCAAGCTTCTATAGGGAAGCGGTCGATGTGCGACCTCCTTATAACTTTCGCTAGGAATGGTTGGACATGGCCTAGGGTTACTACCCAGATATATGGCGTGACGGATTTGATAGACAAAACTAGAAATATAACTATCTAGCAAGAATGGGTCGGAATCATGGTTCAAGTTGGCCAGGGGCGGGGGCTTCTTGATTGTCTCTGTCAAGTCCGATGATTCGTACATCGGCCCTTCCCCGACTGCCCTGAAGAAAGCAAGGGAGCATCGATGGGCCGAAATTGCTGTTCGTCTAGAAACTCACCACGGTCAATAATCGCAAAGACGTTAAGTCAACCAGATGCGTCGGTTAGGCACAAGTGAGGTGGCTGGTAACGATCACAATTTGAAACTTCTCTCTTTGGTTGGCACACAGAGACCGTGAACCGGTTCTTCGGTCACCTCAACCGGGAAACAGGTGAGACGTGGACGGCTGACTGACTGCTCTGCCGGTGGTCTTGCTGGTGGTTCCTTGCTGCCGTGCTTCGTACCCAATAAGCTGGTGGCTGGCTGAGGAGGAAAGGCGCATCACCATCCCTCTTACTTCTTCGTTTCCAATTCATCGCATTCATGTGGCATGCAAGAACATTCAAAGCTTACCTCTATACAGCGGATAGCTTCCTTGGGTTTGAATTTGCGACTTGAAGTTGGGATGTTTGGCTTGGAGGTCCTGCAGGTGTTAAGTACTTTCATACCCAGAAGTTAGCGGTAAGGTCCTGCAGCCAGTGCGCGATAGGGGAAGCGCTAACAGCTGCATAGGGCAGTGAAACGAGCAGGTTCCCGACCGTGGCTGCCCCACCTCCAAGTACCCTTGTAGTGAATGTAAACAAACGCAGCAGCAGATGGACAAATGAGAGCTCCAGTTTCCCATCGGATCGCGTTTTCTCCAAATTCCCAGCCTGCCACTTCCACTTGCACCCACACATCCCGTTTTCCTTCCCACCGAGTCGCATCCAAACCCGCTTGGCCCTGTCCCCTGCCAGGTGCGACACCATTGACGTTGGGCTTTTTGGAACTTGCAACTTACAATTTGATCGCGTCGCATTTCGATTTTGCTCACCAATCCAGCATGCGCACAGTGTCTCGGTTTCCTGCTCAATTATCAAGCGTTCGTTTTTGATCGCTTTGCTTCCTTTTGGACTCGACGACCTTCCCACGGAGACACCCTTCCCTTGCGACCACTTGCGGCCCGCAGAAAAGAAAGCGCAACGCGCTCGAGTGAGTGTTGTGTGTTGTCGCTGCCTGCGCCTGCCCTAATTCCGGGTTGGCTAGAGGGAACCCGTCCACCGACCGTGACGCTTGGCCAACACCGCGCTCGACGCGCCCCTCCGACCCCGATTCCCAACTTGCTATGGACATCAACAGAAATACCAATTCCCATAATAGCAAACCGAAGCATATCTCTAGGTTAAAACAAGAGATGTACCAACTACGGCTTAAGAACAACCCTTTCGGCTCTCCGCCATCCTCCACCGGCGACCATGACACGGTTAGCACCACCACCGAGGACCTCTCGCACAATCTGTCCGCCTTCTCCTTTAACCCCGACGACGAGGGCACCCGCAAGGCCAGTGAGGACTATAGGCTCCCCACCAAGCGACACGCTACTCGCTCCGGCCGTTTTGGCTCGCGGCAGCAACAAGAACAGCAACAGGCTACCATGCTAAACACCTCGGCCATCGGTCGCGCCTTTCCCGAATGGACTGGCCCAATTAACGACACGGCCCCAACGACACAGAACGTCGAAACCAACATCGCCTATAATCCATATTCCGAAGCTAAGAACCGCAAAGAGAACGTCCGCCCTATCACCGAGCTAACGGAGGAGCACCTTCTCAACTACGGGTTGGATCCTAAGAAGAAGACCCGTGTGGAGATGCAGCCTCGAGTTGAGAACGAGTCTGACTGCTCGACCATTCTCTCCAGATCGCCTGGCCGGGGCGCTCGTCGCTCTCGGTTCAACAACGCCCATATGGAAAATAGAGCCGCTTCCCCCGAAGTTCCCAAGCGCTCTCTTCAGGATATCGTTTCCAAGATTCGTACCGAGAAGGAAGCCAACAGAAACCAACTATCCCAAAGCGCGATGCCGCAGAAACAATCTCAGCCTATTCATGCCAGTCTCAACGCCTTCCTGAACTCGGACCTTGCTGCGGATAAGACCAACGTGGGCCCTACTGAAGGTCGATCTTTCTTTCTTCCTGCTTTCAGACACCTGCCCGACTGGACATCAGGAGCCCTCAAGTTCAATGCCATGAAGGATGGCGTCCCTGTTTTCGTCAAGTCTGGTAAGAACGGCGTACGGCTCGGTCAGTCCGGCGACCACGAACCCATCAATGCTGTCGGCATTCCTCAGGAGGATGAGCAGATCTTTGTCTCCATGGATAAGCTCCAGGAGGAAGTCCGCGAACTCCATGATCATGACGCCATGCTCCAGCGCGAAGCTGAGAAGCTTCAGCGGGAAGTCAACCAGCTCCAGTCTGAGCTTAAGCGTTACAAGACTAGGAGACCATCGGACAGTGCCATAGGATCAGACTCCGATGGCTCGTTCGGGAGACATGCTCAAGCGAATGGGTACCAGCTTGAGACCCAGATCGCCCAGCTACAGAATCGTCTTGATCAGGCCAGCAGGCAGGTTGGAGTACAGGATATCCACAGTACAGCACTCGCAGCTGAGCGCGACGAGGCCTTGCATCAAGCGTCACTTGCTCGCGAAAGAGCGAAGCGACTACAGGCGGAGCTTGAGTCTACACAAAAGGATCTCGAGTTCACGCTCCAGTACCGCAAAGATAAGGACTTCCTCCAAAATGAGAACATCTCTCTACGCACTACCAACGAGGAGCTCAAACAGACAAACGAGGCTCTCTCGCAAGCGAACCAGGAGCTTTCCTCAAAGTACGACAGACTTCGCCGGGAACAGCTGTCAGCACAGAAAGACTTGGCTTCAGCCCAGGAGGAACTTGCCTCTTTGCGCAAGAAGTACGATGCTATGCTGGAAGAGAAGAAGCTTATTGTTCAAGACCATGCGAGCATGGAACGTAACAATGAGAGCTACTTCAAGGAGACCAAGAGACTTCAGGCGCAAATTGCCGCCAGGGATCAACATATCGCCGACCTCAAGAAGGGAATCAGCACTCGGGATCAGATGATCGACAACATTGGAGGCTTGACAACAAATACGGCAGTCATCGAGCTCAATGCTGAGCTGGAGGCCGAGATTGAGCAGCTGAAGCAGAAGCTGCAGCAACAACAACAAGCTACCAGGACTGATGAGAGGGATGGGTCAATCAGCGCCAAAGAAGGCAGGATTCGCGTTCTCAAAGGGCAGAATCTTGAGCTAGAGTGTGAGAAGCAGAAGCTCCTGGAAGAGAACCAGCGGCTCCGCGCTGAGTATGAGGAGATGAGGAACCAGTGGATCGATGATCGTCATAAGGTGGTTCGACTCAACCAACTCCTCACCAAGAACAACACTGAGTTCCTCAAGACGATGAACGACAACACTGAAGACTGCGTCCGGTTGGAGGAGGACTTCAAGAATAAGGAGGCATCTCTGCGTCAAAAACTGGAACGCCGAGAGGCAGCTATCAAGAAAGTCAAGCAGTTGACCGCCCAGATCAACGAGATCTCACAAAGGGAACTTTTGAGCAAACCTACAAAGCTTACACGAATCGTCGAGCCGAAAGATGGCACTGGCACTAGATATGCTGCGAGCGACCTGACTGGGAAGAGCGGTACCATGAACATTGACGACGACCCGACTAGGGAACTTAACTTGACCCAAGGGACTGATTTTGCCAGCATTATGGATAACGAGATTGCGAAGTTGAAGCAAACCTACCGGGACTTCGAAAATCAGCAGCGGCAAAGCGAGAATGATAACATCACGCAAGCGTCGCAAACAGGTGACGCGGCCGAGTCCAAGAATCAACCGGCCGGTATCCTTAAGAAGTCGAGTCGATTTGGGTTCGACGAAGATACTGGCCGTTTCAGCGTTAAGTCTGCTTTCAGCGTCGCCAGTCATCACACCGACGACGAGTCCGTCAAGACTGCGACTACCAGCAAGAGCCGCCGGCCTTCATCAATGGGTGTTCAGGGTCAGGAAACTTCACGTCCTGCATCCCGCGTGCGGCGAAACTCGGACAACCCTACCATCACGACGCAGACTGATAAGCAGTCTAACATTGGTCATTCAGTTCCCGCGCTAAGCAAGGAGGCTCGCCGGGTACTTGATCAGATTTGCAACCACAAGTCAGACAACTGCAATGTCTGTGTTCGTATCGCAGCGAACGGACATCGTGTTAGCCCATCCACCAAGGCCCCAATTTCTGTCGACGATATGAGGAAGGGAAAGAAGACTGTTCGCGTGGATAGACCTGTCCCTGTCTCGGATCGGGCGGTTGAGGCCCGCGGTACCTACGAGGAGGAGCCAACCATGCGTCCCGCCATGGCGCCAGGCGATGCGCTTGCGGTACTGATCAAGGAAATCGGCGACGAAATCGAGCACCTTCAGATGGAGTTGAAGCGTGTGAATGAGGTTTACTTCGGTCTGGACAAGTCTACCGGACAGCGCGAGCGTAGGCGGCTCATGGGTGAGATCAAGAAGTTGCAAGCCGAGCTTGAGACAAAGAGCGGGCAGCTGTACAAGCTGCACGACGTTCTTGAAGGACAAAAGGATGCTGGTCAGCTGATGGATGACTCCGAACTTGATATCACCATTCTGAGTGATCTGCTTCGCGTTAATGGCGCGACTGAGAACCATCAGGAGGCTTCTTGGAATGGGTTTGATGAGTAAAGCCGCACGTGGCGATGGCACTGATGATGATGAACTTGGGCAGGGGCGTTTGGGCATTTTCTCGGAGCACATTGCATGGGCCTGCTTTTTCTTTTGGGCGCTTGAGCACTTGGTTTGCTGCTCTCTGTTTTGATGTCAAGCAAGGCGAAGGGGTTGTTACAAAAGCTGTTCCGCCGGTTTGCTATGATAGGGGCTTTGGCCAGGGTCTTTTTCTCATGAGGAATTATTTTGTTGTATGATTTTCTCCGTGGTCATATCGGTCACGGCTTTGGAGCATGGTTCGAGATATCTGATGTATGGATTATAGGAAGGCTACAGGATTACAAATACAATTGGCAAGCCCATTACTGGGTTCAAGAAAAAAGATTCGAGTCTTCAACCCGACCAACTGTTGTTCGCGAACCATCGACATCTTTCGAATGGATAGAAAGCCGAAGCATGAAAAGTGGTACAGGCAGTAGGTAGTCTGGTAGCCTTTCTTTTGAACAAAGCATTGATTGATAGCGAAAAGTATCTTACTGCGGTAGATACAGTCAGAATTAAAATACATGCATCAACTTCACCGAAGCCATGCTCGTTGTGTTTGTTTATGTTCAGTCCGTAGCCCCTTTCACCGCGATGATCCAGGCGTCTAGAAGCCGCTACCGGGCCGATGCCAGCTGCCCGCTTTCAGGCCTACTTGGTACAGCGGCACCGTTTGCTGCCACCGGCAGAGCCCCGCGGCCTGAACTTCAGTTCTAGTTCACGACAACGCCAGGCACGCGCATCCACCATCACAACCACCCGACTTTACTTTCAGCGCGCCAAACGAAACACTTCCGCTTCTCCCACCAACCAACAATAACTCCGGCCACATACGCCCAACTTTCAGCGCGCTTATCCCGAACGCACTACACCAAACTACTGTACGACTCCTCTACATCAACGCATCCGTTACTACCCAAATCAGCAATTATGGGTGACGACATGGAAGTCGATGATGCGCCCCTCTCTCCTCAGCAGGAGCAGGAGGAGGGTGCTCCTGCTGCCTCCGGCGGCGCCAACTCCAGCAAGGTCGCGGCCATGCAAACCCACACCAAGGCGACCGCCGTGCGCTCCATCGAGGGCTGGATCGTCATGGTGACCAACGTGCATGAAGAGGCCGACGAGGAGGCTATCCAGGACAAGTTCGGCGAGTTTGGCGAGATCAAGAACTTGCATCTCAACTTGGATAGGCGGAGTGGCTACGTCAAGGTTCGCTGTGCCTCTCCTCCGTAACCTGTAGTTGTACGATTATGCCATACAGTAGCTGATCATGTTTCCCAACAGGGCTACGCATTGATTGAGTATCCTACCCTCGAAGAGGCCCGCGCCGCCATCGATGGCGCCCACGAGACGAAGCTCCTCGACCAGACTATCCAGGTCGACTTTGCCTTTGTGCGACCACCCCCGGGCAAGACCGGCGGCGGCGGCCGTGCAGGTACTGGCGGAGGCGGCGGCGGACGCAACGGCCCTGGCAATCGCAATAGGGGTGGCCGGAGTAGGAGCCGCAGCCCCGTTGGCAGGGACGATTGAATGCCTACGGGATAACACATTTCGAGCTCATGTCTCGCAATAGTAACGGCGCGACGAATGTGATGGACGGAAATACCTCTTGGGGCCTGAGAGTTTGGCTTTCCCTTTCGCCTCTCGCTACAGCATTGAGGAGCAGCCAACTGGTGGGTTTGCGAGAACGGGTGGAATCATACTGGGATGGCGTGGCTTGCTGCAGATCGCGTCCTTGATCTTCGACCGGACGGACAATGACCAGAATGGAAAGGAGCAAAGTCTGAGGAGAAAAAACATTGGAGAGACAGTTGGGTTCAGGTAGACACAGACCTGTAAACCACGTACTACACTCAGGTAGCCGATGTGTCGTCTTAAAGAGACCAAAATTCAAGACACGTCGGCGCGTTGCCACGGTCTAAACAGGTATGTTTGTATTTCCTCGCCTCTTCGTCTGGCATTTAGCTAATCAAACCTCTTTTTAGGACCCAAGACTGGCCTTGTATAACTTTGCTGTGCAAAAGTGTTTGCTGTGATTATACCCAGCATGAAGAGTACTTAGGGCTTGGAGCCTGCTTCGACGCTGCATCATCATCGTTGGGCTTCCACTTTATGATGAGTCTGCAACTCCATTGTGCCAGCACTTGAGTGAACGGGACCATTCTGAGCCGCAGAATGGCATTTGGCAACGGACAGCACAGGTAGATGGATCCCATACCATGCGTTCGTGCCTATTTGTTCTATGCTCGTCGGTTGTATCGGCTCTCTTGGGCGTGAACCAACAGGCAGTGGGTGAAAGAGCGTCGGCTTGAAATCGTCGCAGCACGGGTCGTTGGACAATCCCCGGAAAAAAGGATTGCGCGGTCGATACAAGCGCTCTATCTGGCCCATCCCGGCCATACCCTATCGCCTTGCCCATTGGCAGTTGGCACAAGAGTCGTGTGTCGTCGTTCCCATTCAGTTCATATCATCGTCATCATTCCTTAGCGCCAAGGGGATCAACCCACAATGCCGGGGGCTTGGTAAGGCTGTGGCGGAAGCGCTGAGCAGGAACTCCTGTCAGACTCGGCATTGCAGGATACGCCTGCTTCCATGAATAATCGTTTTCTTGGCATTTCAGGTAAATGGTTTGCTGATCTCTTTCTTTGAGCGTTTGCTCGTTCCTAGTGGAATTTGTACCTGTTCTTGAATTTCTTTCCCCCAAGTTTCCATCTTTTGATGTCAACTTCAAGGTTACAACATCCGGCCTGTACAGATGTGCTATAATCAACGCTCTACTTCCCTAAATGGATCACTATAACACGACAACGTCATCATCCGCCACACTGGCAGGGGCACCCATGCCGACCCTATTAGGGACATCACCGCCTGAGACTCGGGATCCAAGAGCACGATCACGGTCAGAGCCCAAACCTGCCCCTGATGTCTCTCGGGCCAGGTCAACCAGTACCAGGTCGTATCATTCACTCCCAGCGTCAGCTCTTCGTCAGGGCTATCTAGACTCGCTTATGCCCCCAACCATCAAAGAGTTTGACCAAATAGCCGCGATCCAGGCCGAGCGTGAGGCCCAGACGAAAAGAAAGCAGCTCGAGCTTCGCCGGCGAAGTCTCGAACATGACCAAATCCAGTCGCACTTTTTGCAACCACCAAAGGATCATGGCAACCCGTCAGAGCCTCTATCTCGCCGCTCCAGAGGACTTTCCATCACCGACCGTCTAGGCCTCACACGCCAAAAAACCGACAATGATAAAGACGCTCGTGCCAAAGCTGCTGCTCTGATCCAGCGAACCTACCGGGGCTACCGCGTCCGTCGTCAACTCGAAGGCTTTGGGTTGGACCCCTCTAGGAGATGGAAGCACGCAATCCGTGAGGCTCAATGGCGCGAGCTAGTCAAGCCTTGCTCTCGGAACAATTTTGGGCTCGTGGATAGCGGCATAGGCATGTTGGATGACGGGGGGTCTGGTGCACGATGCCCTACATCCGAAAGCCGATCGTCGAGAGCACGGCAAAACTGGAAGAAGGTCGCCACTATCGCACGTCGGGTAGCGGCGGATGTAGACAGTGATGGTTACTCTAGCGACTCTTCTTCCTCGTCTCGCCCTTCATCATCATCGCCCGGTGTAGAGTCAGACGAAGAAAAGAGGAAGAGAAGACAGCAAGAACGCAGCGCTTTAAAAGAGGCAAGGGAGCGACGAAAGGCTGCCGCGAGAATGATGGGGCTTCAGTACCTTCTTGAGATGGTAGACCTGAAACACCGATACGGTGCCAACTTGAGGGTATATCACGAGGCCTGGAAACAAGCCGACACTGATGAGAGCTTCTTCTTCTGGCTGGACCATGGCGAAGGGCAGGCTTACGACTTGGAAGCATGTTCCCGTGAACAGCTAGAGCGAGAACGAATCCGATATCTTTCCTGTGAGGAGCGACAGCATTACCTTGTTCAGGTGGACGACGAAGGCCGTCTATGTTGGGCAAAGAACGGGGAACGCATTGATACGTATGGAGAATGGAAGGACTCGGTCCATGGGATTGTACCCATCGATGATTCTAGTTCTCCATATGTCCCAGCCAACCCTTCAGAACATGAGACTCGTCTTTTCGGCCATACTGGTACCGGGTCCGCGTCGTCTGAGGATGACGGAGGTGACGATGCCGAACACGACGCAGTGGATGAATATGTATATCCGCCTACAACTAGCGACGGCGTCCCTACCGCAACCAAAACAATAAAGCGCTTCAAGAACAGCCGTCACATCTCAACCGGCATAATCGTCGACAAACTCCTCCGCAAATCCGTCCGCAGAAACACCTGGATCTTCGTCGCCGACACGAATTTGCGCCTCTACGTCGGCATCAAAAGCAGCGGCGCCTTCCAGCACAGCTCCTTCCTGCAGGGCAGTCGCATCTTTGCTGCCGGGTCCATCAAGATCAAGGACGGACGCCTGACGAGCCTGTCGCCGCTGAGCGGGCATTACCGCCCTCCAACATCTAGTTTTCGTGCGTTCATGCGGAGCTTGCAAGAGGAACAAGGGGTTGATATGAGCGCCGTGACGGTCTCCAAGAGTTACTCGGTTCTGGTGGGCATGGAGACGTATGCGAAGGCAAGGACCAAGGGTAAGGAGGCGGTCGGGAAGATCAGGCATCAGAAGGATAGGGTGTTGGCGCCTGAGAGGTATAGGAAGAGGCAGGAAGAGGCGAAGGATACTTCTAGGAGTGCGGCGAGAGAGCGAGAGGTTGTTAGGGAGAATAGTGTGGGTGGGCAGCTGATGCAGAAGCTTGGGATATCCTGGCTTGGGACCAAGGAACCGGAGTGACGGATTGGCATCAAGTGCGCTGGACAAAACGAGAACTTGAAGTTGATCTCAGGTACTGTAGCATAGAGAAAATATTTCTCCAATACCCCTTACTTCTCATCCCTCATCGTCGACCTCGAGATATCTTCCCACTCCCCAATCAACCGCAACGTATCCTCGCACTTCTTCCTAATAACCTCCAGAGTATCTGCCCCCAGCGCCAATCTAACAGGAACCTCTCTATCCTTGGCCACACCACTCTTGGTCAACACATCCACGATGACCTTAGCAGACTTATCAACATCTCCGGGCTGTTTCCCGTTATATGTTTCCAGAGCATCATGCACCGCCGCCACGGCAGTACCTTGATATGCCGCAACCTTCCTTTCGGTCACGACTCGGTGGTCTCCTCCTCCTCCATTCTCGCCGCCGCGCGCCAGGAACCCCGTCTGAGTGTATCCAGGCTCGACAACGCACACGTCGATTCCGAAGGGCTTCAATTCCTCCGCTAGACCCTCGGTTAAGCCACTCACGGCGAATTTGGTGCTGCAATCTGTTCCAGCCAGGTTGTTAGACTCGGTCAAATATCAAAAAAAAAATGACAAGAAGGAAGAAAAATCAACTTACAATACGCAACCCCAGCCCCGGAACTCCAACTCCCCAAACTCCCAAAGTTGGCCAGCGCCACTTGCTGTCCCGGAACCGCCGCCGCAGCTCTAAGATACTTCACAACAGCCCTCGCAACATTAAACGTCCCAAGGACATTCGTGTTATAATGATCAAAGACTTCCTTGCTGCTGGCCTCCTCTACCCCTCCCTCCAAAATGTACCCAGCGCAATTCACCACGTGCGTGATCCTTCCGTACAGGGCATTCGCCTCGGCCATTTTTTGGTTTAGTGTGTCGTCGGTGCTGGTGACGTCGAGGTCCATGACTGCCGCACCGGCGGCTTGGAGCTCAGAGAGGCGGGAGGAGTTTCGGGCTGTGGCGATTACGGCGTGCCCCCGGCTGAGGGATTCGAAGGCGATGGAGCGGCCGAAGCCGGAGGTGCAGCCGGTTATGAGGAAGACTGGTGTTGAGGGTGGTGGGGTTTGGGTAGACATTTTGTTTGATGTTTGTGTATGTTGTGGCTGGATAGCAAATAGCTGTTGTGTTTTTGAGTGTTGCTGGAAATGTATCAGGTGGCTTACAAGTTACTCGATTGTACACTCTCCCCTTTCATCTTCAGTTTGACGTGAGGGGACAAGAGTCTTTATACATCTCCATCCAACACCTTACTTTCCCCTGCCCAAGTTCTCCATCTTCAACACCAGACAGACAGAGTCACGGAGTTAACCCATGAGCTAAACGCCGCCAGAGACACAACGCAAGGCCGAGCAAGCCAACGGAGTTAGGCTCTACCATCCAGTTCGTATGCCATTGGGGATGGATTCACAACAAAGCAGCATGCCTCTCGAGAACGCCGTCGTCATTAACCGTCGGAGTAGAAGAGAGGATGAGACAATGCCCTTAATGTCGTGTAAAGTGCTAACGCCGATCCAGTCAGTCATGAAGAACAAACGCTGCTGATTGGTCGGTAGCTTGGCTTAACGCCGATAAGTCTTCGGACATGGACTTAAAGACCAGTTCTTCATAGCCGATTCCTCTCTGTCGAGGGGAAACACCCCATTGAACCGTTACTTTAAGAATCAATCAAAGACGGTCAAGGGAATAACACATGTATCAAGAAAAGGAATGAACTTGTTAAGTAGAGAGGTAGGTAGCCCCCGTAAAAACGAACCGTTCGTGTTGTTCGCAGGGAAGTCCCACCACCACCAACCCTGACTAGCATCGCCACTAACCCTGACATCCACCTTCTAACCATCCCCTACCCTGCAAAAAGGTTAAAACCCACAACCATCAAGTAACATTCAAAAATAAAAGATATTGCGGTTTGTGTGGATCGAACACACGACCTTCAGATTTATGAGTGAAGTGGACTTCAGTCTGACGCTCTCCCAACTGAGCTAAACCCGCTATTGATGTTAATTTCATGCAAATGGTTATCTTAAGATGGCGGGACTGAAGTCGAAAAAGATGGTGTTATTATACTGTTATCAAATCTTCAGGAGCCCTATATGGATAAGTGCTGTAGATGAATATGGGTCTCATGATGCTCTACATTCAATATTTTGAACCGACGAAAGATTCATCCTTCGGGAAACGCGCCTAAGAAATTAGTTGATTGGACGGTACCTAGCCATGGAACTGGGTATAGGACTGTTAAACGATAATGTCAGCCATCTAACCATCTATCTACCTGCTGTATGCCAACAACCCTCCGTACTGAACTGATGATTATCTATGATTGTGCTGCTCATGGCTAGTCATTAAAACCTGGGAAAATAATGCGTGGCCGCCTGATACAAGTGAAACGAATAAAACATGGCATCGAAGCTCAAAAGAGAAAACGCGCGAATACAGCGCCGTTCTAAATATCAGACGCTTGGAGAGACACTTGGTACCAGTGGTTCGCTCTTTGATTGAATCCTTCGAGAATAAACAGGGCACTTTAGTCCCCCATAACTAGGAGTAGCTCCCCCGGATGGCCCAGTCTGTGAGCTAGTTTCCTCTTCGCTTATCGCTGCCGTAGACTTTGGATATTCTTCAGTGCTGCACCCGGCCTTTGCGGGAGGCTGCACAGTCTGGAATAACTGATACGGCGCCGGGACCATCATGATCGGGGAAGGGAATTGTTGCACCAGTTGGACCGGAGCGATCCTAGCAGGACTAGACGGCGGCATGTTCTCGACGTAGTTTCCGCTGTCGCAATTCAGTCTCATCGGACTCATAGTGACCCGCGGCGACGACGCAGCGACCGATCGAGGTGTGAAGGTCGGGGCAGCAGGGTTCAACTTCAAATGCTACATCGAAATATGGTTAGAGACAGCCAAGGATGTATCATGCTTAATATAAGAATAATACATAATTGGTTGTTCTATACCTCTTTCTGATGGTTTGGAGTGTCCTTTGCCTCGGTTGCCGGAGAATCCTGCTGGTTAGCAGGTCTAACCTTCAGCGCCGTAGAGCTTTTGACTTTCGCCAATTCTGACTTGGTTTTGTCAGGGGTTAAATCATTGACGATGCCTGATGTCTTCTTTACCGATGCCGGCTTGGTCTCAGTAGCGTCCTTCGCTTTCGGTTTGATGAAGATCTGCTTAGACCAAAGCTCCGCGTACTTCCCATTTGCTTGGATCAGGTCTTCATGGCTTCCCTCCTCCACGATCTCTCCGCTGGTAACAACCATAATCTTGTCGGCGTTCATAATAGTGGATAGTCGATGCCTAAGTCTCTGTTAATGTGGCAAACAACGGTTGATGATTATGTCAAACGTACGCAACAATGAACGTCGTGCGTCCTTTGCACAGTTTACCAAGTGCCTCCTGAATCTTTTGCTCTGTCTCGGTATCGACTGCAGACGTAGCTTCATCAAGCAATACAATGGCAGGTTTTTTCAGGATGGCGCGCGCGATAGCCACCCGTTGTAGCTCGCCGCCGGAGAGCTTGACGCCACGTTCACCGACACGGGTCTGGTAGCCTTCGATATTATTAGCTTTCACACTCAATATCAAAGACCAGATTATCCACTCACCGTCTGTAAAGGTCAAGATTTGCTCGTGGATGCTGGCTGCCTTGCAAGCTTCGTGAACCTCTTCATCCGTGGCTGTAAGCTTTGCGTAGCGAACATTGTTCATGATTGTGTCATCAAAGAGAATAGGGCTCTGCGGTACGACGCCGATTTGGGCTCGTAAGCTATGCGTTGTATTAGTTCCTCGGCCCGACAGATATTCGCTGTTGGTACTTACCTAAACAGATCAACATCCCGAATGTCTTGCCCATCGATCTTGATTGATCCACCTGTTACATCGTAGAAGCGGTCGAGAAGTTTGAGCATTGTCGATTTGCCCGCTCCTGTAGCCCCGACGAAAGCCACACTTGTTCCAGGAGCTGCCTGGAAGTTGACATCCTTCAATATCGGCTTTTTCTTGTCGTAGGAAAAGGATACGTTCTCGAATTGAACATGTCCTCCTTGAAAGTCGAGTGGCGGTGCCCCTTCTTTGCTGAGGACGGTCGGCTTCATTTGCATGATTTCCAGTAAGGACTCAGCGCGAATCAGATCACCCGAAATGCTCTTCCCAAGCGAAGCAAAGAAGGTGAGCGGGGAAACCAACTGAGACCAGTAAGTCAGCAACATCACAAACTGGCCTGGAGTTGCTTGCCCTTGTGTGATCTGGCTCACAGCAAGGAAAGCCCCAGCAAGAAGACCGCAAAGCAAAACCATGGACTGGAACGCATAAGCCAGATAGTACCCCAGGAGGACTCTCCGATATTGCTTCACGTTGTTGTTAACAGCGTTGGAATAGCGGGTTTCCTCGTGGCCGATCTGATTGAAAGAGCTGACAGTTGTCCAGCCCTGAATTCCAGCATGACGGACGTAATGCTCCTCAAAGTAAGCGCTCACTTGGCTCTTTCGAACCTCTTTAAGTCCTGACAGCATGATCGTCGTGATGTAACAGAAGACGGTTGCTGTCGCAATGGTGATGAAACCTTCGTAGGGGCCGAATGTGACCGAGAGGTAGATAAACGCGACTCCCATGTCAATGAGCATGGGAATAGCTTGAAAGCATATAGACTCAAGCATATTCGATATGTTGGTGCCCGACATAATTGCCATCTCCACATCTGAACAGCTCTTGGAATCGTGGAAGTCGGAAGATAAGTTGAGGACATGCGAATATGCAGCCGTGGAGATGCGAGCCGTGGAAAAGCTCTCAACTGGAATCCATAACCACTGGCGCAACAGTGAAATGCCAGCTTCGGAGGCAATGAGCTTGAGGCCTGCAAAAATGAGAACCTGTGCCCATGGGTCCTTGTGGTTGACTCCCCCAAGACTGTCCATGACAATTCCTATTTGTCGTGGAATCAGGACATGGATGAAGTTCATGGCAAGCAAGCAGCAGCCGACGAGAAAAACTCGGAGCTGAAGCCCTCGGTTGCCGACGGGCCAGACATACGGAAAGAATATCTAAACGAATCGTCAGCATTACGAACAAGTGGCTTTGAGCAAAAATCGATGAAAACGAACCATGAAGCTCTTGGCGTAGGTGAACCAGTTTCCCTTCTCTCTCAAGCGTTTCTCCATCAACTCGGCTGCCTGTCGCTGTCGTCGTTCGTAAGGGGACTCAACGCGATCATTCGAAGGGGATGAGCTTTCGTCGGTTGGAGTTGTCGAGGTAGATCCATAGCCATTAGTAGGGTTCTCGTCGCCCTGGTTAGTGGATACATCGGTGGTTGAACTGCTGTTCGATGCCTTCAGTAACCCTTGTCTTTCGGCATCAGTACCCTTCTCCCGTCTGAAGCTGCAAGTAGCTTCAATGTGAGCCGCTACTGCTAGGGTAAGAGCAAGGTACCGGGCGGCGACGATGGAGATGCTCAAGATATCGGAATAAGTCAGGGTAGATGGTGATCGAGCAAGGAAAGAAAGGGCCGCAATCAGGGGCTCGAAAAGCAATGCTATGACGAACGATCCGATGAAGGGGTACCACACGGGGGCCTTTGAGTGTACGAGTCCAGCGAACTCGACGCCAAACACCAGAATACACGAAAGGAGGCCAATGATAATATCTTGCTCTGCAGCGAGTGTGTGTTGGACGAAGGATCTGATACCCAAATCAATGAGCTGCATTACATATGTGGGGATGATGAACACGAGCAGCCAGAGAATAAAACGTCGGCGACCGTGGTTTTCTTGTGCTGATTTAGTTTGCAGGGTGCACACAGCCAGCGTTGTCGAAATAATGTAGTAGGCAAAAACAGTCGTAGGATAGCCGTAATGGAGACAGAACAAGGCCTGTTTGACCCGAGGATCAACGCCGGCATCGTGGGCTATGCTGCCGTCCTCTGGGTGCGGCATCGTTTGGACGGACAGATGTGAGTCGGGTGAGAGGCTCCCGGAGGCAATGCGGCTGGAGAGATGTCGTGGTATTGGTAAGTGGTGTGTAATCGACCAAGCAAGGTTGGTTGTATGGGTGGGTAAGCAGAACTGATCTGCCGTCCTTCGTTAGCTTTCCCCAAAGAGCAGTTTTTGAAGTTTCGCTGGGAGATGGGAATCTACCTGCTGGCCCAAGTTCGTTTTTGAGATCGCAAGTATTGAAAGACGGGTAACGAGGCCAGCTAGTTGCGCCCCAAGATTATCGCCGCGGTACCGGACAGCTTCTGGCTAGACGTCCTGGAATGGTGGTAGACGAAGACAAAATGGAGGGGAAGACAATGGAGTCGTGTCTCCAACCAGTTCGACCACGACAACGTTGAACCCACTTAGAAGCAGTGGTACCTTCCTTAATATTGTATGAATGTGTCGGCTGAAAGCTTCCATTCATCGGTTTGGGGACGCGTCTGAGTTCAGAATGAAGGAGAACTGACGGGAGGCTTCTGTCATTTCTTTGTGAAAGGGCAACTAAAGTTCGGGAAGGTGTGGGACTGCGCGAGGCCGCCGCGAAAAGCCCACGAGGTCAGGCACAGCCAAGTACGTCCAGCCAATAATGGGAACAAATGGTTGAAGAGGGAAGGCACGCTTCTTGATCTTGGTGATCCAGGCTGCAAGGCTGAGTTTGACGAAGGCAAGGGCGACCACAACGGCTGGGCCAGAGGCACCGGTGATATAATTCAGGAGCCCTCCGAACGGCTATAATGGATGGTAAGCAATGCTCCCGTCGCTGTATTTCCAATCAATGAAACCTGAAGCGATGAATCCTCCGACTTGAGTGTTCTGGCCGTCGTACTTTCTTTATCGCCTTGATGCGAGTACACTAGGGACACTTCCTGATGAATGGCCCTGGTACACAGCCGCTCCCAACTTCAACCAACCGTTGATTCCTCAGTGGAAAACAAACCGGAGCTAGCCACTTTGTATCCAGGCTTTTGAGAGAATCAAACGAAGGTCTGTTTGAGAAACTGCTTGTATCCACGCTTTCTTCGCAAACACAGAGCCGGAAGGAGCGCCGGAAGTCCAGCCCTGTATGTGATACAACCCCTTTCGAATTTTCCAGCTTGACCTAGAGGTAGGGTGCTGTTCGTTTCTTTCGATGGTGGCTTCCTTCCCGGGTTTTTTTTTTGTACGTTAAACAACTGCTAATGTCTCGCAAGGTCGGCCTTTCTGTCTGGTTGCACACTGCTCATGGGATGTTTCGTTGCTGGCTGACGTTGAGTTTTCCCCGGGTTTTCGAGCCTCATCCAACCTTCCAGATCTAGACAGAATTTGGCCTTTTAGACTTTGCCATATATGCGGGACAGCCCGTTTATGAGCCGGTCTTCCTTGCCGAGACAATAAATAGTGAGCACAACGTGTTACAGAGCGTGACAGAAATGAAGGCCTCACTATGCTGGTGTGACGCAAGGACGCCTTGTATCGTTCCAATGCTTGCAATGATGTGCCACGCCGGATCCTCTATGAGCTTCCCTTGCAATGCGCAAAGTTGAAACTTGAAAATCTGTTTGATGCTGTGTATACTCGAGGCTAGCTTGTGCTTCGGTGTCGGAAGGTGGTCGAGCCAAAAGCGTCGGCATAAATGAAGACTGGCTTATTGAGCAAAGAGAGGAAAAAGAGGTGGTGGATGTGTGAAAATATGCATTGCACCGGACGGTAGTGGATATTCGTCTGGGCGAAACCAAGACATCAAAAGCTGGGAATGTCGAAATTCTGCCACGTCGCGAATGAGTAGGAGAATATGTCCGGAGAGTCTTGGGCCAACTAGCTAGAAAACAACTTGAAAGCCATTCATTGCACGTTACACATTTAAGCCAATGCGGCAGCATCTACCGTCTTGTTCCACACCATCTCTCGTGGGTCGGACATGGAGGCATCTGGGAGGGAGCAGCCCGTTGTGTCCCACGCTTCCCGGTTGGCATGCTTCGCGTAAAAGGAAAGAGACGGTGTGCAAAGGACCCTAGGCATGCGCAATGGGGGCGTTGACGCACTAATTGGCAGAGCCTTCATGGCCTTGTTCTCGAAGGCAGGAGAGCGCCTTATGAGACCATGCTCGATCGACCGGACTTATGTTGCCATACTATTCTTTTTTTCCTTCTTCCTGACCCCCAGCATGGTTTTTTAGTGGGTGAATGAGCGCCTTTGAGGTATGAGATGCTTGTTGCTCTCGCTAATTGACCCCTGTTATTTCCGCCAAGCATCTAATAGTCTCGGTGAGCAGCAGTTGTCACACTTTTGATCACGCAGAGACATTATCTGTGTGCTCGTGTTTGATTCCATGAGACAGGCTCGGGACCATCCGAATCGTACATTCCCATAGGTATTACTGACCATGTTTGTAAGAGGCTAAAGTGGTTAACACCTTTGTCAATCTAGACTGAGACTGTCTGACCGGCCACACCCGGAGAAAGGCCTGCACATAAAACGGGAGGAAAAGCAACGAGAGCAATCCTATGGATCTCTATTGCTACCTTGCCAGGGAGCCAGCTACAGTACCAACAGGTATAACGCTCGATGTGGCAGTTTGTCGTGCCTCAAAAGCAACATGGCAATGAAGGCATACCTATGTATGGGGGACGTGTACCCTCTTGACCAAGGAGCCTGGAGTTGATGCGATAACGAGTAAGACGGCGAGGACCCTTTCCGTGTCGCACCCCGTGACGGAAGAATGCCATTGGTGCGCACAGCAGGGAAGACAGCTACCTATTAAACCCTGCCGAACTGTCGTCCCGAGCAAACTCCCGCTTCGCCGTCACGCGGTGTTGAGAGAGTTCTTGACCGGCCTGTATATCGAGTCAAAAGAATTGAATTTGAAGAGGCCATTATGGTCCTTTCAAACACGTGAGCGAACCGTTGTCAAGAGTTGAGCAACGCCAACAGCACTGTTAAGATCCGGTTCGAGGAAGTGCCGTCTTCGGCTCCGCATGCTCCACCCCGAAGCCGGCCTTGGCGTCGGACGGTGGTCCGAATAACCTCGACTCTGCTTCTATCCGGGCCGGTCTTATTCGATCCCGCCATCGTTGACTTGTCTTCCCGGTTTATCATCAACGGCTCTGCTTCTTGTAAGGTCGGCAACTGCAGCAGCTTTAGTACAGTCAATGAATCTAGACCACCTGATTATCTTCGCACGACCGCAGGACCGCTCGAGATCAGCGGTTCGTAATACCCCGTAAATGGAAGTCATGAAAGTGACAAATCGCAAGTGGCGTTGCCCTACCATGCGTGCTCCCAGTCAGGAACGGCACTCGTGCCAGATGGAAATGGGCATGGGCGTGATGTGTGGTAACACAACGTTCGTAGGAAGGGAGGCGGCGTGCGTGAATGACCGGCAATGCTGGATCCCTAGTCGCAAGCCCACGGGTCCACGGGTCTCGGTCCCAGAAGAGATCATCATCAAGCATCGCAAGTCCGGATTCTGTACCTGGCGCGCCTTTCGACCCAGTACCGTGGCTGCGTGGCATAGGTATGCGGGTCGTGTGGGACAAAAGCAACGCAGACGACCTCAAGATAATGTGTGTGTAGAACTAGAGAGTTGATGCTAGATGCAGCAGCTAGTGTGGGTGCCACATAGGTAACAGCCATGGCCAATCTTTTAACAACCATGGGTGCATGGTCTAGTGGTATGATTTCTGTTTTGCATTAAAATTACTATCTTGCTCTACAGACGGTCCCGCGTTCGATCCGCGGTGCATCCAATCTTTTGTAATTTTTTTCCTTTTCAAAAGATGCTCGTCTTTTTGTGAAGACAATCTGATCGACGTCATTGATTTTTTTTTCTTTCTTTCTTTCTTTTCTAAGGGCTTACACTCGACTTTTTTTGGTCCTTTTCTTACATCAGCCATAAGCTCGGCACTTTTGGGGAACAAAAGGCCAAACTACTGGACTCTACTGAAGTTCCGCATACCATGGGCCAATTCTCAAGACTTATTTATGGCAGAAAGATTCTCTGCCGAGTGTTACTAGACGTATATGTATCCACGTTCGCATGGCACTTTGGCATATAGGCGTTGCATGAAGTATCTGGTAAGTAGTCCATTGGAGGCGGTTACTTAGTGGTGAAGATGAAGCAGAACGGAGGACGCCCTCAAGAGGTAGGTAATCCAACCACGAGCATGAGATCGATAGCGACATCCTACCCAAAGAATCAATGTCATTTTGTACAAAAGGCGGATATTGCTTCAAAAAAATGCCTATATCTGTTCCGCTTCGCAGCCCGTTTATGACTGCCCTCAGTCCCGCTATTATATTGTACAGTGTGACCTTTTTATCATGGCACCAATCTTTGGTCCATATGCCCTTATTCAGAGTGGTGTGCTTATGCTGGAAATGCTCAAGGCGCCCGCTCCGTAGCCTGCCTCTCTATACATGTGCGACGTAGATCCCTAAACTCCCTATGGCCCCCAAGCGACCAGATCCCAGTTTTGGTATGATACATGTATTTTTGGTTTGCCGCAATCGATGGTAGTGTAGTGAACATGAACAGGCGCTCGACGCCGAGGTGGTAATGTGGTAAAAGCGCGCTCCTTCACCTAGAAAAGGCACGCTCGTTCAAATAACGCAGGCTTAGATGTAATCGCGTCCGCTCTTCTGCATCTCGATCAACCTCCAGCCCCTGGTCTCGGGGTTGTTGACATCGTCAGGAATACGAGTAATGCCAATGGCGTAGGTAACAAGCTGGACCTTGTCCTCCATACCAGCCGCCAGCTTTCCAGTCTTGGCGTTCTTGTAGACGTGAACTTCTTGGGTCCTGCAAGTGATGACGAAAACAGGGATGTCACCAGGGTCGAGCATCCGCGCCTTGAGAACATCAACACCACGAATGTCGAGAATGCGTCCGTCGGACTTGAGACCAGCCTGGAGATACTGCTTGGTCAAAGCCTCGTAGACGGAGTACTGGGCTTCCGAGAGCCAAAGCTTCAGCGTCTCAACATCACCCTTGACGTAAGCCTCGAGAACTTCGGGCAGGATGTACTCGCGCAACTCCATAAGGAAGTTCTCCATGTTGAAGCCGGGGTCCAATTCGCGGAGCTTCTTGATGACCTGGGCGGTCTCGTTCTCGGCGAAGAAGCTGCCGATCTTGTCGGTAATACTCCTGGCAGTGGAGATGAGAGGGTTTTCGGACTCCTCGTAGACAGTCTTCAAGCCGAAAATATTCTGAACGACCTTGTTGGAGTCGCGGAAATCCCTCCATGCCTCCTTCCAGGCGGCATCCTTGTGAACGACGACGTTGGCTCCGGCACTGAAAGAGTTAGCACATCGATCAGGGATCTCGCAGGACTTGTTCTTACTTGGGATCTTCCTCAAAGATCTGAGGACCCTTGCCAGCTGACTCCTTCAGCCACTTCTCTCTGCGTTTCCTGCGCTCCTCCTTCTCAGCCCAGCCGCCATATCTCGAGCTGCTTCCGTCATCGATGACCTCCTTAACGCTCTTGTAAGCCTCGGTCTCGCGGATCGGCTTCGTCGCCTTGTCGAGAACCTCTCCGGTGACGTTGGCACCCTTGCGCACTCCCTTCATCACTGGCGTCTCCCAGGTCCACTGAGCACCCTTGCCAACGGCAGTCGCGGTGGTCTTAACGACCTTGCCAGCCGTAGAAGAAACAGCTTCTTGAGCCTGTCGTGCACGCCTAATCGCCTCGCTCTCAGCGATCTGGTTGGCGGAGGCGGCCAAAGCCTTGGTTGACTCGTTCCATTCCTGAGACTGCTTGAACTCGGTCTGCATGGTCTCCATGAAAACCTGCCAAGGAGTCTTGTCGCCGTGGGGAGGTGGAGGCGGCGCATCCTCCTTCTTTTCCTCCTTGGGCTCGCCCTCCTGCTTCTCGCCCTCCTCCTTTGCTTCGTCGGACTTGGGCTCTTTCTTTTCGGTGGACTCTTCTTGCGCCTTGGGTTCGGTCTCTGGCGTTTGGGGCTTGTCCTGCTGCTGCAAAGCGCGGGGCGAGGCGTGGAACGAGCGGGCTTGTATCGTGTTGGGAGTAAAAGGCGACCTTAGTAGAGGGATCTCCTGCGCGGAAATGGGCGTGGCGGGAGAGGTGCGGATTTCGGTGGTTTTGACACGGGAAGCGCGGCTGGACAGAAGCCGGCTGGTCGCCGGTGACCTGACATGGGAGGTATGGGGAACGGCCGAGGCTCTCAACGGAGCACCCGGCGACGTCCTTAGGACATGCCTATATGCGTTCATGTTTGCTATCCCAGCTGGACCGTCCTGAGGGAAAACCTGGGTGACGGAGCCTTCAAGCTGATGCAGACAACAAGTCGAAGCACAGAAGTGGAGTGGGTAAAGTTGGCGGACGGGAGGGCAATCAAGGGCGGAGGACGGGACTCGGAATTTGCGCGCAAGGAAAATGGATCGGTGGAAATTCTGCCGCAACGCCATGGCCCAATCGATCCCATGCGCGCCGAACTGGTCGTCTGGGCACCGAGGGTCCCCCGAAATCTTTTGGCTTCTTTGCCCCCGCTCGGCCGCAAAAGTGCTCCAAAACTGCTGCCCGGGCCAAAACATTTCCGTCCCCCGCTGTCTGACTCTTGCTGCGAATGCCAAGCCCTGTCTGCCCCACTACCAGCCCGCGCACCTTCTGCTGACTGAAAGTGACAGCGCTGCCGCCCGCGCTGCCGCCCGCGTTGCCTGCCCCGTGGCCGTCCACTCAAAATTTCGTGGACCTCTCAACTTTCCGGTCGGCGAACGGGACGGGAGCCACCCATTCACGGCATTCGCACCCGCGCACCGCGTACCACGGCCTCTCCACTACGACTCGCTTCCCCAAGGTCCGGCATTGTGTGCGCCAACCACCGCTTCCACCGGCCCATCCAACATTGCCTTTTCCTCCGTCGTCCACCCCCACGTCGCGACAGCTCCGAGGAGCATTTGGCCCGCAAAGATGAGCCGCTTCTCTACCGGCCGCCTTCTGGCGCAAAGCGTCTTCCAGGCAATCAGCAAGCCCGCCGTCGTCCCAAGCGCCACGCCACTATGGACGCGGGCGTTCTCTCAGACCCCCATGCGGAAGGAAGTCGACTCCGAGAGCTCAGCCAAGTTGATGGAGTCTCTGACTCGGGGCATTGTCGGCATGGCCGCTGATCCCTCCGAGTTGACCGGCGACAAGCTTGCGACCAACATTGGATTGAGGGACACCGAGGACGAGCCATACCACTTCCACATCTACTCGCACAAGCACAACACTCACATTACCGTCACCAAGCCGAACCGCGACGCTCTCATATCCCTTTCGTGCGGCAACCTCGGTTTCAAGAAGTCTAACCGCAAACACTACGACTCGGCATATCAGTTGGGCGCCTACGTGGTGGACAAGATGCATCAGATGAACCTGCACAACAAGATCAAGAAGATGGAGGTGGTCCTACGAGGATTCGGCCCTGGCAGAGAGGCGGTCATCAAGGTGCTTCTCGGAAACGAAGGAAGGATGTTGCGCAACTCCATCGTGCGTGTGGCCGATGCCACGCGCCTCAAGTTCGGTGGTACAAGGAGCAAGAAGCCCAGACGTTTGGGTTAAGCGAGCGCAGCTGGTTTTGGAGAGACAAAACTGGATGGGGAGCCGTCACAGCCGGGCTGGCGTCAATGGGCTGGCGAGCGTGTACATGTCATGTATAATAAAGAATCTGTCATTGAATTGCATGTTAGGATACCCGGAAGGGGACCGCATGCCGATCCGCTTCCAGGTTCTGCTCTCTTCATCTTCTCTGGGTCAAAAGGGTGCATTGAAGCTCAAGAATTGCAGTTGCTGCCGTAACTTATCGAAGGATGAGTTCCAGATATCCAATGCGTTGGACATCACGGCGAGGAACACCGAACCATTCGGCGCCTTTCCGATAGCGTCTTGGGAATCGGCACCGCGGGTGCCCGGCAACCGTACGGTTGGACCCACTTAAATTTTCAATTGTCGGCATAGCTCCCGGCGAACCAAACGTACAACTGATTCGGACGAAATTGAATTCCACTTTCTCTCACTCCCGTCGCTGACCTCACCCGGCCCGGCCCTTCTCATTTCTCGCCGATCCGTTTCGGCCTTCTATCTGTTCTGCAAAGCCATGTAGAATAGAGCACTTCGCCCGCAATGCCGACCGATCCGCAAACCCCGCTTACAGCGGGATCAATTCTCAACCTTGATGTCCTCTTCAACAACCCCGTCTTTGCCGGTGGCATGGGCCTCGCCGGCCTTGGCGCCGCCGCCGCCTTTGGTCGCCGGGCTGCCATCCGCGGTGCCGGACTCCTGAAGCGTCAGATGCTGGTCAACGTCGAGATCAGCAAGCGTGATCCTTCCTACAACTGGGTCCTTGCCTGGCTGGCGCTGCCGCGAGACAACACCGGCTTCATCGCCCAACGACTGACGCGGCTCCGCAACCTCTCCGTCTCTACCACCACCAAGTCCATCAACCCCGGCAAGGACGAAGGGACCTCGCATGCTGATTTCCGCGTGCAACCCGGCTTTGGGCGCCACATCATCCGGCACAAGCCGGGCGTGTACATCGCCGTGAACCGGGAGAAGGCGAGCACCACCCAGACGGCAACGGGCGAGCCGCACGAGACGCTGACCCTTACCCTCTTGTGGCCGCACCGCCATGTGCTGGGCGAGATCTTCACCGAGGCGCACGATATGGCGCACCGCTTCCACGAAGGCAAGACGGTCGTCTACACGGCGAAGCGCATGGAATGGATGCCGTTGGGCAAGCCCAGGCTCAAGCGGCCGCTTGGTAGCGTCATTCTCGACAAGGGCGTCAAGGAGAGCATCGTGGATGATGTCAAGGAGTTTTTGGCGTCCCAGCAGTGGTATACCGACAGAGGCGTGCCATTCCGCCGCGGCTACCTCCTTTACGGCCCGCCCGGTACGGGTAAGACGTCCTTCATTCAGGCGCTCGCGGGCGAGTTGGATTTTAGCGTTGCCATGATCAACCTCAGTGAGGTCGGGATCACGGACGATTTGCTGGCTCACCTGTTGACCCAACAGCCGGAGAAGAGCATTCTGGTGCTGGAGGACGTCGACGCGGCGCTCGTCAACCGGAGACCGAGGGAGTCTGACGGCTACAGCGGCGCCACAGTGACGTTTTCCGGTCTTCTGAACGCCCTAGACGGTTTGGCTGCCGGCGAAGACCGGATAGTTTTCATGACCACCAACCACATCGACCGCTTGGACCCGGCCCTGATCCGTCCGGGCCGTGTCGACATGATGATGCGCATTGGTGAGGCAACCAGACACCAGGCTGCCGAGATGTGGGATCGTTACTATGGTGACATTGACACGGACCATTCCGGGCGTGAGAGGTTCCTTAACAGGCTGGACGAGCTCGGACTCTTTGGCGAGAACAACCAGGACCCCGATGCGCCCAAGAGACATACTTCGACCGCAGCTATCCAGGGTCTGTTCCAGTTTAACAAGAATGATATGGAAGGCGCCATCAACATGGCTGAGGGCTTGATCCCCAGGACCTTTGTGGCCGAGAACCCTCCAAATGATGGCAGCATGAAGTCTCCGGCATAGAGGTAGATGGGGATGGACAGTCTGGCACGAAGTAATGTACAATTATCTGTATAACAAGGCACGGCTCGAGAATAGAAAGATACCCATTAGAGCAACTCGTTTCAGTTGCTAGGTTAACCATTCTGGCACTAGTGACAAGCCTATGAATAATATTCTATGTCCAGAAGAGGTACATGAAATATTACACCTGCTTTACTTATCATTGTCGTCATGTCAAGGTTATGGATGATGTGTCGTTTGCTCGAATGTGAACATTAGTTCTAGAGAGCATCAAAGACAGAGCTGGTTTGAAGAAGAGTAGAGTAGATAATACTTCCACTCATCAGTCTCGCTTGGAACCGTAGATTGACTGACGAACCCTGAACAGCCAACATCATCCGAAGCCACCACTCGTCACCGTCGTCGCTTCTTTCCTTTCACCTCGACATTCTGCCTTGGAGGATTCGCCTCTACCTGGCGACAACATCCAGAGAGGCAAACTCTTTCCGTCCGGACATATTCATACAGCAACCCCACGTTCCCCGGGCCTCGAAGCGGGCACGCGGAGCGGGAGAAGGTTCAACGGTCGACGTGTAGTGCGACAAAGTTTTGAGAGGCTTGTCGGCTTAAACTCATGCTGTGCTCGGAGGTCATCGTGAGTCGAACGTGGCGTAATAACTGGACCGGCGGAGCAGTGTCCTGAAGATTCGACGATGGCATTTGCCGGCGTTGAACTGGGTGTAATATGATTATCTTCGCTGTCCACTTTCCTGCTTCAAGTCGAGTCCTCCTTTGCTTCGAACGAAGCCTTCGCAGTCTTCGGCTCCCCTTCAGAGTCGAAACCAAGGGCATCCAACTCCCGGATGAGCTCGTTGATCTTGATAACCTTGGCGATCTGTTCCGGCAGCAACGACTCTCCGCCGTCCTTCTTGTCCTTCAGCTCCTTGGCCTGGCGGAGCTTCTTCTTCAAATTCCGGGCCTTCTTCTCCTTCTCAGCTTCCGGGTCGACCTCTTCGGGCTTGAGTGCAGGGGTCGCCACGGCAGCTGTCTTTTGGTCCTTGTCGTCTGTTTCGCCGGCTTCCTTTGCCTTCTTGCGCGCTTCCCGACGTTTGGCGTTCTTGTTGGCAGCCGCGCTGGACTGCTGGTCCGACTTGTCCTCCTTCAATCCCTCTGCGCCCGGCACTGGGCCCTTGCCGCGCTGGCGGAAGCCCTCGGCGGTGCGGTTCTTGTAGACTTCAACATCCTCAGGCGGGCGGTAGCCGGGGCGGACCTTGATGGCTTTTCTCGTGCTTCCGTCGGCTCTCTTAGATTCGGGGATAACACGTTCGCCATTTTGGTCGGTTATGATGCCTGAATTTGTCGGTTGAGACATGGTTGAAGATGGTGGGATGATTGATGTTCGATGCTGAGGGGTTCGACTAGCGTAGGGTTACGGCGATGCCGTTCGACGAAGTAGTGAATTCCGTATATATTAAACAGTCGCGAGAAGGTCGAAGAAGTGATTGCGATTATTGATATGCCCAAATCTTAAACTCGGGTGTCGAGATTGTTGCTTGCGCAATGCGCACACGTTGATGCGGACCCGTCGGACACGTCAATTGGTATGGTTGTAGAGGCAAGAGATTGGAAAGTGAGGACGACGTTGTGGTTTCGATATCGATTCCACTTGCAGCTTGGCACACTTGTGAGCCAGGCGCCAACAGCCTTGGAGTCGTTTGGAGCAACTGGGTCATAGCTTCGACCAATCAGGGGAGCTGCATATGCTCCGGATGGTTCCGGCCGGCGCCATCTGCGATCTTTCCAGGTTCCGCTGGGTCGGTTTTGTCCATTGCAACGAAAAACACCGTGATTGCTCGCGACGCCCTCTCCCGCACAACGTCACCGTTAGAGACGCAGCTGAACCACCGTTTACAGCCTCGGTAAATTTGTCAAAATGGTGAGCATCTCTCCGCCCTTACGCCAATCCCGAGCGTGCCCATACTAATCGCGCATTCCCAATCTAGTCCACCCTCTACAAGCAAGTATCCCCGGAACGCCGAGCGCCATGCTCACCACGCCTTCCACCCCCCATCGGCCCGGCACAGGCCCCGGCCCCATCTCCCGGCCCAGACCCGACTCGAGCACCGATAGCTAACTTACACCCCAGCATCCTCTTCCGCAAGAACACCGCCTTCCTCGGCGCTGTCTTCGTCGGTGCCTTCGCCTTCGAGGTGTACGTACCCATGACAGCTGGATGAACATATAGCGAGGGATCATGTGTCACTGAACAATTATACTATTTAGGGCCTATGACAACGGCATGGACAAGGTCTGGGACAAGATCAACAAGGGGGTACGAGACTACGACTGGATTCGAGACCGGTCTGGAACAATTGCTGACAAGGAGAATAGCGCCAATGGAAGGACATCCGCCACAAGTACGTCGAGGCTGAGGAGTAAGCGGGACGACTTGAGAGGAACATATCAAGATATGGAAACGCCGATTCGATGGGGATCAAGACGAAAGCCTCTGGGAGAAAGTGGGACGTGATCGACGGCCATTGATTGCTAGAGGAATGGACGACTTTTCCTGACGATTCTGCCTACCTGGCCCCTATTTCACCTTACTGTACAAAATCAGAACATTATTATGGCGAAAGACACCTAGACGAATGATCCATAGCACGACTACAAGGCTCGAGAGCAACAACACTTACCCAACCATCTCTACCGGGTTTTGAAGCCGGGGAAACTCAACATGAAGCAAGCCCGGCGGCTGGACAAATCCACCTGGATTTCGGACGCATGTGTGGGCAATGTTTGCTTTCAAATCTCCCAGCGTTGCGTAGCAGGTTTAAGCGTTCGATGCTCATGTGGCTCTGAGCTGGCCTCCGCAATATTTGACGTCTTTATGCAGCAGCTTCGAGTGTCGGCCGGACGGCATGGATTTTGCACACCAAGCGCCAGCCCCTGACAAGCTACCTTAGCTGGCCCTGTGGCCTGTGGCATGCGGTATGTAGAGGCAGTAGAGTATAAAGGTACTTACCGGCCGGTACTAGAATATGGTAATAATTCGGCGATGGACTCCTACTTGAATATGACCTACCAACTTTTCCATGTTCTGTCCCTACTTTTACCGGTACACTGGGAGGAACACGGTGATGGGTATGAAAAATGATGACTATCAATGTACGGTGCGGACGGGAGGTTGGTAACAAGATGCTCGGCTACAGTGAAAGTACAAAGGTACCGTGACTTCTGAGGGTAAGCGTGGCCCAGTTGTAGTGTTTTTAGTTGCTCCTTAATAAGCAGTACCGTGACGTACCTTTACGAGCGTCAATGCACCTTCTTGAGTTGGCGAAATACCGAATTTGCTGCAGGATCTTTTTCACAGATTCCGATAAGGACATGATGGGAATGAGCTATGGCAAAAAGTGTCGGGAGCTTCAGACCGTGCAGACCTAAACATCGGTCCGACGCGGACTTATATACATCTTCCTGCATCGAATTCGGCTGTTGTAAATGGCACCAACGGAACTCACAATGGATAAGCAGCAGCCATAAAAGCCCGATAAAATCCCCCCCCACAGGATCTGCAATTGAGAAGGAACTTAAGGAACGGTCATGACGGTGTTGGTCGACAGAAGCCAATCCACCGACGAGTCACAGAACGCCACCTTGACTTCGCACTCTTCAAAGCCAGCCCCACGAAAAGGGAAAGCTGCCCTGTAACCGGGTACCAACAAGAAGCCAAGACCGCTGCGTCTTAATCAACAGCCCAGCTCGCCCAGGTACAAGGCCCGATATTCAAAAAGTCCGACTGCCCGCCCTCCGCTGCCAACGATCATACTGGACGGGAAGGGGAAGAAAGGAACCAGAATAATACATTTACCATCCAACTCCCACGTCACAGACAGAACCACATTCTTTGAGGCGGCACCAACCATTCAAAGCCGATACATAACCAGGGTGCCTGCCTTATCGCTGGCTCCGTCTACCCCGCGATCCCTCTACCGTGCTGGTCATCGCCCTCAGCTCAGGCCCTCTTTTCGCCCATCTTCTTACCGGTCTGGAACCCTCCTCAAATTTCGAGCGCAAACAAGCGGTGGACGCTTCAGATAGGATCCTTGGATACATACTCCTACACCTCTCGTCAGTGATCTCCTGTCTAGCGCATCACCATCATCATCATACCCTCAAGACATCGACATCATCTGCATCCAACTCCCAAACACCCACCCCTAGACAACTTGTTTAAGCACAACACTGACATCGACAAAGATTCCGCTTCCGAACCCGATAACGCCACCTGGATGTCTATCTCGAGCGCTACATAGACCCGACCACCGACGATTCTTCCACCATGGAAGCCCCGATGTCGACACAGGAGCAACAGCTCTGCCAGGCCTTGCTGGCGATGCCTGGCAAGTACCGATACCGCTATAGCGAAGAGGCATCGCGCGAACTTCTTCTCACCCTTTTCTGGTCCATGGCCGGTGGGAAAGATGAATACATGAAGCTCTTCTTTCCCCAAGGGGACCCACGAAACACTTCCCTCAAGCTCAGAGATGCCCAAGGTGCGGTCGAGGGCGCCGAATACACCGAAGCCGCCCGTGGCAAGGCCTGTGGTCACATCTTCAAACAAGGAGAGGCATCGTATGCGTGCAAGACTTGTAGCGCAGACGATACCTGCTGCCTGTGCAGCAAATGCTTCGAAGCCACCGATCACACAGGCCATATGGTCCGGATCAGCATCTCACCCGGAAACAGCGGGTGTTGCGACTGCGGAGATTTGGAGGCGTGGAAGCGGCCCATGTTTTGCACAATACATTCCATGTGGGAGGGTGACCGTGACAAGGGCAAAGGAAAGGAGACAGGTCTTCCGGAGGATCTGGTCAGGAATATCAGGATGACCATCGGCCGCGTCTTCGACTACATGTGCGACGTCATCTCTTGTGCCCCCGAGCAGCTTCGCCAAACCAAAACCGTTCAGTCTATCCGGGAGGATGAGAGGCTTTCGAGGTTATCGTCGACCTACTGTGGTGGAGAGACCGACTCACCGGGGGAGTATGCCGTTCTACTGTGGAACGATGAGAAGCACACAGTGGTCGACGTGCGTGACCAAGTGGCTCGGGCTTGCAACACTACGCTGGCCAATGGCTTGAAAGCTGCTTACGAGACCGACGCCATCGGTAGGAGTATCCTGATGTACGACAGCAGTTTGGAAAAGCTGCTCGAAGTAGCCGAGATACTCGAGAGGATAAGGGTTACCGTCACCATTCGCTCCTCTAGGGATACCTTCAGAGAGCAAATGTGCGGCACGATAATTGAGTGGCTTAGAGATATCTCCGGCTGCCAAGTTGGCCATGATCACCAGATTTTGAGAAACATCGTGTGCGAGGAAATGCTTAAGCCTTGGAGGAAAGGTAGTCCTGCGGCTCATGCCATCGTCGGCAAGGACGGCATTGATGACGAAGACCGCATTGATCAAGAAGATAATGCACCGAGCGGGTTCTACGAGCAGCAGGGCAGGCTTCTGCTTCAGGCACGTCAAGCTGCCCGTAGGATGGCAGAGGCTCGTGAGGCTGGCGATGATGAAGGGGACGATGATGACGAAGACGGGGATGAGATCATTGTTTCTGGTGGAGAGATGGATGAAGATGAGGATGATGACGAAGACGTCATGATGCTTGACGAACAAGGTGACGCGGCCGGGGATGATGTAGCCATGATCGACTGGCGAGAAGTTCGGGTGGTGCAGGTAGTCCCCGCCACTGCTGCTGGCCATCCTCCTCCGCCACCTCCCCCTCCGGCACCGGCTACTGCTACGGCTCATCGACGAACCATTCGGGAACGTGAGCATACTCCTGATGATTCCGATACCGCCGAGCCGCTCATCGCGCCGAATATCTACACCAAGGCCCATCTCGACATCCCCAAGACCCCAGGCAGTCCGAAAGCCAAGACATCGCCTCCAAATCCTGGGCGTTACTGGTTGCAGACTCCTGCTGGCTACGTGGAAGAGAAGGATATTCCGGTTGCAGAAGACCTCTTTGAGCGTGTCCGTCTAGACTGGCTGATATTATTTGATCTGCGGATGTGGAAGAAGGTTCGCTGTGATCTTCGGTCATTATACATTTCAACCGTCGTCACGATCCCCGAGTTCAAACGTGTACTTGGCTTGCGGTTTGCTGGCCTCTACACCACCCTGGCTCAGTTGTATCTTATTGGAGATCGTGAGCCTGATCACTCTATTATCAACATCTCCTTGCAGATGTTGACAACTCCTTCCATCACCGCTGAAATTGTTGAGCGGGGAAATTTCCTTACCAGTCTGATGGCCATTCTTTACACATTCCTGACTACTCGCCAAGTGGGACATCCCTGGGACGTGGCGAGCAACGCAGTTTTGTCCTTTGATTCAGGCTCGGTTACGAACCGGCGCATGTATCATTTCTTCCTAGATCTCAAGTATCTCTTTGGATCCCCCCATGTCCAGGAACGCCTTCGAACTGAGGAGCGGTATATGATGCAGTTCCTCGATCTCGTCAAGTTACATCAAGGCATTTGCCCGAACGTTCGGGCTGTCGGTGAACACGTCGAGTACGAGACAGATAGTTGGATTAGCGCATCTCTTGTCACACGCGAGATCAACAGACTCTGCAGACAGTTCGCTCAATCCTTCCGAAACGTCAAGGAACACAGTTTGCAGTATGTCAATAATGCAATCAGACTGGCGGCAAAAGTTACTATTATCAACTCCCTTGGTGCTGAGCGTCACCGGTTCAACCAGTCGGAAATCAAGGAAGAGATTTCGTTCAGAAACCTTACAGATTTCGAGTTTGAGCCACCCGGGCGAAGCTTCAAGGTCGTCCACTTTGTGGTGGAAGAACAGCCTATCAGTTTCCATCATGCTCTTCACTACACCTTGTCGTGGCTTATCGAGTGTGGCAAGTCGATGAACATCGACGACCTGCGGAAACTCCTTACCTTCGAAACCACCGACTTGCTGGCAAAGCCCCAGCCGATGGGTCGAAAGTCGATGCCTCGCGGTAACTTCACGCCGGAAGATTACCTCCTTGCGGTCTTTGATTTCCCGCTCAGGGTATGTGCTTGGCTTGCGCAGATGAAGGCGGGCATGTGGGTCAGGAATGGTTTGAGCTTGCGTCACCAAGGAGGGACTTACCGCGGCGTGAGCCAAAGAGATGTTTCCCACAATAGGGACGTATTTCTGTTGCAGACCGCTCTTGTTGTCTGCGACCCCAGCCGCGTTCTTGCCTCGATTGTCGACCGCTATGGCATGGAGAAGTGGATCAAAGGATTCTTTGAACAAAAGTCCAAGGCGCAAGATGACAATCAACATTTGGATGTTGTAGAAGACATGCTTCATCTGCTCGTCGTCCTCGTCAGCGACCGTACATCTCTTACGCAAAATGAAGATGAAGTCAGCCCCTCCAACGCGGCCACGCGCCTCAAAGCCAGCCCACTCATCGCGGCTATGCGCCGTGACCTTACGCACGTCCTCTGCTTCAAGCCGTTGTCGTTCTCGGAGATCTGCAACAAACTGCCGGACAAGTTCCATGAGCACGAGGATTTCCACAAGCTGTTGGACGAGATGACAATTTACAAGGCACCTGAGGGGCTGACAGACGTTGGTACCTTTGAGCTCAAGCCAGAGTTCATTGAGGATGTAGACCCTTACATCGCGCACTACAACAAGAATCAACGCGAAGAGTCAGAAATGGCATGGCGCAAGTGCATGGCTAAGAAGGCTGGCCAGTCGATTGAGGATGTCGTGTATGAGCCCAATCTTCGTCCAATCACCTCTGGAATATTTGCCGGACTGTCTGATTTCACCAGGACCGGCATGTTCGCCCAGATCATCTACTACTCCCTGCTCTATACTCTCACATCCTCCAAGTTTACGCCCCAGGTCCCCACGACTCGGGTTGAGACCTTCCTCCAGGTCGTCCTGCACCTGATCTTGATCGCCATCAAGGAAGATAAAACATCGGTGCATGATGTTCAGCGACCGTCATTCGTCTATCGTTCTCTCAATCACCAGGCTCGCAGCAACTTCATGCCAGAGAACCCGACGGCAAAGACTATCGTGGCACTCTTGAACCTGCTTAGTGCCGAAGATGCTTTCAAGACGGTTCACCCGAAGATCAACCTGATTCTGAAAAAGATGCGGAAACAGCGGCCCGTGGACTTCGAGTGTGCTTACCGTAGCCTTGGTCTATCAGTAGACCACATCGACACTGGCATGCCCGACAGCCAGAACACTGATGAGGAGCGCGAGAAGAAGAAGAAGGCTGCACTCGCCCGTCAAGCTCGTGTTATGGCGCAGTTCCAGGCCCAGCAAAAGAGTTTCATGGAGAAGCAAGGAGAAATTGACTGGGGTGACGTGGACGATATCGATGAGGACGAGGACATGCCAGCTGCTGAGGAGCATAAGAACTTCTGGAAGTATCCATCAGGGACATGCATTCTGTGCCAGGAAGATACAGATGATCGTCGCCTTTACGGATCTTTCGCCTTCTTCACTGAGAGCAACATTTATCGGCAGACTGATCTCCAAGATCCGGATTTCGTGAGGGAAGCGTTCAAAACACCTGAAAACTTGGACAGGTCTGCCGAGAGTATCCGGCCCTTTGGAGTTGCCCATGAGAACCGCCAGGTTGTTCAAAAGGTTAACCAGGAGGGAGAGATATTCGAGGATGAGCGATCCGTCATCGGCAAAGGCTTCCCGTCGCACCTGTCTCGTTCCGGCCCTGTTTCGACAGGGTGCGGCCATATCATGCATTATGGTTGCTTCGAAGCATACTTTGATGCGACCGTACGCCGCCATAACCAGCAGATTGCAAGACACCCTCCCGAGGACACGAATAGGTTGGAGTTTGTGTGCCCCTTGTGCAAGGCCCTAGGCAATGCATTCCTCCCCATCGTCTGGAAAGGACAAGAAGAATCTTACCCTGGTCCCTTGTCACCAACTGAGTTCTTCAACTCGTGGCTGGACAAACAGCTGCATTCTGCATATTACGTCCTGGGAGCGGCAAGGCCTGAAGACCAAATCCAGCATTCCTTTGCATCATACACGTCGAAAACAATGGTCCACAATCTTGCCGAAGATTCGTCTCAGCTGTTCGGTGAAGCGTGGGTAGACCTGGGGGCTCGGTCAAGGTCAAGTGGGACGCCATTCAGCGACTCCTTTTCGATTATCTCAGCTACTGAGACTAGCAGCCGAGGGGCAACTCCTGCTGAGGGGAACAGCATGATGAGAGAGCTGGTCTCTGCATACCGTCGCCTTCGAGACACCTTGCGGAAAAATGGCATCAACTCGCACCATGACCTTCCGGAGACTGTGCGAGATGACGAGCTGGCCTGCAGTGACGCTCTGGCTCGCTCGGTTGGCTTTTCTATTGCGGCTATTGAGATTCAGCAGCGCGGGGTGGAAGCGGACTATGGAATGACCCTACTCGAGAAGATTCCTGAACAGGTCCTCACCCACCTCCGTATCCTGACCGAGACCGTAACCACTTTCATTACTGTCGGTGGGCTTAGAGAGGCTGGCGACAACAGGATCGATACCGAGTTCCGGAGAGACAGCGAACGTCAGCATTGCCAGTTATTCATTTCACAGTACAAGGGAGCCGAAACCGACAACGCCAGACAACCTTTTCAGGAGTATCCACCGCTTCTCAGCCAAGATCCTTTCGTTTTCTTGTGCGAATGTGTCTTTGGCGTTGTCCCGGCACAGAAGTTTGAAATCGCCCACATCGTGAGGCTTTGCTACCTTGCCGAGATTACCAAGGTGGTTTACCATATGGGTCGCAACATGCCTGCCACTATGTGGCTGTCGAAGATTTTCAGCGACCGCAAAGACGAAATGTCGCCCGAACTGGCTAACTTCGCTTCCTTCTGCGAGACAGTCGTACGAATGGACCTGGGCTTCTCCGAGAGCTACAGGGTCCAAGGCTCTGCTGGGGAAAACAAGGCATTTGACCAACCTGGCTTGGACAGCTGGGAGGGTTGGTACCGGTTCATCAGGAACTACGCGCTCACTTTTCTTCGCAAGTGCGCCATCCTGCTTTACGCAAGGTACAACGTCGATTTCAACAGCCGCCTCTCGCCCAATCCCGAGCAGAAGGAGCTCGAGCGCCTTACCGAGACACTGAAACTCCCCTCGTTTGACGCAGTGCTGGCTTCCCTCACGCCAAACTCTGGAATCTCCCAGCTCGTATCTGGTTGGATAGAGCATCAGACGTCCTGGGGCGCAGAACATCCAACCCTCGCCGCTGACAACAAGACCTTGTTGCCGCCTTCGGCAGTGGTGAGCCACCCCGGCATATTCGAGCTTGTCGGCCTTCCCAAGAACTATGCTACGCTCATCGAGGAGTGTACGAGGAGGAAATGTCCAACCAAGGGCAAAGACATTTCCGACCCCATGCTCTGTCTCTTCTGCGGAGATTTGTTTTGCGGTCAGAGCATCTGCTGCGCAGTGGAGGATAGGGAAGGCAGGGGTAAGACCATGCGGATTGGCGGTTGCCAGCAGCACATGAGAAAGTAGGTTCTACCGTCGCTCACCTTTGACTCCCTTTGCTGTATGCTAACGTTCTAACTTTAATCAGGTGCCAAAAGAACGTAGGACTCTTCCTCAACATTCGTCGCTGCTGCATCTTCTACCTCCATCGGCTGTCAGGATCCTTCAGCAACGCACCCTACATCGACAAGTACGGCGAGGTTGATATAGGCCTGCGTCACGGACGACTGCTTTACCTCCACCAGAAGCGGTATGACTCCATGTTGCGCAACCTGTGGCTCAGCCATGGTATCCAGAGCTTTATTAGCCGTAAACTTGAGGGGGACATTAACAATGGCGGGTGGGAGACACTGTAAGAACTCGAAGTGGAAATTGGTATATGATATCTGGGGAAGGAAAGGAGAAACGGTAGTTGTGGGTACGGGGCGGTGTTTTGGCATCATCATTGGCGTTATCCTTTATACAAAATTTGAGGGTGGATTGAAGGCATGCTTACTTTGACTCTTTTGTACTTTTCTGGACAGCAAAAATCTAGGCAGGTACTTCTAGTGCCTCCAGGCTTATTCTTTTCGCCACTCTATCTTGGGTAGTCATTATGCATTCTTATTACACCCGGTTTACACGGAAAAGCAGGCGAACAGTCTTACTGGAGAGTTTGTACTTGATTAGTTAGATTGATAGACACGGAAACTCAACTGAACAACATCCTTCAACTTAGGTATAGCCCATAGACCATGGCAATGCTGTCTATATCTTGCTCCCTATATGATGTGTGTGGGAGATAACACAATATACAACTTCTATATCTCTATGCAAAACAAATAACCAAAACATGCAACTGTAGAGGGGTATTATAGACTTCATGAAACACAACACATCCGTGCCCTCTCCAGACCCTTTTTCTGAATCCGAGATCCCGAAACATTAGCTATAACCAACGCTGTTCCGTTTTCCGTTCCCCTTTCTATGCAAAATAACTTCGTAGCCAAACGCTTGCTCTATGCATCATCATTGTTTTTCAACAACCAAAGAAAAAAAACCAAAAAAAAAAACCAAAAAAAAACCACATCCAACTCATAAATCAAGGTTTAGGACTCGATGAAGAGTCCTCTTTCCTCGGATCAAGCAACTCATAAGGAGGCAAGCTTGACCTCAGTGGCCTCGACCCGGTCCCCGCAGATTCAGACGTACTTCCACCCTTAAAGTTCTCCTGACTCTGGGACATCGGTGTCGGCGTCTGGGTAGCGACCGGCTCCACGCCCTTGATAGAAGACGTAGTAGCCGGGAACTCCGCCCTGGCCTCCACGTTGGCAATCGCGCTCTGCAGCGCGCTCGTCAAGTCGACGTGGAACAACGGCCTGTTGATGCCGTGCACAGCCACGGTGCGGCCACCATTACCAGTAGAACCGAACCTCGAGCGAGCGGCGGCATCAGCGCCAGCGGATATCCTTTTGGAGCCGGAGGCAGTGGCCTTGAGGGTGCCTACGGCTTCGGTATCATCGCTGGCAGAACCAGATTCGATGTCCATTGAGTTGCCTCCTCGTTGTTGTTGCTGTTGAGCAACACGACCGCGAGCGGACAGGGTAGGACCGTACTCCTTCTCGTTGACTTCCTGCTCGGCAGTGGCGGCAGCGCTCTGCTCGCCACCGATCTCCGCCACGCTGAAGATGGACTTCCACCTCCTGATCTGGCCGTCTGGTAAGTTGGCAGAGGGGTAGCCGAAGCCGGCGGAGACGAGGGCGCGCTTGGTCCAGCGGTTGCTGATGCAGGCAACGTGCCAGTCGACGACATCGGGCGAGGCGTACCGGTCAAGCTGGTTGCGCACGTCGATGAGCTGTTGGACCGAGGTGATGTCGATATTGTTTACCGAGGAAAAGTCGAGGATGATGGCTTTGAGCGTGGGGAGGTGCATGTTGACGCCAATTTCGTTCGAGTCGATGCCCTCCCGAGCGGCGGCTTTGAGCTTGCGCCTGGACGGGCCGGGGTCGTTCCAGGGCCGGTCACCCGGACGATCGAAGTGCGAGAGCGTGGTGCGGCGCGTATTTTTGTAGATGTAGCGCACCATGTACTCGAGCGTGTGGCTGGCGTTGGGGTAGTTGAAGCCTTCGGAGAAGCGGTAAATAAAGATGCCCGGGTAGGGGTTGTCCAGTTCGATTTCGGGATTGGAGCCGTCCGCGTGTGTGATGGGGAGGAAGATATTGCGGTACGGGGCATCCGGCGAGGAGCCGCGGACGAAGGTGCCGTAGCCTTCGTCCACGGGCTTCCGGGGATCATCGCCAATAACGTGGTCGCCGAGGACGGAGTGGACCTTGACGCGACCGAGGAAGCGGCCTTGAGCCTTGAGGATGCGGAAGAGGAGGACGGCAAAAGACAGGCAAACTGTGCAGTAGATGCCGTTCTCGATACTGGAGAAGATGGTGACGAAAACGCCGACGAAGAAGATGATGACTTCGAGAGGCGAGACGAGCCAAAACTGGTAGATGGTGTTGGGGGGTGTGATCAGATCACCGACAGCGTGGATGATGACGGCGGCCAGGGATGCGTTCGGGACGTAGTAGAAAACGGCAGGCAAGGCATAGATAGCCAGCAAAACCACGACGGCGGTGATGACACCGGCGAAGGGAGTGCGCACGCCCGCCTTGGACTTGACAGCGGTACGACTGAACGAGCCTGTGGCAGCATAGCCACCAAGGAAGGGGCCCAGCATGTTAGTGACACCGATGGCCACCATTTCCTGGGAGGGGTCGATAGTGTAGTTGTTGATACGGCCGAATGACTTCGCGATGGCGATGTGCTCAATCAACAAGACAATGACGGTGGCGGGAAGAGAGCTAGCAAGCTTGCTTGCGAGTTCCTTGTTGAGGACGGGAACAGCTGCGTTCTTGAAACCTCTGGGAACGTCGAAGAGAATCTTGAACTTGGAAGTTCCTCTGGGGAGGTCCTTGTTGGCCAACCAACTGATCATGGTGTACAACAAAATCACAAAGACTGTTCTCAGTGTCGAAAGGAAGAAGGCCACTCGCTGGTGTTGTGGCCAACGCCTGGCAACAAAGTTGCAAAGCGACCGGATACCGTAAAGCATGAAAAGAGCTGTCAAGCCCATGGCAGCATCCAGCTTGGTACGGGGCAAGCCTTGCAATGTATGAATGAAGACCAAATACGCCGGATCTCTGGTTGAGAAGCCCTTAATGCCCATCAAGGTAGGGAACTGTCCAACGGCGATATTGAGAGCCGAGCCGGTCATGAAAGCCGAAAGAGCAGTCAGCGAGATGATATCGACAATCCAACCGCATCGAATCAGGCCAATGAAGAGCACAACGGCGCCGGCGAGGATAGAAAGGGCAGACGCGATAAAATGGGGCGGAATGTCGGGAAGGTCCTCCATAACGTTAGCAACAACGCCACCGGTCAGCGAGGAAAGGACGGCGACGGGACCGATCGTAATATCTTTCGAGGTGGCGAAGAACCAGTAGATCAATACACCCATGAAGGAAGAGTAGAGACCAAACTGAGGCTCAAGGTTGGCAAGCTGAGCATAGGCCATACCCTGTGGAATGACAATGGCGCCGATAGTAATACCTAAGGTAGGCAAGAAGTAAGCGATACTGAATTGGACAGTAATGGACGAAGGTTTAGATGCGCTTACCGGCTACAAGATCGCCTGCGAGCCATTGTAGGTTGTAGTGACCAATCCATGACGTGAAGGGAAAGAGGGAAATAGCGTAGTCCCCCAACTGCTTTCCAGAGGGGACAAGTTCCCTCAAGAACTCGGCTGTATGAGGTGGTTCTTCCACGAAAGAGCTGGTTGTATGGTTGGATATGACGGACTCTCCCCGAGTAACCTCGTCGTATGGGTCTTTGTCTTGGAGTTTGATGCCAAGTGCTTTGGCTGTGAAGCGCCCGGCCTTCCCCCAGGCCGTAGACATCTTGATGGCTTGGTCCTTCTGATACTAATGGGAATGATTGTTGACAAGAGGATGATGTCTGATATCGTATACCGGTTCAAGATATGGTCCGTGCTGATTCCGGCTGTATCAAGGAGATCCTAGCTTGCCAAAGAGGTTTTGCATGGACCAAGGTGGGAGGCTGCTCTGAGGATGATTGATCCGGGGAGATATCCAATGGGGAAAATAACGTCGGCTATGTGTATGGCACAGATGTAAAAGCCTGTAGTTGCGCTCGAAACTCGTTGAGAGAGGAAGGGGAACTGGTGGAAGGTCGAAATCGGATTCGAAGACGAACCGGTCGAATCTAGGACGAAGTTGAAGATGGCTCTATATCGTTTGCCTAAAGGCTGGAGGTGGCAACAAAGGGCTAGATGAGATGAATGAAACCGCCGCCGTTAAACATGAGATGATTTGAGTAAGGAAAAACAGGAACAGGGACATGGAAAAGTATAAAAGGGCAAGCAAAACCAGACTAGGAAAAAGGCGGCATTGCGGCGTCGCTCGAAGGAACCGGGGTGTGGGGTAAGGATGGGAGGAAGTGCACGGAATCTGTTTACTGACGCCCACAGATGCAGAAGAGGCAGAAAGTGCAGGGAAGCGGAGTTCAGGAGGCGTGGTAGAGCGCAGAAAGGTGGGCACTCCCATGATGACGTGATCGGCCTTTGCCCTTTCAACTCTAGTATCGAAAAGCTTATACACACTTTGCTCGCGGTTCCGCTGCCGATTTCCACTCCAGCCACTGTACGAGTGGTTATAACTGATGCCAACCTCAGGAGAGACCGGCTCTCCGTCTGCCATGTCTCCGCGGCCGGTATTCGGGGGCCGGTAGTTGAGAGGTTCTCTTCAATCATCTCAACTCTCACCGCGCTGGGTTGGCGGGGAGGACTGACTTGTGGGAGCTCCCGCTTTGCCGCACATGGGACGGTCTGCTCGGAGTTTCATGTAAAAACGGTCATCGATATCTCCCTCCCATGGACACAGCAGTCCTTCATCAGTCATCACACCAGTGCCTGCTTAAGCGTAACGAACAGTAGATGATCATGCTTGGTATGGATACGTCTTCCCACCACGATGGGATGGACGCACGTGTATAATTATGTAGATACCTATGCCCCGGTCATCAGATGTCATTGTCACACGGCGGGATGATGCAAAAAAGGACGGGAAGAGACACTTGCACTGCACCGCACGGAAGCCATCAGCAATAACCATGTAAGATGTAACCTCTCCGAAGTGCGAGAATGGTTGAAAACATGGAGATGTGCCGTCGTGGAGGTGTGATGGATCATGGGAGAGTGTCAGAGCCGGGGATTCTGGAGGGCAAGGGTGTTGTTGTTGTGTAAAGGAGGGGCCGGCTGCAAGAGGCGAAGACGCAACTTGGACCATCGATGGTGCAATTGCAGCCGCAAAGCTTGTCGATCGAGTGTAAGCTTCCCGTTGGACGCCTCGGTGCCAGTGCAAGTGCCTAGCTCCCGATCGTCCACCTCCAACGCTACCCTGGACTGGCCTTGCTTACAAAAGCATCAGAGAGGTGTTTTTTTTTCCACATGTGTCGCAACTACCTTAGTGCAGTATTGGCACTCGCCAGGAACACAATCTCACAATTGAGGTGTCAAGTTCGATCTTCTGTGGTCCAAACAACTGGCCTGGAGTTCTTCACAGCCCAGGTCTCTGGAGGGATGATACCTCTAAAAGAGATGCGATTGCCACTCGGCTGGTTCCGACCTCGGGGGATATGGGGGGTCACCCAGCTTCACCACAAAACCCCACTGCGCTGGAAGACGGATCATAGTACGAGCGTGCAGAGGTAGATCAGGGGATGAATTCCATCTGGTGAGAGAAACATGAAGGCCTCCTTCTAGTGCAGAGAAAAGGTCAAGGTGAAAGGTTGGTCCTGACTCGTGTTGTGCGGCGACTTGCACGGCCAGACCTCACAACCAAGTAAACCTCCGTGCCCGGAGTTCGGCTCTCCTCGAGGGCATCGTATTTGGCAGCACCGCACAGTGAGCTTAGGGCTTTCAGTCAGAAACTCCGGGCAGAATTAATCCGCGGCCTCAATCATCCGCTGCCTCTCGAGATGACGTTATCGGATCAAGAACGGACCGTTGCAAGCTGACCAATAGCATGTTGGCAACCATCCGGTTCAGGAAGTCGAGCTCGATTGGGTGCGATAAGCCGATAAATTGACTCGTCAAAGCCGCACGTGAAATTCAAGTCAGCGGCACCGTGGAAAGCAGGATGTAGGGTTAGGGTTATAGCCATCACGGTAACGCATGCCCACGACATTGCGCATCTGCCATCGAAGGAAAACGAAGCCATCCTTCTTGATTGGATCGTTCAGGATCGGGAGCTGGCAAAACGGGACTTTGAAAACAGGGGCAACACAATGACAGAGGGTAAGTGATCATGACATAAGATGGCTCAGAGATAAAATTGCAATGAGGGAACGCGAAGAAGCTGAAGTGCCCGCTCTCCCAAGTGGAATATCGACGAACATATGGGAATTCATCCCATCACCAGGAACGAACGACACTACCGCATTTCAGCAGCATAGTATGTAGATGTATCTATTAATAAAACACCAGTCCGCGGATCATACCCCACTCAGTCTTGGTCTGCTATGAACTATTGCGGACATGAAGGGCGTCCATGTCCAATCTTTCCATGCCGACTATGGAACAGCCATTGTAGGTTTGCCCCAGACTTCACTCACCGTCCCGATTTCAAGGTAATGGGTTGGTGACACCAAAACCGGCGAACCACCCCGCAGTTCAGCTGGGAACTTTCCGTCGGGTCGGGTACCTTGCGGCGCAGGACATGCTTCGTGCGTACTGATCTCGTACTAAGTTGCAGCTGCCCGTCTGCCCTTTTTGCCCGTTTCAGGTCGCCAATGAGGAGGTGCGCTCAACTTATCAACGCTGCGAACTGCAACGCCCGACCCAACCACTCCAACCTCACTGACACACCCGACAAATCCTGGAACAAACATTGGCTTACCTAGGAACGACGCGCAACCTGGCATGGCGACAATCAAACAGCGTCCGCCCTTCCATTTCACATTTTCCACGCTGCGCCGGACAGCAACAAGCTTGAGCACCATACGTAGCCGTCTCGCTCCACCTTCTGCGGCTTGACACCATGAACCTAACGGCAAAGAACGCCAGCTCGGGCAGCGCTAGAGATCCAGGCACAGACGCGATGCCGTTGTCGTCGACGGCGCCGGGCGCTCCAGTGACAGGGCCTCCACAACCTGCCCCCTCGGCGACGACGATGGGTGTGCTTCCACTCCACCCGCTTCCACACCTTCCACCCCCATCCCCTGCTGCTGGCAATGGTACCGCGACTTTGTCAGTTGGTGGTACCCTCAACGGCCAAAGGTCGCTCAGGAGATTGCAATCGGCTCACAGCCTCGGCGCAAAGACCTCGCCTCAGCCGTCCCTAATTTCCCAGCAGAGGTTGCACTTGCAACAGCAGCAGCAACCGTCGCAATACCAACCGCAATCCCAACCGCGTCTTCGACCGCACCAGCAGCTCCCACACCAGCATCGCCTACTCTCAGGCCCTCCTTCGCCTCCTACTAGACATGCAAGTCTCAACTATCGATCGACACCACAAAGAGGTCGCGCCAACAGTGACGCCCCGCCAGTTCCGATTCCGTTAGGCCAGCAATACAGCACCATGGCAGCGGCAAATAGGCGCGCCGGCCGCGGCACTAACTCGTCCACCGCGAGCGCCATGTCCCTCGAAAAGCTGTTGCGCGAAGGCCCTCCAAACGGTGATGTTGAGGCCGCGCTCGAAAGCACACGACTCAAGATCCTTGATCAAGGCGTCAAATCCGACAGTGATGGCATGGTAAGAGACACAGCTTCACCCTCACCAATGCGCCCTGCTTTGCGCTCGCAATCGCGCTAACCAGCGATCCCAAACAGTCCTCCCTTCGCATTTACGTATGGTTGATCCTACTCAACGCCCCCATCATCGAGACCGACACCTACCTTGCGCTCATCCATCGCGGCGCATCTCCTGCCTACTCGAAAATCCGTAATGATACATTCCGCACACTCACGACCGATCCTCTCTTCCGGCGCCGCGTTAGCGAGGCCAGCTTGATCCGATTACTTAATGCCGTCGCCTGGAGATTACACGATGCCCGCGGGGACCGAACTAGAGACCATAGCATTGCCAGCCTTTCGCGACGCTCAGCACCATCAGACCCAGGGAGTCGTCCGGGAACAAGTGGCCACGACAGTATCACTGGGTCGCCCGCATCGAAAAGTCGGGCGCGTGCTCTTACCTTGACGACTGAAGGCTCCGAGGCCAGTGGTGTCGCCTCCGAACCGGGTACATATGTACAAGGAATGAACGTACTGGCCGCGCCGTTCTTGTATGCTGCGCGTAGCGAGGCCGAAGCATTCGTCGCCTTCCACCAGCTTCTCACACAAGAGTTACCCGGCTACATTCGCGGCGCGATGGACGGAGTGCATAAAGGGCTGGCGCTGGTCGACAAGGTGCTGTCGATCGTGGATCCAAAACTCAGTCTTTACCTGATGTCCAAGAACCTCTCTGCCGAGATCTATGCATTCCCCTCTGTACTGACGCTGTGCGCCTGTACGCCGCCTCTGCCCGAGGTTCTACGTCTGTGGGACTTTCTCTTTGCATACGGTCCGCATCTTAACATTTTGTGCATCGTTGCGCAGCTTATCATGATACGCACCAAGATCATGGAATCGCCTAGGTATGAATCTTTACAATCGATAATTTGTTTTCCAGAGTTTCAAATGCTGATATGTCGGTCCTTATACAGCCCTAACAAACTCCTCCGATCTTTCCCTGCCCTTCAGGCCGATTTGATCAAGCGGACTACTCTGACTGTGATACGGATGATACCCGACGATATCTACGCCGAAATAGTTGCTCATGCCAAGTAATGCGATTTCCTGAATTCGATGTGCTTGCAGCTTATTTCGACGAAAAGAAATCCGGAGAGCAAAAACGGAGGAGGCTCTGGAAGGCACCAAGCGTGGTAGACCTGCACTCGAAGCTGGCTTGCCCATACAACAGGTGGTCGTGCCATGATACTCTGACGACTACGGCCTGCCTGGAGAACAGCGGGAAAAGGGGTTGTGTCCGTCCCACACATTCGAATATTGCGCCTTGAACTTGCGGGTCGCAGCGTGCTAGCACAGGCAGTAAATGCCGCGCCGAGGATAGTTGGGCGCACCCGGGGGTGGCTCGTGAATGCGTCGGTTTGCGGATGAAATGAAATGGGATAGGAACCCGAAAGGGCGAATTCCACCCTCGAAAATACAGCAAGGGCATCGATTAGGCGCTTCCTCCTCGAGTCGCGAACACCTCGGCGCTGATATTGTCCATACCACTCGAAGTCGCTGCATGGTGATCCACATATCTTTCTCACAGAGTTGTGACCAAGAAACAGGTGTTTACGATACATGGTCTGCAGGAGGAAGGTTGATACATCGGCTAGCTAGAGGTATCCAACCCAGAACGGGCTCTTGCTTGCTTCGAGGGGATGATATAACCTTGAGAGATAAGGAACAAGGTGACGGAATCTTGATACCGAGGATCCCAAGGCGATACGGAATACGGGACTACGGGACAGGAAATAAGGGACACGATAACAACTTGCCCAGACCATACTACTAGTATATAATGGTTCAATGCCAAAAGTGGCCATGTAGCTTTAGATAGAAGGTTGATATAATAATTCAAAACCCCATGCCTGTAATGACACATACCAAGCACTGTCTGGACTTTGGTTCTTTCATCCCACCTGGACCTATCATCGCATATAAGAAGCCGTACCCATACCATCCGAGGACTAACTTGGACATGCTTCTTCATAATTCAAAATTCGACTACCCTCCTCGTCTGACCTTTTTTTTGGAGCGTCAGCGCATCTTCTTCTACGTGCTACAACAATATCGCACTTGTTTTGTTTCGTATGCTTTGATATGTACACTTTAATCTATATACTATGTAAGCCCGTTAAATAAAAATAAAAGTAAAGTACCGCTGAGCCCCCAATGCTGTGATTATGCACGAATCCATCCCTATTATTCCGTCACTTTCCATTCGATTTCATAACTTTCCTCTTTAATGTACATGCTTTTACGCTCAGTACCAAGTTACACTAGATACGACTCCCTTCATCTACTTATGCTTCGCGTCCTAGCCAAAAGTCACACCATCCTATTCACCAACAGCACCCCGAACTCGAAGATGAAGTGGCGGCGACGCTAGCGTATCGAGAACCCTCGTCTCTACGCCGGACGGGATGCTTCAAGTACATGCGTGACGGGCAGTCCGACACTGACCGTGGGGCATTCGTGGCGTGATGACGGCTAGGCTAGGGGACCTTGGTCACCATTTCAATCGATGATCAGATGACCGAAGGGGAAGCCTCGTATCGGGACAGTCATGCCGTTGTGGACGCTGGCGAATGGGTCTATTGCCTGGCCCTCTTCTCGATCGCTGGCTCTATATGTTTCTGAGCTTGGCGTTGGTTGAATAGCGAGAGAATTCAGTGGCGTAGCAATAGGTAGCTGAAAATCTCCCCGGTCTCATTCCCAAACGGAAAGGGATTAAAATCCAAAATCACCCCAAACGGGGCCTTCCATTCCCCAATCTCTAGCCTAATACATAGGGCAAGCGTCCTGGGCGCGCCTGAAGGCAGTCGAGAAGAAATCCTGCATGGCGTTGTAGTGGAACAGAATGCCGCCGAGGACAGCAATGTGCCAGAGGTTGTGGCTGCCGCCGACGTAATCGAACATGCCGGGGCACCACCTCTCAGGGACCTTGCTGGCGTAGACGAGAGCGCCGAGGAAGTAGACAAAGAGCGACTCGAGTATGGGCGAGTAGTGCTCCCACACCGACAGGCCGCCGCGGGTGAGCCAAATCTGGAAGATGGGCAGGAAACCGCTGGCAGACAAACCGACATAGAAGGCCACTCTCACCCAGGCCATATCCTGCCCGTTAAAGCGAGGGTGCCACGGGAGGATGACACCGCCGACACCAAGGATAGCTGTCGCGATCATGTAGACCCACCGGCTAACAGGCTCGCAGTAGAAGGCCGTGTATTCGGTGGTGATGATGGAAGCAGCGATGAGAAGCGAGATGCCGGTGTAGTCGACGCAGGCGAACATGGAGATCAGGTTGACATCGGCGACGGAGTTCATGGTATGCCAGATGACGCTGCAGGCCAGGCATTGACAAGCCGCGAAGAAGAAGATGGCGGCGATGGCGATATCGGTCTTGGTGCTCTGCGAGAAGTTGATGCTGGTGGGGTAGAAGTAGAAAGCGACGGCCAGGACGAGGATAAGACCCAGGGCGTGGGACCAGATGTTGATCAGCTCGTTGGAGAATGTGAAAGCGGACCTGATGCAAGCCAGCTTATTCTCGGAAAACCGATAGCCCTTTTGAATGTGGGGGTTGATCCTCCAGGGGATTGGTAGTTCCTCGTAGCTGATCAAGCCCTTCTCTCTCGCCTGATTAATGGCGCGCTGAATATGATCTTCGAGACTCTCCGCAGCACGCATGGCCCTCCCAATACCCTCCTCCATAACTCTCTTGCCCTCGCCCATGAGGCTTTCGGCAGCATTGGCCAATCCCTTCTCACGAAGCTTGTTGGCCTGGGTCTCCAAGTCTTCCAGCATGCCGTCGAGTAGATCGATGCCGACCTTGGCCTTCTCGTTTAGCGACCCGGCGGCGGCCATTGCCTCATGATAGCTCGTCTCCAGAGTCTCGACGAGAACATGGAGACGTCTGCGTCCGGCACCCATCACTTCCTCCGACACTTGGGAGCATCTTGTTCGTACGGCTTGCAGCGTAGACAGGGCCGCCTCAATGGAAGAGTCGAGAGTCAGCTCTCCATAGTTCTCCCAGTACTCCAGTCGGTTCTCTAGCTCGGCGAGAAAGGCATCCATCTTGAGAAGCAGGGCTTCTTCGCCATCCGCGATACTGTGGACAAACGACTTCCGCCGGGCATTGAGCTGGGATTTCCGGCGATTCCGGAGGGCTGGCCTTTCGGGGACATTGGCCGCCCCCGAGGTCCGGGCCTCGGTGTCGTCATCGTGGGCGGCGAAGGAAAAGGGGGAAGCACACTCCATGGTTGTGCGGCTGTTCGGTCGGTAACTCGAGGTTTGGCAAGAGGCGAGTGTCGTGCGTGGTCTGGTCGTTACCCGAGAAGCAGTGTAATCCAGGCCTGTAATCCGAACAATGGTGGCGTCAACCGGTGAGCCCGCCTTTCATGTGGTGTGCAGCAAGAAGGATGTCAAGACACGATATCGAAAGTGGAAGCGGGAGTGGTGACACAGGGACGGCGAGGTTTAAAGTCTGCCACAGAGGTGGGAAGGATGTCGGGACGGGCAGGGGCCCTGGGTTCCGACGGAAGCTTGGCTGTACCGATTGACCACTGGTTTCGCGCGTTTCAGGGGATTGTTCGGAGGAAACAAAACAACGGATTCCAGAGGGTAAAAGTTTGCGTGGGTCCGCACTGCAGTTGCTCCAACCTGGTCGGTAAATCGGTTTGACTTGCAGATATCTCGACGCCGGATACTTGTTTGCAAATACTGCCCGTAGCAAGTAACAGCGCAACTTCAAAAAGATTATATACCTTGACAAGGTTGAAAAAAGTTCGACAACAATGGAAAACTTATGAAAGGAGACCAGGGTGGAGATCAAGATGGGAAAGTGGTAGAAACCACAGACACAGGAGATACCGAATGGAAAGGGTGAAGGGAGACAGCCCAGGCTCCCAAAAGTTCCAGAGAGAAGTGGAAGGCTTCCACTTTTATTCTCTCATCCTATTAGTCGCCCGCATTGCGCGCCGAGCGTGCCCAGCCGCCGGCCACTTTTCTTTGCTGGGCGTTGCTGTTTCGATGGGCTAATGAGCCACAACTGCTCCCACCTTCCGCTTCTTTTTCTTTTGCAGGCTGGGGTCCCTTCTGCCGGCACAGGGCAAAACGGGGCATGACGGGTGGGAGGCAGGTAAGCTGCCATTCACAGTTGCATTGTGCGGCCATCATTGCCGTGCATTTGGCGGTCATCAGGAACCATTCTTTTCCTGCCCCTGAAGGGGAACGCCCCTACCTAGAACCGCCCAGGCCGCCTAAAAACCGCACATGGTTCTAGCGCAAGCAGGGACGAAAAAACCTGGCTCCTGGAAAGGGGTTCTTCGTCCCTCCCTGGCCAATGACGTCGCGGAATTGCGGCCCACGCGGCCCTACCACGCCCCCACTTCTCTAGAGCCCCAAACTGCGCTGTTTCGAGCCTGTGACGCTGATCCACCGAGGTACCTAACGAAGGAAGTGTCCGCCAAGCCTGTCTTTGTTCATGCCTGCCCTGGGCGAAAATCCCCCAGATCAATACGGCTTCATCCAAGCGACACACCTGCCCCGCGAAATCAGAAGGACTGACAGCGGCTGATCGATCACACTGCGACCTCATAACCTCCGCCCGTTAAACTACTCTGGGAAATTGGATTCACCCTTCTCTCGAATATTGTCGTCATTCGGACCTGGGCTATTCATAATCGACCTTGGCTTACACACCTCCACGGCAGTTGGCCCTGTTAAGTCGTGTTCTTATCGAGATTCGTGCCATTCACAGCTTTGGCAACTTTGGCCTTGCCGTCACAACCGACCGACACCAACCACCATACCGACGATTATCATGGCTGCCGAGGGACCCATCACCGATCCCTTGCTCGTTACGGTTCTTGACACGTCGAGAGCCGCGCGCGAGCAAGCCGTGGTTCTCATTGATGGCATCCAAGAGGCTCTTGATGCCGCAGGAAACGGGCCTCTGCCTTTGGAAGCCCAGGCGGAAATCTCAAAGCAACAGAAACTGCTTAACACCAACATCGCCCAACTACGCGGTCTACACCGGTCTGCCCATTTCAAGGCACGTGAGACCAAGGGCCAGACAGCAGAGGCGCGTCACGAGGTCGACGTGCTCCATCTTCAACTTCAAAACCTCTACTACGAACAAAGACATCTGGAGGGAGAAATCGCAGCCTGCGAGTCCTTTGAGTTGGTGCCCTCTAACTGTTGTTGGTCGTCTTTCTGCAGAGAGTGATATGCTAACAAAGGTTTCTTTCAGGCATACCTACCAAAAGCTTCCACTGATCCCTGTCGATGAATTCCTGGCTCTGCATCCCGAACATGCTGATGACGATGAGAACGACCTCATGGTGGCGCGTATCAATCATGAGAGAACCGAGAGAGAGGCCCTTGAGCAGCAGAGGGTCGAGTTGCAGAAGCGCAAACAGAAACTGATTGCCGAAAACAAAAAGCGACGCGACGATCTGGCCAATCTGGACAAGGATTTGGAGAAGTTCATCGATGTGAGTAGCTCGAGTCGGGTCCCTTTTGTGGAATCATGACGTGAACGCCTGACTAACCCAAGACTAGGCCGCGAAACCCATCCAAAAGCTGTTCGAGAAGGTTGTATGAGGCGGCAATCCTTCATGCATCATACCTCACAGTTAATGCACCGCCAAGCGTGAAAACAACTATGGGCAGCATAGACTTGTGCCTTGTTCACTGGGTGTGTTCTCGCGAGTCATATGATGTGCGTGCCACGCCCGAGGTTTACATCGGCACTGATGCCTCCAAAGCAGCTAAAGACCGCCAAAAACAGAGGCTTATCCCACGACGGCTATCCGGTATTGCGCGGCCTGCGAGCTCTTATACTCAAAATATGAGCCGCATCATCTCAGCGCCACCAGCCTTGCTATGCGTTGCTCATTGCCAACCGGCTATAAGGTGGACGCATTGGCTAAGGGTTTAGGACCGGAGTCGCGTTTAGTCCTAACTTAAGGACGGACGTATTAATAAGATGGAACCTGCTCGCTTGGTAGGCTGTTCTCTTGTTGTCAAACAAGCATGCCGACTGGAAAGCTGCGTCGACGTCGGAACCGTACCGACACAAGATCATGAAGCTCAATATCTGTCAACTCTGTCGTCATGGGGAAATTGGAGTTGGGCCAAGGCAGTCATCGCGCACGTGGCTTATCATATTAGCCTTGTGAAGTTGGAATGATAGAACAAGAAGCATGCTCACTCTTATAAGCATGCCTGTTCAAGTGTTGTCAACACTCCAACGGCAAGAAAATGGCTGGGTACAGTGAAATACAACATGTTTGGGGGATGTCTACACCATAGTGGGCTATGTTTTAGCCTGGTACGCTGGACAGGAGGAATAAGATCAGTAAGGCGACTGAAACTCTTCATATGAACATCACGGATTACAACATGACGCTTGACCCCTATGGGAGATTGTTCTCGAATTCCCTATCGAGTTTTATTCCCACCAATCTTCCAGGGATGTGTACTCTTTCAGTACCTGCATATGGTTTGACTAGTCTCAGTCAGACTCAGCTGGGCCTCCGAAACCCCACTCGCGACCCCACCCACCACTTTCTGCGGCAAAGTTCGAGGAGGGGAGACCCACATTTTATGTGGGGCGGGTCCGCTGAAGGGAGTCGACGGGGGTCAATGTGATAAGAGACTAGGTTTGACAACCATTTTACGCGGTGTGACATGGCTACTGCAAGCTCGCGATTTCTCCGTGATACATGTGGAGATTACTACTCCTTGGGACATGTGTAATAGACAATCATTGTGTATCAAGCACCGGGTTTTCAGAGAAATTCTCAGGCACGCAGGACCGACCCGGAATAATCTGCGGTTCTTGACGACAAGGCGTCCTATTCAAGTTGACGACGACTTACCACCAGTGCACCTTCCTTAGGGCGCGTTCGTTTCACCAGTAAACCGTCAGTAAATACCTTCCAGTAAATGCTTTTTACGTCCCAGTGCATAGACCGCTCGTAAATGGATTTCGTTAGTTAGACCCGCCTAGACTGTGACCCACTTTAGCGTTTACTAGAAGGTATTTACAGAACCTGTTCGAGTCGCTGGGAAATGCTGAAACTAGGAAATGCTCTATTACGTGTATTGTAGTGTTGTAATTATCGTGATGCCTTCGCTGCTTGCCCTTGTTACCCTTTCTTTTATTATCGTTGAAAATAAGAAGGCTTCTTAGAAGTACTATGATTGTAATCACCTTTACTAATTGACGACGGCGGCGAGCTTCTAGCGTGCGTGAGGGCATCGCTATGGTTCTGGTGATGAAGTGTGGTTGCGTTGAGGGTTGTTACATGGTGTTGAAAAGTGGGTTGTGATATTTACTGATGGCCATTTCCACGACTTTGGAGGAGGGGAAATGAATTTCAGTATTTCCAGCGAAATGCGCTGATTTGATTGGCCAGATGGGGGTTGTGGGTCAAAAGATTTATTGGCACGGATTTTGCAGCGATTTATTGGCAAATTATTTACTGGCGGCTTCGAATACGACTCAGTAAATCTGGCCAGAAAAGTTTACTGGAGGCATTTACTGGTGAAACGAACACGCCCTTATTGGAAGTTGATGTGTTAGGCATCCTTTGGTAATCTTGACCGTTCAGGTTGTGTTTGGCCACAGACCCACCCTCAAGCGCCAAGTCTCGAAGGACCTGTCATCAAAGGGCAGCAGCCCACGTGCGTCCAAAAAGCCACTATCGCCAAGCAGGAACAAGACGTTCAGATGGGGCCTGTCCGATCCTGTGGTTACAGTGTTGCGTACCTGCGTTTGATGCTGACTAGGTATACCTGGAGCCGGAGTTGGGGGTCGGGGATGTTCAGAGTCCCAACGAATACGGTTGTTGGAGTTTATCTCGTGGGAAAGGACGATGGTATCAGTCTACCACTACTGCCTGCGAGAGGCACATCCGGTGCATATCAAAGCCATGATGCATTCTTCTCATCATCTATCCTTTGTTCTCTTTCTCTAATTCATTCCGCACCTGATCACCAACAGCAAACCCATAATGAAATCCAAGTTTGAGAAGCACCAACGAAGAGACCCTGAAATGAAGACCCTTCGGTCAAGTCCTTGTGCAAGGGATGGCCAGCCCGCGAAGAAACAACCTGCGAGGGAATGTCTTGAAGCTTACGCCTTTTCCGAAGCTCTACATACAATTGATTAGCAGGAATCATGTACTGTGCAGATGTGAGTTTGTGGTACTCAACAAACTCGGGCACAAACAAGGCCGGGGTCTGGCAGAGAAAGCGGGTTATCACGGATCATATCGTGGTCCTCAACCGCATGATAGGGAGATTACCATGAACTCAAGTACACCAGCTATAGAAAACATTGACGGAGCTAGCCAAAGGCCACGGCGAAAGAAGGTCGATTAGCGTAAACATAATCAAGTGGCAAGACATCGAACAGGGCAACATGCAGTCCTGAGCGAGCGGGAGATAGCTGATCCTTACCCGTATCTGATGTTTACGGATCCGAACCGAATTGACAGGCGGGATACCGGAGTGCTAGAAGATCTAGACCGCCAGGGCTTTTCACAAGGACAAAAAAGAGAAATTGAAAGAACCTAATGCGGAGGGAGCAACACCTAGGGTTAATGAGATCTCAAAGGTCTACGAGTAGAAAACATCAGGATACTTGAATCCAACCTGCACTGCTCTGTGTGCCTACCTGTCTCGTAGGATCAATCATCATGGCATGTCAAGCAAGTACCCGTCGAGATAATTTCCCACCCATACTGTGGAGAACGCATAGGGACATGTGAAACGGGAGCATCAAACACAACCTTCTCCTCACTCGAAGGGATCTCATATCAGCATAAAGCCCATTTGAGTCCAACTATCCTAAGAATCCGCAGTATTGAGCAAAGGCGCAGTCGGCTGGTTGCCGTGGCCTAGGAGTCAGTAGACGTTTTGAGATAGACGAACCATCAGGGATAAATTCGGCGTTGGAGGCGACGGCCCATTGATGACTAGATATGCTGGATCAATATTCTTTTGTCTTGCAAGGTGACAGAGGGATCTTTTCTGAACGTGTCCTTCAAAGGGCGACCAGGAAATGCAAAATTGGCGGAACCCCAGGGGAGGTCCGGTTCCTGTCAGATGTGACCGTGTAGAATTGATTGATTCAAGAGTGTGTGTAACTGACTCGCCCAGAAGGTCTGGGGGGTGCTGGAGTATCCCAGAGGTGCCCAGAAACCAGTAATCTAGGGGGCTGGGCGGCTAACCCAGATTGAGTATGGCCAGAAACCCAGATATCCACCCTCTAATCTGACAGTTCCTTTATTCATTTGGGCAAACTAGTCCAAAACATTGTTGGAGAGGCTCAAACGACAGAGGTGAAAACAAGGTGAAAACGCCACCTTTCAGCCATCTGTTCAAACAAGTACGACCCTTGCAACAACTAACCCTAGAATTCTACGTTTTCAAGAGTATCATCATGTACTTCTACGCTACACGAAGGCAAGATGGCCGGTCTGCCCCTTGTGGAATACTTCTCAGGATACTTCCACTTGAGATCGGACCACACCACACTGGGATCTCTTGGCCTCTATGGTCACTTCTTTTGATTTGGTAAATCCCTTTGGTAAGTGCCCGAGTGCTCTGCAGCTGTCCTTGAGGCTGAGATTCCATACGGTACCTCCCCGCCGATAACGAACCACGGCTCATTTGTGGCTCAAGACACAACAGTGCCTGAACATAGCGAGACATGAGCGGAGCCAACCTGGGCACGTTCCAGATTCTTCGAAGGATGAGCTCAAGTATATACTTGACGGATTAAGTGCAGTCATAACCACAGAGTACACCTGGAAAGGAGCCCGTTCGGGGTCTGGACTGTGGAGTTTGTATCCCTCTTACGATACCACGCAGATCAGACGACCGGACACTTCTCTGTTCAATGTTTCGCATTGCGTACTTTAGTACACTACAAACTGAAGACGAGATGACTGATGCAAAGGCTGGGCATGGACACCAACTTAGGCTGTCTTCGACTTTTACTCGACCGTGGTGCGTGCGTGTATCGGGGTACCAGCTTCCATGCCTCCCGTCGGTTCAAGGCTGGGGTGGGCGGATAGCAAGACCTACCTACGTCCAGGGATTCAATTTCGAAATTTCAGAATGTTTTACAAGCCCTTGGATCGACAGCTCGACTTTCCATTTCACCAACTGCACTTCCAGGTTGTTGTTCCAGGTTGAACATCGCCCTTGTCCCGCCTTCCTTCCTCTCTTCGATTCCTCATTTTCCTCACACAGTCGCTCCTTCCCATGAACGGTTCCACGCTGCAATTGTGCCCGTGGAAACCGTCTTGTCGAGTCCTGACAGCAAAACTCAACTTTACAACCACCCGCGTTTGCCAGTCGATGCTGATCCTGACTGGATTTTGGCCTTTCCTTCGACCTTTTCCCTTTCTCTTTCTCGCCGGCCACGAAACCAGCACAACCTTCAGTCCTGATTCGAGTGCACACTTCATTTTCTTACGACACTTATTGTCCCTTTTCGCACCTGGACACATTAACCACACTCTCCAACATCCAGATGTTCCTAATTACGTGGTGTTCCCGGCGCGCCGGCGGTCTGGCTATGGCCGGTACAATATGGCTTTCATATTGGGTTATCTCTGGAGAACGCGGGCATCAACTACATGGCTACAAGCAACATGAGTCAATCGACAGTCTTACCTCCAATGCGCCTATCGACAACCCTCTCGGCCCCAGCACCCGGGTCCGCGTGTTCGCCTACTACTGCCTTCTCATCCACTTGCTCGTCGTCATATTCCCACTCCGCTCAAACTGGGCCGTTTTCACAATCACCAAGAGCCTTCAGAAGATGGCGCGCATTGCGGCCGCCAGAGACCTCGATTTTGCCCATCAGCGCCGCGGTTCTTCGACCTCGCTATCGAGCGCCGAAACCCTCACCTCCTCCAGAGACTTGGCTTCAAGTTCAAGCAGCGAAGCTGGAGAATCCGACATCGAGCTCAGCGTTGACTGCGAAGTGACGCCCAACACCATCATCCATGCCATCGTCATTCCCAATTACAAGGAAGAAAACGACACGCTAAGGGAAACACTCGAGGTTCTGGCATCGCACCCTCAAGCTCGAGCCGCCTACGATGTGAGTCTCCCATCCCAGATCCGTGCCTGAACTCAACTTGCTCCCGGCCATGGGAACTTCCCTGCGGCTCCGCTAGTAGGGCTGTAAGAAGAGGAAGCAAAGAGAGAAGTGGAGTCGTGGACTCTGACTAACGGCTCTTTACCAGGTCTACCTAGCCATGGAACAGCGGGAAAGCAATGTGGAGACCAAGGCCATGTTGCTCGCGAACGAGTTCACGAGACGATTTCGATCCATCAGCTTTACCGTACACCCGTCAAACATCCCAGGAGAGTTGCCAGGAAAGGGGAGCAACCTTGCGTGGGCAGCACGACAGCTTAGCCAGAGGTATACGCCTGCTCAACGGAAGGATGTTATCGTGACTGGAATCGATGGTAAGTGCCGCGGCGTCGTATTGGAGGGTAGCTTACCGTCCTTAAATCCAACGCCTTCCGCTCTTGGCTTCTTGCAAGCTTGTTTGCGCATCGTGATTCGCTAACAAGCCACCCCAAAAATGCAGCCGACAGCCATCTCTTGGCCAATTATTTCACGCTAGTCACCACGATGCACGTGGCGCATCCCCGAACGGCGACGACCACCCTGTATTCGGCGCCGATTATCTTCGACCGGAATGCTCACAATGTGCCTGCTATAGTCCGGGTTGCGGACATCATGTGGTCCGCCGCCGGTATGTCGGGATTACACCAAGGCTCGCATGTTGCGCCTCCGACATCAGTGTACTCTCTGCCACTCGAGTTGGTCGATAGAGTTGGAGGATGGGATTGCGATTCGGAGGCCATTGGAGAGGACCTTCACATGTATCTGAAGTGTTTCTTTGCCCTCAACGGGAACCTTACCGTCCGAACGGTGTTGAGCCCCGTCAGTCAGACCAACGTTACTGGCGGCGGGCGCGACCAGGGCCTCCCAGGAATCGGCATGGACATGTGGGCCCGGTATAGACAAGCGCTACGTCACATGTGGGGCGCTTTGGATACGGGCTATGCATTGAGGAAGATGGTTGAGGTCTGGAGGGAAAGAAAGCACACCTCTCGCGCGTTTCGCCCGCTTCACACATCTCCGTAAGTACTACATATCTGCGGCCTTTCTTTTGGGCGGAAATTTTGTGCTAACCTAACCCCAATCTGATCAGAGATGGTTCCGACCGCTACATCCCCCAAGCTCAACTCGATATCTCCAACCGTAGTGGCTTCTTTTCAGACATCGTCACCGATACGTTAGAAGGGCCAGACTACACCCGTATCTTTGTTTTGTTTCATCGACTATTCGAAGCCCATTTCCTGCCAGTGCAGATGACTATCCTGGTGATTGGATCTACGTTGTACCTGTTGCTCGTAGACGGTGCAGCTGATACGCCTGGCATAGGATGGATATTTGGTGTTTGCAACGTCTTGCGCACCTTTGGATTTGTGGAGGTTGGCCTATACCTCTTTCTCTACGAAAAGTTCCACAAGATTTGCGTCGAGACTCGTGAGAAGGAGATGGGCGACGCCGGTCTCACCAAGGGCATGCACTTCTCGCACCGAGCGCCCAAGAAGAACTGGATTGATTATATCATGGTTCCGCTAGTGGCTACGGTATACGGCTCCATTCCTTGCGCTCAAGCTCTGATCTGCCACTTTTGGACGTTGGACCTCGTCTACACCGTGAGCAAAAAGGTGACCCGACAGAGGGGAAAGTCCGTCTCATCAACACCAAAAATAAAGGTCGAGGCGATGGTATAACGAGGAGGGAAAACTTCCGGCGGCGTTAATTCTTCAGCACTTTTCTTCTTCAGCTCTTCCGATTCCTAGCGTTGTCGCATAACACGCCCTTGGATGACGATGGAGCGAGTTATGATTTTAAGCTCGGTTACTTTATCTACTGTCCGACTTCTTGAGGCTCACACGGGATCAGTTGTCTGTGGCCCAGTGCCCTCAGAAGTCAGACCAAATTATTCTTTTTTCTATACTTTCCCGGTGGCAGTTCTTCGGACTCCAATATGGGGCTGTTTGATGTACATAAAGGTTACGTTTCGGTTTTGCTCTGCATGGCTGGGAGCTGGGATTTTGCATCTAGATTCGTATTTCGGTTTTTCTCATGTCTACCGGGTGAGCTAACTGGGAGACCCAAACGGCCTACCTTTCGGCGAGCTAGGAGATAATCTTAATGTCATTCTTCCAGTTTAGGGCTCTTGTCATAATGGGGGAAGATGAGGAGTACAGGAGGTCATCATCGTGCGTGGGAGATAAATCGGACTGTCTACCAAACAAAAGGGCGTCCTCAGGGCAGTTACCATGATTGAGACTCAGGGGCGCTCGGACGGTGTTTAAGTTGGCAAAGGTCTGATGTTTTGTCTGTTATGAGTAGACTACACTCGAAAACTGCATCTATAATCAACATCGAGAACTGCTTCTGAAAGAGATGTCACCTCCTTGTTCTCCTGATTTGAAAACGAAGCATGAACTCAACAGAGATGCCTCCAATGACGGTTATGTTGACGAGTCTCTCACTGGAATAATCGGTAGGCTGGATACGTCCGTACACTCACACCAACAGAAGGGGCATGTGATGTTAACAAAACGAAGAAGTCCTGTACTACTAATGGACATTCGCTTTGCATAACATTTAGCAGCAACCGATGATACACGAAATCTCTGAAATGAGCAAGTTTCCCTGCCAATGTTTGTCACATCCGAGCTTACTCGGCCCATACAAAGTTGGAATTCCGAGCGCACTCGGAAGCTGTGGGCTTCGAGGTCCAATGGCTGACTGGATTGAGCCCTTTGCCGAGACTGGGGGCTGACGAAGCTAAACGGACTCAGAGTGGATTCGATAGTGAAACCATGTCTGATAGCTCCAAGTGCCGTGTTGACTCGGGGAAAGTATGATCGTAAAGTAGACTGTTACGATAAGATTATGGAGTCTTGATCAAAGACGGGGGCAGTGATCGATAGAGCACCGGAAGGTCGCGTCGGATATAAAACACACATCATGTCCAGTCATGACCAGTTGTGATCATCTCATAGAGAACTCATCGCAACACAATCGCAACACAAACCAACCTACAAGAAACAGTTGCACGCTACTTACCCAACGTATCTAAGCAAGATGAACGCCAACTCTTCCGCCACAACCAACCATGAAGTGGTGCGCATAGGCGTCTTCATCCCCTACGGCGCCCAGCTGCTCGACACAGCATGCATCGACATCTTTGCCTCCATGAGCAGAGAGTACTTTGCCATGATAGGGGAGAGTATGGTTCCCCCGGGTATCTTTGAGTTGGCGCCTAGTGTTGAGATATTCTGTGAGTTTAGTCCCATGTCCAGCTGTGTCTTCCATGCGATGATCTGCCGTTAGCAACAGGTTGCTAGGTAGAGATGAAAAGGGGTAACGTAGACTGAACGACCGGCTTAGACATCGGCAAAGTCCCACCCGGCCACCTAATTCCCCTAACAGCCTCCATGTCCATCCTCTGCACGCACCGATTCTCCAGTCCCGAAGTCGCCCCGGGAAAGCTCGACATCGTTCTGGTTCCCGGACCGGATCCCAAGCTCGACCTTTACAGTGATGCAGCTGCTCTGTCGTGGCTGGCCGGACATGCGAACAACGAGACCAAAACGACAGACATCCTAAGCGTCTGCTCAGGCATCTACCTCTGCGGAGCCGCAGGTATCCTCAAAGGCAAAAAAGCATGCGGACCGCGAGGGCTGCAGGGAGATCTCCGGACCAGATTTGAGAGCCAGGAGGTGATTTGGGTTGGGGAGGAACTGAGGTGGGTGGGGGATGGGAATTTGTGGTCCGGTGGTTTGTCTTTACCCTTTCCGTCCTGCCTTTCCCGAGAATATCGGACTATGACTGATGAGACGATAGGAGGCGTAACGAATGGCAATGATCTCGTTGCGGCTTACACGAGACAGAGCCGTCACTTTCCGGGTCCCGTGGCTGAGTTGGGATTGAAGTTCGTTGAGGTGGATGAGAGGCCACAGAGGTATGAGGATTGAGACTGGCTCGCGGCTATGTGAGTTTATGTTGGGGTGAGTGTTGGCATGCCGGGTCATCAAGGTGACTTTCTTGGGGATCGGAGAAGAAGATTGAGAGGAGGTGCGTGAAGAACTATGGGAGCTAAAGTCAGTTTCCAGCCAGCAACGGTTTTTTTACCTTTGATTGTTTCGAAATACTGCGACTTGCTACCACAGCTGCCTTTTGTTCTTTGTGATGCTTTCGTTGGTGGACCCTCTCTCACAAGGAAGATTGATGGTCGAAGTGGAGTGAACCATAAGCCTAGAAGAACCTAATGATGATGGGAGATGGTGACGCCGGGAGACTCGAAAGAAGCATCCGTGATGCATGATGTTGACTCTTAAGCCTCACACTTGATGGTTTCTGCTCTTGCGGCTAGCAATCTTGCAGATGCAAAGAGCTCACATTCCTGCAACGGCCAGCATTGAGCCTTGAGTTGGGAGTCGGTGATTTGAACGGTTTGCAATGTCGAAGTTTCCGGCGTCGCAAGGTTTCCATGCCAGCTCCAGGCACGTCAGGGTCTGCGCGACGTTAGCGCGGAGCTTGTCGAACTGTTCCCCGCTTTTGTTAGCAGACCAGCCTGCATTGGCAGATTTACCCCTGCTAGCTGGCCTGGGAGGGAGGGAGGGAGGGTGGGAGATCCGATAAAGAAGTCTTATCGCTAACAGATGGTACGGACGGTGGGGTGCCTCGAAATTTTTCTGGATCCTATGTGCAGTTCGCCTTGAACTTTTTCTGCCGACCGCCCTCGCCCTCGATCGCATTCTCTGCCTTTCCCCAAGTCCAACCGTCGCATCCATCTTCAGACTTTTTCTACCAAGCCCATACATATTTTCAATATTAAAACGACATACTTCCGACGACGACTTCGAGTTCCTGTCCCTTTCGTTTTTCTTTAACAACTAGACTTTTTGATATCCGGCGCAAAAATCACCCAATTTTCACAATGGCCCCCCTTATGCCCGTTGCCGTCTTTGGCTTGGAGGTTCCTCCTGGCGAGATCCTCATTCCTGCCGCCTCTGAGTTCCCTGCTATCGTAAGTGCACACTTTCCCGACCTTCTGACTCTCTGTTTGCAGGCAATGGCTCTGCAATGGGTTGCACTGAGCTAACGCAATGGATTCCAGATTCACATCACCATGGCTGCCCTCGATCCCACCAAGGCTCCTGAGGCTGACGGCCAGGGCAACATTCCCGCTCTCCCCCGCTCGACCCTGAAGATCATCAAGGCTACTGGCCACGACCACGACGATGATGACGAGGAGGAGGATGAGTACCTCCAGTCCCTCCTCGGCGGCGGCGACTCTGACGACGAGGCCAACGGTGGCCCCAGCGATCCCTCCAAGTCCAAGAAGGCCAAGCAGGAGGCTGCCATCAAGAAGCTTATTGCTGCTACCAAGGGGGAGTCTGATGAGGAGATGGAGGACGTCAAGCCCAACGGCAAGAAGGGCAAGGGTAAGGCCAAGGCCGCCGAGTCCGACGAGGAGGAGAGCGATGAGGAGAGCGACTGCTGCGGCGAGGATGACCTCCAGCTCGAGGACTATGTTGTCTGCACTCTCGACACTGAGCGCGTAAGAAACCCCTTCGACTCGGTAAACGCATGTTTGAGTTCTCACAGCTAACCTGATTCCCATACAGAACTACCAGCAGCCAATTAACATCACCATCGGCGAGGGCGAGAAGGTCTTCTTCTGCGTCCAGGGTACCCACTCTGTTTACCTCACCGGTAACTTTGTTGTTCCTGAGGATGACGAGGAGGACAGCGAGGATGATGAGGATGAATCTGACGATGAGGATTACGACTTCCCCCTCGGCGGCGAGGATGACGATTCCGACGATATGAGTGATGAGCTCGACGAACTCGACGGCACCCCCCGTGTCAAGGAGATCACTTCGGAAGATGAGGAGGAGGCTCCCAAGCTTGTCGACACCAGCAAGAAGGGCAAGAAGCGCCCCGCCGAGGAGGCTGCCGAGGATCTCGATGCCATGATCTCCAAGGACGACAAGAAGCTCAGCAAGAAGCAGCAGAAGAAGCAGAAGGTCGAGGAGGTCAAGAAGGAGGAGCCTAAGAAGGAGGAGCTCAAGAAGGAGTCCAAGTCCGACAAGAAGGTCCAGTTCGCCAAGAACCTTGAGCAGGGCCCTACTGGCCCTGCCAAGGACAAGCTTGAGAACAAGAAGCCTGCCTCCACCGTCAGGGTCGTCCAGGGTGTCACCATCGACGACAGGAAGATTGGTTCCGGCCGTGCTGCCAAGAACGGCGACCGTGTCGGCATGCGTTACATCGGCAAGCTCCAGAACGGCAAGGTCTTCGATTGTAAGTCTCACTCTTCCACGTCCTCGCTCTCTCAATTGTGACCAGAGACTAACATTGTAATACAGCCAACAAGAAGGGTGCCCCGTTCTCCTTCAAGCTCGGCAAGGGTGAGGTCATCAAGGGCTGGGACATCGGTGTTGCCGGCATGGCTGTTGGTGGCGAGCGTCGCCTCACCATCCCCGCCCATCATGCCTACGGCAGCCGCGCCCTTCCCGGCATCCCCCCCAACAGCACCTTGATCTTCGACGTCAAGCTCCTCGAGATCAAGTAAATCTCGAAGCAAGATGTTTGAAGGACTCGCTTACCATTGCGATTATATAACAGTTGTCGATCACAACTCCATGTAATCTATGGCTAGCCAGTCGCAGATTTTCTTTCGTCAGCACATATTTCCTTGCGCTCATATTAGGTTTGGTCAGGGAAATGGGAACGTCATTTCAGCAGCATAATGTCAAAAGTTTCGGGTCTGGATTTCCTTCTGTACTTTGGGTTGTACATCGTTCAAGGGGCACGAGATACTCTATACTGCGTCTTTCAATTGCAAAGAAGCACAGTTCTATGATACCTACTACACTCGGGTCAATTACCTTCTTGAATGTTTCAATCTAGCCGAGGAAAGCGCTCATCAGTGACGTACGATAAAACTTCCAGAAAGGAGTGTCGGTCGGCTGCAGTAAAGTAGTTCTTCCGGATTCGTGAGGGTTCGTACATCAAGAGGCAGGTGTTGTTGGCTTGGAGGAAGGGAGGTGCACCTGGTGAATGATCAGGACAGGATACCTTGGCTGCCCTGCTAATTCTCTTCTGCTGCACCTGGTCGTAGTCCTTCGACCAAGACAACTCCATCCGCATCTTTTCCATCATCCCCCGTTCTGCTTCCATCTCTCACTAGGTATCGTCATTTATCTTTCATCACCATCATCATAGCCGCCGCGGCTCGCGACTATCGCTAAACTAGGCGTTGCACGTTACGATCGACCAAGTTAGACGGCCTAACGGTTCCTACCATTCAATGGACAGGACTGAGCTAGCGACATGAAGAAGAGCTCTTCTCTGACATCAAGTCATCTGGGCACCACTATCCCAGTTTACCATCCCACTAGGCCTGAGGACTGCGCGAGTAGTTGGTCTTTCGCTTTATCATCACCCGAACAAGGTGGCCCTCGCCCATCGAGGTTTTACTTGCAGAGGTCAAGGCTTGGTCTGGCTTTAAGAGCACTCACTCACGACGGTCAGTTGAACAGGAATGCGTGAATATTGTCTCTTTGCCTTGGTCGGAGAGAATACTGATAAGGTCTTGGATGAACAGAAAAACCAGTCTCCAATAACGAGACTAGGTCGTTGAGCCTCGAACTACCAAGACCCAGGGCGACGACCCTTTCACGGCGCATAGGCAAAATGTCCGGAGCACTTTTTCGTGCAGTAGCAGAACCGACAATCATTCATCGAAAACATTCGAAGGGACGAATCCCAATAGATCACGCATTCCAACCATCAGACGACAACAAGACCACTTTGCTACAGTTTCCTCAGTCCCCGCCGACAACACCGACCGCGGGAGATATGGACACTGAATCCAGCAAGAGTAGTCCTACAAATAATAACAGCAACCCGAGTATGTCTCCCGATGACTCAACGGCTCAAAGTTCATTGGATTCCAGATTTTATTCATCACCCCCCAGCAATGCTCATTATAAAAGTGCTTGTACGAGGACTTTTGAGAAGAAGTATCTTCAACGTCATCAGCAACCTGCTCTAAATTCTGCACATGCCAACCGGCGCGGCGTCAATACGCCCTCCAGCCCGGAGACCAATCTCGCGACGATCCAAGAGACTGCTCTCGACCAGGCTTCTCCTAGCGTACTGACTGTCGAGCGGGCGGCCGCGGCCAAAATTTACCTTGAGACTTACTTTGACCAGCTGCTGACTCCTGGGCCCAGCCCGCGGTCTATTCGTCTTCAGTTGGTTGAGACCCATCTCATCAACTGTGGTGCTTTGGATGGCAAAGTGAGCCCTTCAGAGGCAAAAGCTGTGCGTGCGGATTTTTTTCGTCGAGAAAGCGAGCATCTACGCAAGACTCGTGTGCTGAAAGCCCGTAGTACCCTCGCACTAGGGGCGCAACGGGGTGCCCCTGAAGCCAGCCTTGAAAACGATTGGGATGTCTTAAAGATTCTCGGTAAGGGCAGCTTTGGAGTGGTACGACTCGTTCGGGAAAAATCCCAATACCGTGATGAAAACCCCAATGGCCGCTCTGACGGTTGGTCCGAGGCTAGCAGCAAGCAGGTGTACGCCATGAAGGTTATCAGGAAGTCAGACATGCTTCGTACTAGCCAAGAGGGTCATCTGAGAGCCGAGAGGGACTTTCTTATTGCATCTGAAGGCTCAAAATGGTACGTGCTTCAAGTAGTACCCTCAGTTTCCAACCGATACTGACTGGAAAACAGGATCGTACCACTCATCGCAAGCTTCCAGGACACTGCCAATCTTTATCTCGTCATGGAGTATATGCCGGGTGGTGATTTCCTCGGATTGCTGATCCGGGAGAACATCCTACACGAGTCTGTCGCACGATTCTACATTGCCGAAATGATACTATGTGTTGAGGCGGCACATGCGCTCAAGATCATCCATCGAGATATCAAACCGGACAACTTTCTTATCTCTGCCTCGGGCCATTTGAAGATCAGTGACTTCGGTCTTGCATTCGACGGTCACTGGTCGCATGACGCCGCATACTTCAACAGTCACCGATATAGCTTGCTCAACAAGTTGGGCATCCACCTCGAGGGTGATGACCAAGACAAGGCCGAAGGTCGCAGTCTGCAGGCCACGATGAAGTGGGCAAGCGGGATCATGACGGGTATCGACAAGCACGAGAGAAAAAATACAGAGGACGGCGAGCCCCTCCTCAGCTGGCGTAATCGATGCGGTAACCGCACTTCTGCAGTGAGTGTTGTCGGCACTAGCCAGTACATGGCGCCTGAAGTCATCGAAGGGAAGAAGTACGATGCTCGGTGTGACTAGTGGAGTATCGGCGTCATTCTTTTTGAATGCCTCTATGGTCGTACGCCATTTATCTCTGATGCTGGTAGACATATGACGAAGCAGAACATTCTCGTAAGTTATTCGCGATACCCCTATTTTCCGTATTGGCATCCAAGCATGTCACAGATGCAATCGCTAACCACAGTCCACCTTAAAAAAGAGATACAAAGAGACGTTCCATTTTCCACGCCAACCTGCTGTCTCTGCTCGGTGCCAGCAACTGATCACGTCGCTTATAGACGACAAAGAGAACAGGGTCTGCTCTAAACGTTATCGCTTCAAAGACCTCATCAATGTGTCTATGACTGCCCAACCAAACCAGTCAGGAACCACAGGAGGATCCGGTTTAGGGACTAGCTCTTATGGCCATCGCCGGAAACAACAGCCTGATTTGGCAGTCCCACGAGATTTCGCCGGCCGTTACGTGTTCCCTTACGATGCTGAAGACATCAAGGCGCACAAGTGGTTCAGGGGAGTTCCTTGGGAAAGGCTGCATGAGATCGATCCCCCTTACGTACCACATCTACGAGGCCCGGATGATACTCATTATTTCGACGATGAGGATCCCATCAGTGATTGGAGCGACAGCAGTGAGGAATCGGAGCCGGAGGATCGCTCACCGACATCTTTTGGCTCCCCAGTCACCTCAGACCCATACGGAAGCTCAAGCCCGATCAGTCCAACCACACCCTCTATGCCTGGGTCTCTCAAAGATCTTAGCTTAGGAAGTCGTCCCCCCAATGGCAAAGACAAAATGAGGTTTGTGGCTAAGCAAGCTCTTCAGGGTTTCAAACGTGATGTTCAAAAGTGGGCTTTGACTGCCATTGCAACTCCGTATGACAGAAACCGCCTACACAATCTTGATTCGCAGATTGATGAGAAGTTTCTTGATCTGACTTCAGAAGAACGGGAGATGTTGAAACAGTTTGTGCGGGTTTATGGGAAGAAAGATCGAAAGAGGCCCAGAGACAAGTTGTTGAGGGACAAGAACACCAAGGCGGTGGTCATGGATGTGAGAAAAAGGACCGCCTTTTTAGGCTACACTTGGCGACGGATGAACCATGACAGCAACGGAGCGGTGAGACAGGGCTTGGAACGGATTTGGCCCAACGTGGGTTCCTTTGTGAGCGATGGGAATCTTAGGGGCGAAGATGGCACATTCGATGCTGACGGCGTTGCATTTGGTGGTGGCAGTGGTTATGTCAGTTATGCTGAAAGTGTGTATGCGAATCATGCTGGTGGTGAATGGGAGGAGGATCGCGCGGCTGCTGTAAAAGATTTGCGCAAGGGAAGATTGAGCTGGCTGTAGTTTGGATGATGGTATGTCCAAGAAGGCTGAGCAAGCCCGGGGAAAGGGTGAGATGTTGAGTTGATGGACGACATTATTAGACGCCGTGGTAAGTTTTTGCTTTTGAGTAACACTGCGTAACCGAATATCCGATAGAAGTGCGAGGACGTGGAAACATAGATAGAAAGTATTAGCATTAAGAGTTATTCTAGCTTGTTGCGGGGGAGACGCCTGCTTTTGCTCCCCTAGTGAATGACGATCAATGAAGCTCAAACTCATCCATTGGGAGTTGACGGTAGCCAGTGTTGCCACGCCGGCTCAGAAACCGTCACCACTGCTTGCTGTCATCACCATCTTCCTCCGTACCAGCCTGCTGTACGACAGGTGTCTTGCCCTCCGCCAGCGCTTTGGCCGTCAAAATCTCAAACTCATACTCCTTCAGCGCCCGCAACTCGCTCCTAAAGAACAAGAGCGACATGAGCCCATCCAGCGTACCGCCCACTAACCCCAGCGTGCTGACCAGCATGAGGATAAAGGCAACAAAGTTGCGCGGGACGAACCACACAGCCACGAGGCACCCGATCGATACCCCGAGCCACGCGAAGAAGTGGTACGCTCGCCATCTGAGCTGCAATTGCTCGCGCGCTACGTATTTGTAGATTAAACTGAGTATTTGGTCGTAACCGCTGGGTGGTAGGCGAGGTAGTTGTGGTTGGGAGTTGAAAGCAACGAGCTGTTTTGTGTAGGAGAGATCATCATCGGCGTTGGTGTTGGCGTCGGCCTCGGCAATACTGGTGCCTTGGGATGATGATTCCTGGAGGTATGTGCCGGTTTGGATCAGGTGGTTCTCAGCGTCGTTGAGGATGGTGGTGGTTGGCTTGACGGTTTGATGTGTGTCGCTGAACGGGCTGTGGCTATTATTGTGATTTGGCTGCTGCTGCTTCAAAGGAACAAACTTCAAGGTCGCCTCAACAGCAAAGTGATCGCTCAACGAACACCCCAGCTCCGGATGCCGCATCATCATCCCAACCGCCGCGCGCTTGACCACCCATCCCCCGCCGTTAGCCGCCACATCGCCCGTTCCAGCAAAGATGTAATCCAACCGCTTCCCGCGATGGTCCGGCGTGCTCGGGTCGACAGTCACCACGGGCTTGCCGATGCCTAGCTTCTTTTGCTGCTTGGGTAGCCAGCGCCACGTGTTGAAGGGTCCGTCCGAGGTGGCGCAGTTCTCGAGAATGTTGAACTCGGCCGTGGGGACGGGGACGCCTCGAGCCTTTTCCGCGTGGTGATGGGCTGGGCCGACAGAACTGTCGGGATGCAGAATACGCCAGACGTCATGCACGGGCGCGTGAGAGGTGACGATTTGGTGCTCGAGGGACAGGGGCAGCATGTTGAAGTCGCCCAGGCCGAGGACGAGGTGGCCCCGTTCGGCGGCGCCGCGGAGGAGTTTGGACATCTCCCACGATTGAGCGGTGCGGTGGCAGATGTAAGAGTCTTTGGGCCCGGATTCATAGGGGGCGTGAGTGTGAGTGTTGAACACCTCGATGATGTGTTTCGGCGCCGGGCCGTACCGGATCTTTGCACAGGCAATGCCTTTTCCGACGTACCAGTCGCCGCGCCAGAAGGCCGTCGGTCGTCCGTTCAACGGGTACCGGAACATGGTGCTCTCCTCGATCGGCCACTTGGACAGGATGGCTAGACCGCCACCGAAGGCACCGGAAAAATAGAACTTGCCATAGGGAAGGATGTAACGGGTTTCACGCCGGATGGTCAGGTAGTCCTCGTGGCAGAAACACTCCTGGAGCGCGACGATTTGCGGTTGCGGGTCGGCGATGGCGAGCTGGCGGCCGATTTCCAAGAGACGCTCGCGGCGTAGCTTGGAGATGTATTTTAGACCCCAGCAATTGAGCGTCACGACATTGATCTCGGTGGGCAAGTCAGCCATCGTGACTGAGAGTTCGAATGAGGTGACTGTTGAAGAGCAGAGTCGTCGGACGTGGTTAGAGACTTCAGGACTTCAGATGAGATGCCAGATGAGAGGCCACAAGCCCATGCATGATACGCTCAAAGACTCCCGGATGATTAAACCGGACTCGGAGTTCAATGTTTTCCCAAGTGAACTTGTCTTCCAAGTTACGGTCACGGCGGCTTTCCTTGAACACGCCCGACTAAACCATTCTAGGTTTGGCGTTTCCGCCCAGTTGGTGTGGGGGCTCTCCACAAATCTTGAGATCTCCAAGACGAACGGGGACGTCAACGTCTTTCTCCAGCGGACGGATTGACCAATTGGAACAGCTTATTCTATGCCCGCGGTTTGCGTACAAGGTACCAAGAGTCCAGACTCATGATGAAGTTAAGGGCAGACGACATAAAGAAATAACGCCTCTAGCTTCGGAACCCTTCAAAGAAAGATATCCTCTTGTTGGGTTATGGTGAATGTTTTAGCTCTTCGTTGGTTACTTATGATTGGCCAACAAAGGGCTTTAGTACAAGTAGAAGTCCCGTTGGTCCTGGGTTGTACCTATGTACACATACGTAAGACTCCCGTCCCTGATGACAACTTGTGCCTGCCCCGCGCCCCTGTAGTTACACAGTACTCCAAATGTCGGGCAAGGGACCTTGCCGTGCGCCGCGCATGCACTTTGTGAACTTTCTTTCACTCTTCGGCTGACGCAAACCGGAACCCGACCAACGAATTCACACTCCCAATCCTTATCCTCTACCGTTACCTTGACGTCTACTTACGCTCAGGCTCATACCATCTATTGATATTCTTGGTGCAAAACCCTCAAGCTAGATCCGCGTCTTTGCGCCCCAAGACAGGACAGCATCTTCTCGAGCAAAGCTTCCCCTCGACATGCCCAAAACCCGGGCTTCCCCAGAAGGCACAGCTGCCGAGCCGCCTCACCCCAAACGCCGTAGACTCCCCGACGACGACGCCAGTTCAATGCCGCGATATAGTTCACCTGCCCAAGACATGAACCGCGACGAAGACACAACAGGAGACGAAGGTCGATCTCGTGCCCATAGGCCGCTAGCGCGCCGCGACCGTCTCTCTACAAGCCCAAACAGGGCCAGGGATGCGAGCGCAAGTAGAAGCAGAAGCCGAAATGGAAGAAGCAGAACCAGAACCAGAAGCATCAGTCCCCGTTCTGACGAAGATGAGCAACAACGACGATACCGCTCCAGGTCATCATCCAGGTCATCATCCAAGTCGCGATCCAGATCCTCGTCACGCTCGAGGAGTCGCTCCTACTCACGCTCTCCAACCCGATCCCGATCCCCTCCCTCTCGATCGCGCTCCCGGTCACGCTCTCGAACAAGCTCGACACGCGACCGCTCCCATTCCGTATCGCCCTCTCGCTTTCAAGATCGCCGGTCCTCCAAGTCACATGCCCAGAGCCTTCGACCGAATTACCGACCCCGCCTACAGCTGAGCGGCCATACTGCTGCCGTCAGCCAGGTCCGAATATCACCAGACGGAAAATGGATCGCCTCCGCTTCCGCCGACAGGAGCGTCAAGATTTGGGATGCTAAGACGGGCGAAAACCTCGACACTCTTATAGGTCACATGGCCGGCGTCTCATGCCTGGCATGGGCACCGGACAGCAACACTTTGGCCACCGGCTCAGACGACAAGGCCATCCGTCTCTGGGACCGGGTGACTGCTAGTCCCGCCCACGCTTGTGGGGATGAATCGAACCGTGGCCAGGGACCACGAGAGTACATCAGGGGCAGCGGCCAGCTTGCTAGGACAGCACGCGGCGGCAGAACGGGAATGGGTCCTTTACTTGGACATCACAACTACGTTTACTGCCTCGCCTTCTCGCCAAAAGGGAACATTCTGGCCAGCGGGAGTTATGATGAGGCCGTATTCCTGTGGGATGTGCGAGCTGGTCGGTTGATGCGAAGCTTGCCCGCTCACAGTGACCCAGTGAGCGGCATCGGCTTCTGCTGCGACGGGACACTGGTCGTCAGCTGTTCTACGGATGGGCTCATGTACGTCTCGCACTGCACATAATTCCCCTCCAAGGTTTACGCTCGCTAATATTTGGACTTTTATAGTCGAATATGGGACACCTCCACCGGCCAATGTCTCCGAACGCTCGTCCACGAGGACAACCCCGCCGTCACCAATGTTTGCTTCAGCCCGAACGGCCGCTTCGTACTCGCCTTTAACCTCGATAATAGCATCCGACTTTGGGACTATGTGTCAGGAACCGTCAAGAAGACATACCAGGGCCATAAAAACAACGGGTTCTCTATAGGCGGAGGGTTTGGCGTGGTGACGGACAACAAGGATACACAGGACGACTACCGACACGGCAATAGGGGGAAGCCATTTGTTGTGTCGGCAAGTGAGGACGGAGATATCGTGATGTGGGATGTGGTCACCAAGCAAATCGTACAGCGCATCGAGAAGGCTCACGACGGGGTGTGTTTCTGGGTGGATGTGAATGGTGACACTATGGTGAGTGCTGGGCAGGATCGCACCATCAAGGTTTACAAGAATGTGCGAAGGATAAAGGAAAAGGACAACCGCCGGCGAAAACTCGAGAAGCCGAATGGTATCGATGGGACGAATGGCCATGGTGATGGCAGAGGAACTGATTCCGACGAAGCTATGGGGGAAGACCACCTTTAGCCTCTCGCTCGGGCCGATCATCAACTAACCACTATTTCGAGGGAAGTAAGAGCATATTCAAAACCAGATACCCCTTTTTAACCTTAGTCCATTGTTCGCGACGCTGTTTGGGATGCGAGTGCGGAGACAAATATGCCTTTGGGGCTTTGTTGCGTTGCTTGGATGACCGTTATTGATTCGCATCCATCGTTACCTGCCCGTCTATGAACAGTTGATGCGCCTATTCAAGGCATGTGTAGGCTGTCATCTGATCCCAAAGGTAAAGACTAAAGCATGCCTAAGTGGTACCAACACTCCGCTTTAGGGATTCCTCGTACCCGAGGAGATCGACATGCGTACATGTAGCGATCAACCGCACTGTTGGTACTACCTGCCGACCACTCAGTGTCGGCACGCATGCAGCCCTCCTGGCCCTCTGCCGCCTCAGATGAGTGGGCGAGCTGAATACCTATGCTGTTGCAGGAATAAAAGCCCACAAGAATCTCGTGACACCAGGCCTCAGTTGTTGGCCTTCTCGGACTCGATGACGTCCACATCCATCTCCTCCTGCACCTCCAACACCAACGCCAGGCTGTCCATGAAGGAGTTCACGGCGACGCGCAGCATGCGGTTTGTGGTCGCCTTGTAGTCGACTTGCAGAACCGTCTGCCCAGCATCTTCGCTGCCAGGGGACGCAACGGTCGAAAGCTCCCGCTTAACGAGGCCGGAGAGCTCCTTGTCTACCCTCAAGGCCTGGAGAGCAACAAAAGCTAACCGAGCATCAGGGAAGGGCACTTGAAGTATTCTTTTGCGGTTGTTGTGTTAGTGCCAACTTATCTCAAAAGAAATGCAGGGTCTGAGTGAAATGAAAACCTCATGCAAAAGAGGAAGGGTGAAAACACAGGAGGTCAATGACAACATGTGAGAACAAGGAATGGAGCTCCAGCACGAAGAGAAACTGAAATTATGACTTACAGCGAGCAGGGGAAGTTGTCGTCGGTTGCCATGGTTGCGGTCTTTAAAAACCCTGTAGTAAACACTTGCAAGAAAAATGTTGTCTTGAACCAAGGGGTTTCAAACTGGCACTTTTTTAACGGTTGCCAGGGGGCGTTTGTGTGGTAAGCGCTACCCGATGACGAATGTCGAATTCCAACCGCCGCAGCGTCGCAAAGGCGCTCTTCAGCAGTCTGCCTGTGCTGTGATGACTGATGACACTGACAGTGTCCTTATAGGCAACTCTGTAGGAACCTCAAACTGTATCTCACACTGGCAATTTCGCAGTGAGGTTACTATCGTCCACAGTTATCGTAAGGTCGTAGGCGGCAGGCTGGCTGAACAAGGAAGCGAGTTCGACTTTCGGTTGTGCCGTGTGCTGGGCGCAAAGCCATCATGGCGGCTCTACAGAAAAAGGACAAGCTCCGGCATCACCTCCCTCCCTTTCTCAGCTGGGAAGTGGAGCACTGGGGGGGATCTCCCGTCGGAAAGAAGTGATGGTACTGGTCCAGGCGCGACTGCGAATGCCAAGAGCAAGGGTTGTCAGGACAACGGCGGGTGAGATGGAGCTTTGAACGCGCTTATTGGGCGGTGAATTGTTTTGGAAGACACCAAGCCCCCCGAATTCTTCGCTGGCCCACGCTGAGCCAGGGCGCAGGCAGCGGTCGGGCAAGTTGAGTGTCGAGTTCGAGGCGGTCTCTGCATGGAAGGTGAGGTGAAGGTCTCGCTCGTTCCCCAGTTCCCCAGGGTCCCTGCCAATGACAATACAACCTTGCCAGCGAAAACACCGCTCTTAGTACCTGCTACAAAACCTGTTCTCCGCAACCACTCCCATCGCACATCATCATCGAGTTGCCCGCTCCTTTGTTTCTTCAATCCTTCCTGCCTCCGGTGCCTTCGTTCTTGAAGATTTCGCATTTGCGCAGCCGGCGACGTCTTGTCCATCTTTGAAGGCTTCGGCTCTTGTTTTTGGCCTTTCATCTCACCCCGCACCTGCAGTGCAGTACACAGTCAGTATACGTACCTACCTCTACCTAAGGTAGCCCAGCTTGGCTGCTTGGTTTCCTTTGTTGGCACACAATCGCTCGCGAAACGATCTGCGATCTCGACCTCAGCTTCCTCCCGTCAATCCGACCAAAATTTTGGCCACGCGACCAAAAGTAAAGACCCGGGCGATAAAATATTGAATTGGAGGTCGACTTCCTTCGTTCCCGCCTCCCAACAGCTCATTACACAGCATCACTATCCCGGTTAATGCGCCCGCGCACCGTCGTAACGACAATCACTTTCTTGATATAAACAGCCGCCTTGGAGCCTCCCAGGCCACGACGCCATGGCTCCTTCCTCCAGACACTCCAGCAGTCTGGGGCAAATCATTGAGTACATTCCCGGTACGTATGAAGCATGAGTGCGCGTTCTCGTCCCCTCAATCGACACTACAGATTTTTGATTTTCTTTGCCCATGTTTATGATCCACCCGCATCCCATGTTCACCGCCCCGCAACGGAGCTGCAACCGTACCAACATGTGCACCTCGGAATATTATCTACATTATCAGCAATTGCCTTACAGTATACTAACCTTCACAGACCGATTGTACCTTGCATCCTACTCTGAACCTCCTACCGAGCATACCTTGTTTCCCTACCCGGATCCCGAACCACGTTCTCCGCGGAAGCGCTCTCAACGAACAGTTGACCAGGTCGCGGAGCGTAAGAAGCCATACTACTTCACTGTCGACGACACTCTTCTGTACAATGCCTTCCACCACGATTTTGGCCCGTTCCACATCGGCCACCTTTACCGCTTTGCCCTGCAGTTCCACGAGATCCTGGGAGCCAAGGAGAACAAAGACAGACCGGTAGTGTTCTGGAGCAGGGCCGACCCACGCAGTAGGTTATCCCAGTCTGCCTGCTCACGACAAACAACGATCGCTGACCAATTCTGCTCCAGGTCGTGCCAATGCCTCTTGTCTACTGGCTTGCTACATGGTTTTGATCCAGTCATGGCCTCCGCATCTGGCACTTGCCCCGGTCGCCCAGGTCGACCCCCCTCTTATGCCGTTCAGAGACGCCGGCTACAGCCAGGCTGACTACGGCATTACGGTTCAGGACGTTGTGTACGGTGTTTGGAAGGCCAAGGAGGAGGGCTGCTGCGTGTTGGAGACATTCGACCTCGACGAGTACGAAAAGTTTGAGAGGGTTGAGCACGGCGACTTCAACTGGATTACGCCCAACTTCCTGGCATTTGCCTCTCCTCAGCATACCCCGGTTGCTCCCACACCTGAGGGGACCGAACAGTGGTCGCTTCTACCAAAGACTCTCAGCGCTGTCGACGCTCACCCTACGCTGCCGCAGCCCTTCAAAAACGTCCTCAGACATTTCTCGGAGCGAAACATCGGTCTTGTCGTCAGGCTGAACTCGCAGCTCTATAATCCCTCCTACTTCGAAGCCCTAGGTATTAATCACATCGACATGATCTTTGAGGACGGAACTTGCCCGACCCTTTCGACGGTACGGAAGTTTATCCGCATGGCCCATGAAACCATCTCCAGGAAAAAGGGCATCGCTGTTCACTGCAAAGCTGGTCTCGGCCGAACAGGCTGCCTCATTGGCGCCTATTTGATCTACCGACATGGATTTACAGCAAACGAGGTCATTGCCTACATGCGCTTCATGCGCCCCGGCATGGTCGTTGGGCCTCAGCAGCACTGGCTGCATCTGAACCAGGGCGTCTTCCGGGAGTGGTGGATCGAAGAGCGGGTTGAGCGGAGGCTGCGCAAGGAGATGGCAGCTGCGGCTGCGGCCGCGCAGGCCAACGGGACCGCGCATCCCAGCACCCCTATCCGTGCCATGTCGAAGACAAGCCTTGGTCGTAGCCCTAGCAAGAACGGCGTGTCGACACCCTCTAACAGAGGATCCATTCGAACACCGCTGGGCGAGATCGATCGGGACTCGGCGCGTGATAATCATATCGGTGTACAAGAGGATTACCTCCCTGCACCTACGCCAGGACAGCCAAGGAAGACGCAGCGGGGCGCAGTGGATCGCCAGAAAGGATATGGCCGGGGACCTATTCAGACCACTGTGGAGGAAGAACCTGTTGTCATGGCAGAAGTGATAACCGAGGTGATTACGGTTCAAAAGAGCTCAACAGGGCCGAATTCAGAAGAGGAATGGAATCTCCGAAGATCTCGGCGAAGACAATCTGCCGCTCCTACTTCACCAGAACAACGCCCCGAACGGTCTGTCACCCACCAAACCGCTACTACGAAAACGACTGTTTATCAAGTTATGGATAACGATGCATCGAACGATATCGAGAACATTGGTACTGCAGCATCACGAATAAAGGCCCACGACCATGCTCCACGCACTAGTTCCGCGTCCGGAGTTTTGACCAAGGTACGAGGCAACACTAGTGCGAAACGCCATCCACCTGGGAGCATCAGAGAAGCTGGTGTTCGAAAGACAAGCGGACGAGTTGGGAGTATAGGGAACTCGACAACCAGTCCGGCAGCTGTATCGGCGGTACGAAAAATAAGTGGGATCTGACCCCATCCTCATGGGTCGAGAGACTCTACATACTTCAGTTGATGAGTTATGACAAACACTCCGATTCAGTGGCTTCAGATTCGTTTGGGATACAAAAAAGTCATAACCTTTGGAACATACGTTTCTGTGTCGGGTTTCTCATTGGTAGCAAGCAAGCTTGGAGCATTCGCGAGCGAGCTGTCGCATCTTTGGCTTAGCCATTACGTTTGCATGATCAGCACTTTATGGGCCATTTCCACGCATGACGGCCTCTCTGGCATAGCAGGTTTCGTCTTTGGAGGCGTTTTCTTCTGGATCGCAGGGTCATACTTTGGTTGTGGAGGAGGATACTATATAGTTGTACGTTGCATGGGCATGAGCATGGAATGAGGGCGGAGAGGCATAAGGGGTTCTTATTTTCTAGGCCGGTTTAAATCCTGGCACGACTTCTTTTGTGGATTTGGAATTTGGTGGGCTCGCGATGGGATTTCGGTTACTCTTTCGGTTCGTCGTCAATGGATGATGATGTCCCTGTGTTCAAGCACTACTGTACGGAGTCATGGATACCTCTAGGGTCAGATCGGTTAGACGACTGGCAACTCGAACAATATCACAGCATTTCAGTTGCAGTCCCGGCTTCCAGTGATACCTGAACCTGATTCTTACCGTAAGTTGATGTTCACTTTCGTCCGTCATCGCAGTGCAACAATGTGGCCCCGACTACTCTGGACTGCCCCCTTACTGTGTAGACCGGCCGGGAAGCCTCGTGCAGCCTCCGGAGATGTTGTCCTCTTCCACCGGGTGTCCTCACTCCCAGGGCCGGAAGTCCGCGGCAAGTACCTAAGGTACCTTAACTTTCGACTCAGGCCGCCAGATTTCGAGTTCAGTTCGTTGTTTTCTAGTACCTTACCTACCTCTAGAGCTACAGTACAGTTATCTCGCGAAGCTGAGCCGAGAACTGAACACGGCGATGGTAATGAATGAGTAAGGTAGGTAATACAGTGACGTTCGGGGGCAAGATGCCGTTGATATCTCAGCTCAGCAAGCGCAAATCCCTCCGGCACTGCATCCTTATGAGACTGACTGAACTGAATACCTCTACCGAATTGGCAAGAACTTTTCCATGATACCTAAGGTAGAGGTACCTTACCTTATATTTTGAGTGTCCAGTCCGTCCACCTAAGGGCCGACTGCCCAGCTCAGCTCCCTCCGTGAATGCATCGCGACTTTCTTTCCTTCCTCCTTCCGCAGACGGCACTCTCTACAAGGCAGGTACCTCTACCTCTAGGCGGCATTCTCTGGGCCAGATGCCGTCCGTACACCTCTAGAGGTAAGGTACCTACCTTACCTAGAGTAAGGTACCTTACCTTACTTTTTCCTTATGGTGATGAATCTCTCAGACAAGGGAGCTTGAACACCGAAGTGGCAGGAACTCTTTCGTGCCCTGACCGGGCATGTACACCGGGGGGAAATCTGTTAGAAGGGGTAGTAGAGCGATGAAATTTTGCATACTCCAGGTTCGGCCTTACTAACAGTTGTACATCTGCGTTTTCTTCTGGACCCTTCGCTCCTTCTCTCCTTGAAAGAGTTCGTTTGGATATTACTAAGGTACCTAAATTAGAGGTAGGTTGTGGAGAACGGTTGCTCGACGGTTAGGAAGGCACAACCGTTGCCAGGGAAAGAACGGTTGCTCCACCGTTGATAGCTCACAACGGTTTCTGAGAGAAAAACCATAGAGGTAAGGTACGCTAAGTGTCTTGACAATGTCCTTGACAAACTGGTTCTTTTACTCAAGGCCTCAAAACCTAGAGGTACGGAGACACTGCGCAACTGTTACCAGGAAGATTCTTCGGCATGGACTACACAAATCTGAAATCATCATTGCATCTACTACTTAAGTTCTGACTCGAGTGTTGCCACCGAAAGACCATGCCCTTTGCCTTTGTTGGAGAAAGACACCATGCCAGGTATTGTATGTACCACTCTGAAAGACTTCAAGACAAATCCTCAAAGCGACAGACTGTCCAGAAATATATCCAAATCCCTAAGAAAGTTCCTCCAGAAGCGAGTAAATTAAGTGTAGTGAGCAGCACAGAGTCAATGAGACCGTGTTTGCCTAGAGGTACCCTTACTTGGACAGGTAGGCTGGGAAGGCTGAGGTTGTTGACATTCATGTCGTAGAGGATGGGTTTGATAGTAAACTACCTGCAGGATTTTATTCCGCCACAGATGTCTACTTCGTTTAGTGAACTACACCTTAGCTAAGGTACCTCTACGTATGAGTAGAGGTACCTTAGGTAAGTAGGTAGCATACCTCTACCCAACTCGATCAACCGCGAAAGTCAAACGTCGACGTCGACGTCGACCACATCGCTTTCTTTTCACAAGTTGACGAAAGAAACTCGTGCAGAAACAGAAAAGCCCTTGAAAGAACAATACAATGAATGAGGAGAGCACGCTACTCTACCGAGAATGAAGAACACTACAAGGAATACTTATGGATTACAATGACATGAGGCAACATCCGATCCTTGCCTTCAACCACCAGCCAGGCAGCTAGTAGCTTTATCTTCCGATGGCACATCATAGGAGTCTGAGTTTTCTCCCACCGCATGCCACTTTAGTTCGTACATACTTACCTGCTACCTAAGGTACTGTTGTACTTAGAGGTACTTATCTACAAAGGTCATTTGCTACCCCCAAAGAGCCAACAGTGATAGCCTCAAAAACATTCCTCTTCAGTTTCACTTTCCCAGGTTGTGAATCTGCTGATGTCTGTTCTAAAGGTCTCACAGAGTCAGCCGGACGTCCGTCGTCCTCAGTCAGTCCAGTCTATCACACCGGGAAATGGGCACGATATCTGCTGCTTAGAAACCACTGTACGACACTTCGACGGTCAGTACCCGAACATTCACTTCTCCCCCGCATTCTCCCCGGATTTCTGTACAACTCGAACATATGGGACTGGTCGGGAAGAGCCCGGGGAAGTAAGAGAGCAGCAGCCCCAGGCTAGAGAGACAGACAGCCACGTAGGTAGGCAGGCAGGCAGGTGAACCGGCGAGTACGCGCTGTATAACCCGAGTATCCCATCCGGGTTCGTATCCGAGTCCGCAAAAGATGCATGTCGGCATGATGTAGTTGTTTCGAGTACTTGCCTAGGTACCCTCATGTAAGCCATATGTTCAGGGCCAACAAACATGAATAACTTACAAGTGCGTATTTACAAGACGAGGTGTTGGTATCACGTTCCCTCACGTTCGCAATGTGTTTGTTGGCTTGATCTGGTGGTTGTTAGTGACTGCTTTGGCCTGTCTCGGTGGCACTCATGCCTAGACGTACCGTCCTACAAAGAACTCCACGGTCCGGTTCCTGTTTTAGTTTTACTTCTTCGCTGATTACGATCACGAATACCAGAGCCCGGGGGCCCGTTCTTCAGCAGCCGAGTCAGAACTCAGCTGTAGTTGTAAGTAGCTAAAAAGAGAGAAAGAAGCGAGCACACACCAGCGAGCAAGGTTTGCGGTGAGAATTCCACCCACACGTACTTATACGCTAGAGGTGTAAAGTAAGACGGTGAACCATCAAACTGCATGTTAGTGACGGCGACGGCGGCATCCATCATTAGTATGGTTCGGAAGGAAGCCCCAAGGTATGCATGAGAGGCTTTTCAGTTCCTGAAAACGAAACTCTGGCATGCCATGACCACACCGCCAACATCGATTGTCAAGTGGTGTTATTGTTCACACTGTAGCTCTTGTCTGGCAGTAGCCTGGTGGCGTACGGTCCGTTGACGATATCGGCGGGCCGTTCGGTGTCAAAGTTTGGTACTAAGAAGAAGAGGCAGATGACAGAGATACCAGAATGCAAGTGACAGAGAGGGGGGATTGATCCAGTACCATAGGTTCTCCTCCAGAAGATGTTTTTTTTTTGTCTTTTTGGACCCGACGAGCTCGGATGCTTGGCGATGCCGCCCTCCCTGCGTCTGACAGGCTGTTGGCTCTGTTTGTCTATAGGGCATTTTGATACGTGCGTCTATAGTATTTCTTCTTTTGATTCAGACGTTGTACAACGCATCTATAGATCGTTCGAGGGGTAGTATCAAGAAGGGGGGAAAAAGCAACGAGTGCTTGGTTGCCGTCACAAGCGATATCGGAAAACGTGTTGTTTCCTCTTTGCCCCTCATGCAGTGAACTTACTGATGGGTGACGACGACGATGATGGAGTGGTGTACAACTTTTCGGGCCCAGAGGGCAAGCCCAGCACACACAAAACTCAAGTCATAGGAGTGGCTGGTCGAGGGACGGCAGGAAAATGGTCTTCGCAGCACTCTTGAGCCTACTTACATGGCGATGTTTGCTGGTGGTTGAGCAATGGGCTCTTGCAAGAGACGGTATCCGGTTCTCCGTGAGGATACCGTGCAGGGTTCTCTCGACATGATGGTCGGCATGAGCATAAGGGAAATGTCGAAATCCATACCCGGGCCTTCTCGACTGTTCTTCCAACGAAAGTGCCAGCGGTGTGCTTCTTTCCCCGAGATCTAGGAAGCAGCTATCCGCTAACATACATAGACGCAGTGATGCGCGGATGGTCTGGTGAGCGGTTGGATAGAGACCTCACTTCCGGGATGTGTAGACCCGGACAGGGTCAACAACCGGGCTTCTGGGGAGCAAATGTGATCCTTTGACGGAACAGGTAAGGGGCGGTATGTTGTAGGGCGAGAAGCATGTTACCGACCTGTGTGGCGTGTAATAGTCAGTGTAAGTATGAAGTGTGTATGCTGCAGTGCGGACAACTGAAGACGAGGGTTGGGTGGGTACCTCTGCCTCAACCTGAGGTATGTAGTTGTCCATACAAGCGTCATGTCCTCACCCACCGGCCATGTCCATGAAGTGCGTTGTGTTTGAGCATCGGGACCGAACTCATATAATCTACCACAACGTCCGTACGTAAATTAAGGTAGTCCCCCCTAAGCGAGGCCGAGGGATATCTTGGCCCTCAGCTTTCGGTCCTTGCAACCGCAATTAAAGAACTGTCTCTTCATCATTAATGGCAGACAGACAACACGCGACTCACTCAATAGAGGTAAAGACGGGCCGAGCCTCGCAGCCCGCTTGCCGTACTATAAATCCTCAGGGAGAGCTTTCTTGCCTATCAAACCCAGCATACAGCCCCTCCAGTGCGGGAATTGGCGATTACTATGTGCCACATAGTATGTGGTACGTAATCCGGCTAAAACTGAGACCCCAAAAAAAAAAAAAAAAAAAAAAAAAAAAAAAAAAAAAAAAAAAAAAAAAAAAAGGGGCAGTTTCCCGCGTAGTCTTCACGAGCGAGACATGCCGGAAATGTGAACGTGTCAGAAAATCCGGCGACCGGAGAGCCGAACACTTGCATCATGATTGCGAGAGTAATCCCCGTAGATTCCGCGAGTGATCGGTAGGTAGGAGGTCGTCCCGAGTCCAGGCCGGCCGTCAATGACCCGGGCGGGGGACTAGTAGTAGGTACTATACCTAGGTAAGTAGCTAGTGATATTGTGACCGGTGCTGTGAGAGGGGACCAACTTAACCTGGAAAGAAGAGGGGCGCAAAAATTCAAGAGCCCGGTAGGGCACCGTGTGACGAACCTGAACCTAGGACGCGCGGAAGACTGTTGAGGTGTTGCTGCACTGCCACTGAGTGCATCGAAGAAGGAATCTGGATGCAATGGGCTTTCTGGCGGCCTGGGGACCAGAAGATGGTAGTGTAAAGAACTTGGACTTGAAACTTGAATACGAGGTGCGCTGGATACCTACCTAGTAGGTAGGTTAAGGTACCTCTAGATACAGTAGAGGAGGTAGGTTTTCTCGATACAGCGAGTGTCTAGGAGTAGATTGTAGAGGTATGGTCGGGGTAAGCACTCGCCTCTGGCTCTCGTTGTGAGTGGTCTTTAGTGGAACCACGGCGATCGTCGCTGCCTGCAGATGTTAAGAAACCCTCACGGCCAATTGGTAGGGCTAAGCCGGTAGATGTGGGGCATTGTAACACTTCGGTATAATACGTAACGACTGTCATACATCACGGTACCCGTATTGATGTTGGTTTTCATAACAAACACTTGCACGGTGTGAGAAACAATCGATCAAATCATGCCAAGGACGACTCCAAGCTACCATCAGTTACTCCTACAGTGCTTATCGTTCGATATTAACATGATGTCTGCGCATGTTATGGATAAGGTCAATGCACTCAGTGCCTGACAAGCAGCGGGAGCTAAAGCTTGTGTAACAACACTCCCTGCCTCACATCCAACAACCTGGCTCCTTGCGTTGCTTCTTCTTGGTACTACATCCCATCGTGTGTTGTACAAAGCCCCTGGCAACCGTACCCGCGTGAAGTCCAGGGGAAGCGTATCTTTGTGTGACCATCCTTTGACATTGACTTGTACCTGGGAGCAAAGGAACGATAGCTCTATAAGAAACTGAACTTACAGTAAGAATAAAGACCGGCTTCTTTATTTCTTGTCTCCACCATCACACCACGTTCAGTTGACAACGGTGCAAGTTCACACAAGGGGTTAGGTTTGTGAGGATTCGAGGACGTAGTTATTTCCCCATACGATTGGCCTTGCAGTGGCCTGGGTTTAGTTCCCTCTTGCGGGACCAGTCACCTGAAACTAGCAACTTTTGCTATGGTCCGGGGATCCATATGTGTTGAGACTTAAACTTGATATCGGCGAACAACTATCTTATTGTTCCACTGAGGTTTCCTTGATTCCTGCACAAAAACCGTCCAACGTTTTAAGAAATGTATAAACTGTGTTGAATGCGCGTTTCGCAACACTGTAAGACGAGCACGCGGTGGATTGCCGGGCGTAAGGGAGCTGTTACCCGTTTCCACTCACGCATCATTCTAATGCAACCAAAACCGAACGTATGCATGCTTACTACGCTGCCCCTGCACTCTGCAGACGCCCTTCTGCGTGTCACTGACCCCTGGGGCCCAATGCCCTGGTTAGCAATCATTCTCGGCACCGGGTGATCGTCCCGTCCACGCCCTATCAAAATGCTGCGTTTGAGCTCCGCTTGATCAGATCTCTTGTAGCTCCTCAGACACGAACCACGAAAACAACGTTATTGCTGCCAAGCGGAGATCAAACGTGACATTATCAAATGCGTTTGGGGTTGTAGTGAACGTCTGGGATGGGAAACCAAGATTGCTAGACTGCTGTATTCTCTAACCATGCATATGAGCTGCATAACAGTGACATTTGTAATGACACCCCAACCTGCTCGTCCGGGGCACCCTCTTGGCCTTCAACAACACCAAGGAATAACCCTCGCCCAAAGTGCCAAAGCTAGTGATGCAGATGATTCCAAAAAACTCCCAAAACCACAATATAAGGAGATAGTGTAAAAAGTGGTTAGTGGCTAGAAACACTATTACCCATATCCTCCGCGCTCGTCGACCGATATGATTTTTTCTTGGTTGCAGAAATGACAAAGGAAACGCGTCCATTTGGTACCCCGTGTAATGTAAACGTTTTCATCGGAACCACTGTCACTCAGTTGGGTTGGCGGCGGAGGGGAAAAAAGTATGCGGGCATGGGCTCCAGATGCCAGTGCTTGGTGCCCTTCTTGTGGAAAGCCTCGTCCCACTCTTGGATGAGTTCTTTGGGAATTGGCCACCCATGCTCGCTGCTTCGGAGGCGCATGCGAACCAGATGGCGCTTGGTCGATGGATCCTCTCCGTTCACAAAGCCCTCCCGACGGTGCAGAACGGCCAGATTGTTGATGAAATGGATGTCGCCAGCCTGGGTTTGGATCTCCATCTGAGACGCCTTCGCAATGGCTTCAATGGCATCCAGAGCCTCCACTTGACGGGCAGTCAAGGATGGCAGATGCTGAGGACGGGGATGAGCCTGGTTCCCAAGAAGAGCCGCTCGGCCAAAGTTCATGATGAGCTTTGAATCTTCGTAAAAGATCACCGGACGGCACTGAAAGCGGGGCCTGAGAAGGTTCCACTTCTGTTAATAGTCTTGAAAACATGAAATCGGCCAGTGTGGTGGTCATCACTTACATGGAGAAGGGCCAATCGCTGCGCGCCAAAGTCCGAATCAATTCAGGTCGAGTGGCAGCCAAGACATTGTAGATGGTGTACGCAGAAGCAATGATACACTTGCCCCCAGTAGCGGCTGTGCTCCTCGTCAACCAGCTGACGATATCGCCAGCCTCCTCATTGTGGAAAGTCTGCAACAAAGGATTAGTCAAGCTTGCAATGGTCTGTCACTTGCATTGTTGACTCACTATGGACTTGTTTGAGTGGCGATGATGTTCAGCAGCCTGCTTGGTGCTGTTATCCGCAACAATGTGCACTGTTCAAGATGTCAGCCACAAGGCATGATAAATGCTGCCACTGATGTTTGACTAACCGAGCATGTTCCCGCGCTTGTCTTGACGACCGCGTTGCTCCGCGACGTACGACTGGAGGCCCATGTAGGCCAATGTCAGGTCTTCAACAGAGAAACCTGCGCGATCGAGGCCCCGTATTACACCGAAACCCTTGCCGAAATGGACATCTTGTCCGAGTGCTCTGAGCTTCGAACCGAGCGTGGGCAGCTGGAAGGTATTAGGCTCGACGAGATAACCATCCTGGTCAAGAGCTGTACGCCGTCAGTGTGATGACCAAGGAATCTGAGGGGCAGTACACCTACATTTGTAGTCGGCGATAGCCTGCTTAACCTCGGCCAAGTCAGTCTCGGTCAAACGCAAGATGTACTTGGCTTCATCAGCAAAGTCAGCCCCAGTCCAAGCCAGCTTGGATCTCAGTTCAGACGGAAAGCCGCTAGGAAGAGCTGGGGCTTCGGCATTGGTTGCGGCGGCAAAGGGAAATCCGTTGTTGCCAACGATTGGAGCGATAGCCGCGGCGAGAACGGGCCCAGAAATGACTGAAGACATCGTGCAGGCGGTCGTCTGATAGGTGTAGTGGTTCCTATGTAGCTGCGCCGTGAATGTTAGCAACAGGGATGCCCATTGCATACAACAGCGAGCAACCAGTTGTAGCAACGAAACGGGACAAAAGGTTGCGGCTTAAAATGTACCAAGGCAGGAATATGACTGACAAGTAGTGGGTTGGTGGACGCTGGGCTGTTGGTAGGATATATGAACTTGAGGAAGAACTTGGGTTGTCAAGAGATTTTGGAAAGCTGGAAAGTCACTGCTCAGTTGGAGATGTGAAGTCGGCTGGTCAACAAGATCACAAACGGAAGACCGAGGAGATGTCTGGCCTTTTATCAAAGACCGGACCGACTTGGATGTACGTGACACAGAGCCAGCTCCAGGTCAAACTTGCAGTCCTCTCGCAAGGTCAACGGAAAGGAAACCAGCCCCGACTCGGTCGACCGCGCTAGCGTTTAGGAGCTTGACAGGAGGATTCTCGGAAGTCGAATACGGAAAGAGACACGAGTCTATCCTCATGGCTTCCGTTGACGATGGTGCAGGTATTGTACCGTCAATCAACACGATGCTCTTGCCGACGATATGTTGTGAACCAGAAGGATAAGTGCAGGCCGGTGAAGCTGTCAAGGTCGAATTCATGCCACAAGCACAGTATATCAGTTGTTGTCGAGGTCAAACTTGCCGATACTGGAGACCAGCAGTGGATCTCTTCAGCCGCCGCTAAAAAGAGAGAGAGAAAGAGTCGCTGACAGGGATGCGGGTATGCCCTATAAGTGGAAGGTGTACGGTTCCCTATGCGAGAGGGGCGTGTAAGGTACCTACTGACCATTGGATGTTGATGTCAGTGGACTGGGCATGCGTGGCCGATGAGGTAACCCAAGGAAAGTAAATAGTACTCAACAACATACCGCTTCTACTCACTCAATTTGTTTTTGCTCGAATAGGTCTGGCGGTCCCACATAACCATCTGGGACCACCTGGCGGTCCCGCACTGCCCGATCTGGGTATATAAGCGAGGCGCCGTGCAGCTAAGCGAGGTTGACAGCTCCTGCCACTTGTTCGGCCACGTTTACATGTCCACTTTCAGCGCCCCGAGGTTACAGCGGTGTGCAGATCGCTTGCAGCTGGGCGCCCGCTTTACTATGTAAGGCCTAGTCTGGAAACGAGTAAAAACAAATTGAGTGAGTAGAAGCAGTAGAGCTTAGACAGGACAGAAGCCTGAATGTAACTTCTTGTTTCAACAGCCCAGAACGGGACGCAACAATACCCCTGTGAAAACCCAGAGCCATGGTTGGGGACATTGCGGGACAACGGGGAAAGCCCTACAGGTTGAGGTCGGAAGTGGCGTACCATCCCCGGTCCGGGGCCATCATAGGATGGTCGGTGGTGACATGGCACCTGCCTGTCTGGCATCCACGGTAACGGAAAGGGCCAAGCTCAGCTGGAAAGAGCAGGCGGCACCGGATAGGAATTACATGGGTTTGAGGTTTGTTGTAAGGTAGCTGTAGCAAGCATTCCCAGAAAGTCAAAAGAAAGAACAGGGGAACAATACATGTTGACAAGGTGACTAAAGCACTCGAGGCTGGTGTGTAGCCCGAACCGGGGACCGTAGAGGAACCGGCCGTATCGGGTCTGAGGCCCACTTTTAGTAATCACGTGTTTTCGATCATTCGGCAGGTATTGAACTAGAGATTTAGGATTCCCTATTTCTCTTTTTTTCCTTTTCTAAATTAGGCCGAAATTAACAATTGCACTCTACCATTTCTCAGGTCTCTCCCAGGGCAACACACAATATAGGAATACCACTTTTTCCAACTCAATTTGTTTTTACTCGATTTCAAGCTAACACTTTTACAGTATGGTGAGCCCAGATTTGCAAACCAGCTGTATGCCCGCTATAACCTCTGGGCGCTTAAAGTGGGTACTATAACGTAGCTAGACAAGGGGTGCCAGTTCCTTAGCAAAAGAGGGGGTTTTGGTGATAGCTAACCTCTTGATTCCTATTCATTTTACGTTTTTATCCTTCTTTTTATCAATACTAGTATTAATACTAGTTATAAAACGACGATATTTTCAGACTTTCCCTACGAAATTATAATTTGTATCGACTTTAGGCTTATCGATATCGTTTATATATAAAATTTTATATAATCTATATTGTTAGCTGGATTTAATTTCATTCTATAGATATAATAAAAATTTTTGAGGATACTAGAGTTTTTATTGTGAATAATAAATATAATATCGTTTATTATACCCCCTCCTCTTAGAATTTTATATATATTATTAGGCTTTCCTTCGAAAAGGACGGTTGGTATTTCGGCTAGGTTAAAGAGTAGTATAGAAAAATAGTTAAAAAATATATGTTAGATAATAATTATTTAGTTAAATACTTTATTAAGTTGAGAGGGAGGCGTTAGTAGAAGGATAATAAGGAATAGTAGGAAGGCGTTACTTTTATATAGGTAAATAAATTGATTATTATTAAAAATAACGACGATGAAGTTGGGATAGTAATATTGGGGTCTGGGCCGGCGCCGGAGCCGAAGCCGAAAAGGGATATTGGGATTTTCTTATACGACAATAGTGAGGACGACGAATTTTAAAAGGGATTAATATTGATAATAATATTAAATTAATTGAAAAGGCGTTATTAAGTTTCCTTTTCCTTCTATTTTAATTTTGAAATTAACTTCTTTATTATTAATCTTTATATTAGTTGTAATAAGAGTTTCTTTATCGGCTATTTATAATTTGGTAATTAATTCAATCCTTTTTAATTTATTGAAACCGGGTATCCACCTTCTTTTATAAAAGGATTTTAATTGGGCAATTATTAAATCCTTATATTATATACCTAGTTCGTTAATAGCGGCTTTTTATAATAGTTTTAATTTGAAATAGTTGGTAATAACTTCATTATTATCGGCTTCTTTAAATTTAGAAAAGTCGATTTCCCTTTAATTAATACCCTTTATCCTAATTTTCTAATCTTTTAAATTATTAGGGTAAATAGAAAAATTATAGTCGACGAACAATTTAATTATTAAATTAGGATTCTTTTTGGTTATCCAGTCGATAACCTATATTATAAAGTGTATAAATATAATCCTTTTCTTAAACGGTATTTATTTACCGATATTTCCTTCGCTAAGGGCCTTTTATTCTATAATATATTTTTTAGAGATTTCGCTAAAGTAGGCTTTAATAGATTTATTAATATAGGTATTAAAGGGTTGTAATAATAGGGTAAGGCTATTTAGAATTAAAGTTCGATTAATGCTATATTTATTTAAGGTATTAAAAATATTTTTTATTTTATAAAATTTAGCGGTATTTATAATAAGAAGGCTTTTATCGTTATTAATACCTATAATAAATATTAATTTTTTATTAATCTATTTAACTATTAATTTTTCGTTATTATAAGCCGTTTCGTTAAATTCAACCGTAATACTTAAATAATATACGTTAATTTTATTTGTATAAAAGGGCGTTAAGAAAAAACGAAAATAAACTTAGGGAAAATGAAAATAAGCTTAGGGAAAAAGAAAATAAGCTTGAGAAAGAAAAAAGGAATTTGGGAAAGAAAAAAGGTAAATATCACAGGGTTAGGCTTGTGATGTGCTATACTGCACTGACTGCACATATGCCACAACCAGAGCCTTAGAGCTCTGTCCTCGCATATGTCATCGTTACGTACAGCCTTACGTACCCGCGTACGGTCTAGCCTATAGGGCTCTCGCCCATATAACTAGACCTCCGCGCACACTTCCTTCTCTCCTCCCTTCTCCTCATACAACAATATATATCGTACCCTACCCATAATAATACCCTTTCGCCCCGTAATAATTTATTATATTTATTATTATACTACGTACGCTCACTATTATAAGAGGAAGATTACTCGTATTTCAATTGTAGTAATTAATTAATTAAGATTCGACCCTACGCGTTCCCAATTCTAATTGCGAATTTAGCTATTAAACTAAATAAAATACTAAACCGAATATTGTTAATTAAAATCGCTCTTACTCTCTTTCTCTCCTTTATACTTATTAAAGTATATTTAATTTAATAATTAATATCCAATTCTATCGCTCCCCGAACCCAACCCGTAACTGACAACTTCATTACTATTATAATTATTAATACTATTGTAATAACTACTAGTTTAGTATACTAAAATAATTTAATAATTTTCGTTTAAATGTTTAAAGGCTTCTATTATTAAACGATTAAAATTTTAATCCCTATCTCTCAAGCGTACAATTTCACTAACCTTTCCGTTTTTCAAACCTTCTTCTCCGCTTTCTATCGCCTACTCTATAATAATATAATCGTAATTAGAACCGACGCTCGTAAATTTAAAGAAGACTTCATCGCAATTAAAAAGGAAATCGTTTATTTATATACTCGTATTAAAAATCTTAATTATAAAATCGCCTACAAAAAGAATAATATCGCAACTATCTATACCTAATACTTACTCGCTGTTTAAACTAATATAAAGGATTATTAAAATTAAATTAAATTGTTCTATAAATAAATCGCCGCTTTTAAAAAAGAATTTAATAATTTCCGTACAATATCCGTAGCTACTTTCCAATCTTAAAAGGACTATTACCAAAAAATCCTTTTTAACCTTCGTATTTAATTCCTAAAAATAGCCCGGTTCCCCCCTCCCTTAATTTAACCCCTTTACTTCCCAACGTATTTAATAATCCTAATAATAATAATAATATAATAAGTATTAATAAGGACGGTAGCGGCTATAAGTCGGTATTATATATTATAATTACCCCCGCTTTTAATAATAAAAGATCGTTAATCGAACGTACTATTAAATATTACGCTTAATATATATATATATAATTTATTTAAATAAATAAGCCTAAAATTTTTACCGACGAACGCCCTAAATTTTCCTTTATCGCTTATTCTATCGAAGGTATCCCTATTACAGGATTACCTGTAATGGCACTGGGTACTACATGGTCGAGTCTATTGGCCATTAGCCAATAGGACCGCATGCACGCACTAGTAGACCTCGGTCCCGGATCTAGGGTACGGCACAGCCTGCCCTATATTTAGACCGCACTCCTCCCTCCTCCTTCTTTCCTTCCTCGTATAATTACGTTTATCCTACCTCACCCCTAACGGTATTGCCCCGTAATAATTAATTATACTTTTCTATTATGCTACGCGCGTATACCTTAAGATAAGTTTATCGCCGCCGTCGTAAGTATCTCCGACGAGCCTACGATTAAAATTAAAATCCGTCGTACAGCGACTACACCTCTCTTTTGTCGCACTACGATCATACTTCTTTTTCATCGTATCGCAATTAATTATAAGGTAATTAATAAATTCCGTTTACGCTATAAGGTAGTAAGTAAGTATATTAATTAAATTAATTACTATAAATATCGGCCCCCGTTATTAATTTCGACGTCGCTATTTTTATAATTAACGCCATCGTCGGTTCTAAGTACGAATAACTTTTTAAAAATATTACCGAATCCTTTAACAGCGCCGCTTCTTAGCGTTTAAGTAATTTAATTGTAGAAGAGATCCTTAATACCACTTTTAAATTTGTTTAATACGCTACTTTCCCTTATATTATTATTATTTTCGTATAATTAATTTACGCGGACCTTATTTAAATTACTATATTCGCTAGCGCTGCTCAAAATTCCCTAAAAGCTGCTTACTAATAAATTATAATTTAAAATAATATTATTATTACCCTTTAATAAGAAGTTCTCTAATTAAAATATAATTTTATTACTTTTAGCGAAGTTAATATTAAATTTAAGAAGATTGCCGAGATTTAAATTAAAGTCCTTAAGAAAGCCGTTCGCAATAAAATTACTCCGCCCGCTTCTATTCCCGCCTTTAATTCTAATAATAAAATTACTATAGTTACCCCGAAGATCCGTATAAATAAGGACCCTGCTATTTATACCGGTAAGGATACTTCTACTATTAAATATACCGAAGTTTTTTAAAATTAGTATAATAAAATCCAATTGTACTAGTTTTAAAACGCTTAATAGTTCGATTAGGATAAGCGTTATAAATTTATATAAATCCTTTCGTATTTTGGAAGTAACGCTTTTAAAATTCTATTACTATATATAATATTTATTATTAAAGAGGAAGATCCGATTAAATAGAAGTAAGAGAATACGGAGGCCCTCTTTACTTATTTCGGTATTAAATATAACCGTATAAACCTTACCCTCGAAGTACGTTACGATTTCGAATTATTAAAAATAATTAAGGGTACGAAATAATTTAATTTCGAAAATAAATTTATTATTATCGTTAATAAATGTAATTTCGACGATACTATAAAGATTTATTATTTAAAAATAAAAGTTACGAATAAAATCCGTAATATTATCGCCTATTAATAAGATACTTTAATTTATAACGACTTTAATAGATAGTTTACCCTCTATTGTAAATTCGTTATTAATTTAGAAGAGTACGATTAGTATAATAAGATTAATATTTACTTTAAAAATAATAATAGAAGAATTAATAATGGTAGTAGTACCGCCGCCCCTGAACGTACTATTAACTAGGGTAGTACCGCTATAGATTTCAACGTTATAAACGCTTTTAACGTTTAATTATCTCGTATAATTAATAAAGCGGTCTTCGATTACTGTATATAAAATAGTTTTTATAAGTATTATATTAACTTTAATTATTACGTTTATAAGTATTATAATAGTATTAATACCGGTATCCCTAAGGAATAGAGGGAGTACGACCGTTGTAACCGTCGTAGTAGAAGTAATAATAATAATAATTGTAATAGACCCGTTATAAATTAGATTAATTATAGTAATAATAGTAATAACGGTATTCGCGTTAACATTATCGCTACCGGTAAACCCGCCGCTCTTGCTATACTCCTTATTCTAATTCTTATTTAATTTACGGAATACGGCGTAGGAAATGTGCCGCCTCTTTACTAAGTCGCTTAGAGAAGCCTTCGTTTATAATAATAATAAAAGAAGAGGTAAATAATTTAGCAGATTTAAAAATAGTTCAATTTAAGAATTTAAATTTAAATAGCTATAATAATAATTCTATCCTTTTTTTTACTTAAATTATCTATAGATTGTGTTATTAATAAAGTAAATATACTGTTCTAATTAATAGTAGATATTCTGCTCTTACTTTTATTAATTGCGGTTTTATTACCTACTATACTATCCCGTTATTAAAATTCCTTAAATTAAAGGCTTTATATTTAGTAAACGGTATATTTAAGGACTTTATTACTTATTATTACGAAGTTTAACTACGGATCGGTTACTATATAAAAATGATTATTATATTAGCCTACGATTTAGCCGACGATTATTTTATTATTTTAAATATATTATAGTTTAAATTTTATAACTTTATAATATTATAGTTAAATAATATCGTTACTTTTATTAATTACTATATAGACCGCTACCTTCCCGCTAACCTTCTACCTTCTTTATAGTACGTATTTAAAATTTAGAAGTATATTTATACGCGTTATTATAAAATTATATAAAGTATAACCGAAGTAATCGGCTTTAATACCCTAATTGCGGACCCCGTTCCCGCTACTGTTAAAGATAATATTGCCCTAGATCCCGCTTTAATTGCGGATACTATTACCGAAGCTCCTAAGTGGATTAAGCTTACTATTTATTATATTATAGCCGGCTAGCGAAGATCCGACCCTTATTATTATATTGTAGTATGTAAAATGTATTTTTCAAACGAATTAATTAACCCCGTAAATATTAAAAATATAACGGCCGCTAATTTTAATTGGCTATATAAAAAGTATTATTTATATATATTTTATATTTTGTACGTAGAATTCTATAAGATTTTAGAAGAGGCTAAGGCGGAGGAAACTTAGGTTAAAGAGGTAGAGGGGGGCGCCCTAGAGTTTAAGAAGTATAAAAATAATAAAGGCGTTATTAATAGAGGGGTAAGGATAGGAATTGAATATAATTACGATATACCCGCCGGATTAGCGAACTTTACTCTAGAGATAGAATAAGAGATTTAGGATAGTAATAGCGCTAAATATAAAAAATTATTAAATAAACGTTATTATTTATAAATTAATATTTACGCTAGTAAAGGATTTAAAATAATTATCCGGGTAATAAAGATTATTAAATATATTTATTGAGAATGTCTTTTCGCACCGTCATAAATGTCTTCCGGCACCGTAATTAAAAAAGGCTTTTAGAGGTAACTCAGCCAAATCAAGGCCGTAGCATATAAAAAGTACATCGGAATTTTTATTTATTTTTCTTGAATAATATGATGTGTTGGGCGTATTTAGGCGCCCTCTATAGCCCTTAGTATACAATAAAAGAAGAAAAAACTATTCATTTACTTTAAAATTAGAATATTTGAATTGAGTCTTTCCTTTAGATGAATATATTTATAGCAACTAGACTATAAAATAGAGTAGAAAATTACGAAAATTCTAATATTATTTTTATACTGATAACTTCTTGTTTGGTAAAGTTATACTTAGTGGTATTTTTGATAACGGTGCCGGAAGACATTTATGACGGTGCGAAAAGACATTCTCTATTTTAATAGTAACGTAAACGAAAATTTCGAACGATATAAAATTATTAAGTTCGTTATTAGTATTATAGAAGAAAATATAATTAAATTTTACGAAAAGGCTAATAAGCTACCTAAGACCGACGCCTAAATTAAAGAAAAGTTTTTTAAATAATATTAGAATTACTTTAACGTTTTTAAATTTTGTAATACTATAGTCTTACTTTCTTACCGCTTTTATAATTTTAAGATCGAATTCCGCCCGGGAAAATAAGCGCCCTATATAAAATTGAAGGTATTTAACCCTAACGAATTAAATATAATTAAGAAATAGATTAATAAGAATTTTTATAACGGGTTTATTTATCCTTCGTAATTAAAGGCCGCTTCCTAAATCCTATTAATATAAAAATTAAGCGGAGGTATTAGAATTTACGTAAATTATAGAGGGATTAATAACGTTACTTTTAAAAGCCGTTACTTATTCCCTTTAATTAAAGAAATTTTTAACGCTATTTATAAAATAAAAATTTTTACTAAATTAAATATTATCGCCGCTTTCAACTATATTCGTATTGTAGAAGGGTATAAATAACTAATAGCGTTTATTACCCGCTTTAGCCTATTTAAATTATTTATTTACCTATTTGGCCTATAAGGAATATTTAATATATTTTAAAATTATATTAACGATATTTTATATAATATTTTAAATATTTATATAATTGTTTACCTAAATAATATCTTTATCTTTTTGGATAACGAAGAAGAATATTAGAAGTACGTAAATAATGTTTTTACCCGTTTAAAAAAGGCTAGCCTATAAATTAATATTAATAAGTGCGAATTTTATATTAAAAAAACTAAATATTTTAAATTAATTATTATATTAAGCGGTATTAAAATAGATTTAACGAAGGTTAAGGCTATTATAAATTAATAATTTCCGATATTAAAGAAACTTTTATAGAGTTTTTTAGGATTTGCTAACTTTTATTATCGTTTTATTAAAGGCTTTTTAATAATAGTAATACTATTATACGACTTTACGAAGAAAAATGTAGAATAGGTATAAATTATAATATAGTAGTCCGCTTTCGAAACTTTGAAGGCCGTATTTACTAGCGGACTAACTTTATAAATTTACAATTAATTTAAAAAAACGGTCGTAGAGACCGATACTTCAAATTAAATTTTTAGAAGCACCCTTTCCTAATATGGTAATAATAGCGAACTCTACCCAATTGCGTACTTTTTGGTATAATATTCAATAATGGAATATAATTATAATATTTATAATAAAAAATTCCTCGCTATTATTAAAGCCCTAGAAGAGTAGCGTTTAAAATTAGAAAGCGCTTAATAACCTTTTAATATTATTATAGATTATAAGAATTTAAAGACTTTTACAACAAATAAGTAGTATATACCCTACTATATACGGTAATTATAATTCCTATTATAATTTAATTTCTTAATCCTATATACGCTAGGGTTACGAAATTTCCGCCCTGATATACTAAATAGGAAGTTAAAAAATATATTTCGGAATATAAATAATTATCGCTTAAAAGTAAGAAACTATAAATTTATCGATTTTACCCGCTTTAAAAAAGGGTATTTCTCTTTATCGGCTATAACGACTAGTAATAATTTCGATTTCAATAAAGAAGTATTCCTATTATCCCTAAATACTTTAAAAGAATTAGATAAATTAATTAACGATATTATTAACGAGAATTATAATTAATTAACTTTAATATAAGAGGCCGTTCATTATTTGAAGGATTTAAATTGTATTAAATAGCGCCCCTATATTAGGAAGAAATTTAAAGTCGCTTTCGCCGAATACTTTACGGCGGGAGGTAAGGTTTATTATAAAAGGAGGGTATTTATCGACCTTAATAATACCGCTACTTATTTATAATTTATTTACCGCGCCTATTTATTACTAACGGCCGGTTATTTAGGCAAAGATAAAATATAGGTATAAATAAACGAATATTAATATTAGTTAAGTATAGTAGAAGCTGTTCGAATTTACTATAAAGGTTACCTAATATATTTAAAAATAAAAATATTACGACGAGTTAAAGTAGGCTACTTTAAACCTATATTTATAGCCTACGTACTATAAACAAATATTTTAGTTAATTATATTTCTCCGTTACTAAAAAACTTATATTTAAGCTAGAAATTCAAATATATTATTATCGTTGTAAACCGTTTAATAAAAATACGTTACTATATCCTAACCGTTATTATAGAAGCGGAAGAATTAGTGGACCGTTTTATTAATTATATTTATACCCTTTATAATTTATTTAATACCGTTATTTCTAACTGTAGTTTATAATTTATCTCTCTCTTCTAGTCTATTATTTATAAACGCCTAATTATTAAGAAGTTATTAAATTCCGCTTTCTACCTTTAAATAAATACTTAAATAAAATATATTAATATAAAAATTGAATAATATTTACATATTTTCGTTAATTAAGTATAAATAGACTAAATATAATAATTATTATTAATGGAATTCGTAAATAATAATATAGTATCCGAAACTATAAATATAACCCCCTTCTTTATTAATTACGGTTTCTACTCCCGTATAGGCATCGAACCTACAGCGGTTGTACCGTTAAAAAGTTTCTCGCTAGTATAATAAAAGGAATATTTAAAGGTTAGCGAATTATTCGTTCGTTTTAAAGCTATATAAAATTACGTATATACTTCTACGAAGAAGGTATAAGACCGATACGAAGTTAACGCTAACGAGAATCGGTCTAATATATTAAAATATTATGCGGGTAATTTTGTTATATTTAATACAATTAATTTTAATAACGGTAGGCCGTATAATAAGCTTTACTTATAATAGGAAAGCCCTTTTAAAATAAATTAAGTATAATCCTATATTATTAAACTTATTTTACCCGCTAATATAAAGTGTTCGTTAATATTCTACGTTTCTATAGTAAAATTTTACTATAAAGGCCTCTTTAATTAAACCAACCTATAAAGCGACGTACGAACTAACGAAGGTAGGGTTATAATTAAAATAAATAATTATAAAGAAGTAGTAAAGTAAGAGTTTAATAAACTTTTAAATTACTTCCAGCGGGGAAGTAATTATTATTAATTCTATATTATAAAGTAGAAATATTATAACCCTACTAGCGAGCCTTTCGATAACGTTAAGGGGGTAAGGGATTCCGTTATTACGTTTTACTATAATTATTTAAATACCCCTATCCTGCTAGCGGTTTAGAGTTAATTAGAAATTAAAATTATATTTCGAGAGCGGAGGGCCCTAGTACTTTAAATACGCTATATAGCGTTGCCCGCCTTAGTACTACCCCTAAAACGCTCTAAACATATTGCCGATTTAAAGGAATAAATTAATACCGCTATAGTAAATATTATAGCTAGCCGGGAAGTACGAAGGCCCGCGATCGAAATTATAAACCGGGAGCTAGAACCCTTATCCGAAGAGGATGTAAAAAAAATAAACGAATTCTTTTATAAAGTATTTAGGAAACTAGCGGAAGTTTAGTAGGGTAAGCGGCTACTAATAAGGAACGTAGAAGAACGATTGGAAGTTAGGACGTACTAGTAGGGTAATAATAACGTTATTTAGGTACGGCTTATAAGCGTTGAATTACGGGTCGAGGAGTTGGAATAAGGGATAATCTATCGTTTTATATATATATACTAAATAGATCGTTTGAAGCTTTATAAGCTTCTTTTGCAGGGAGGTAATATTATAAGATTACCTATAATAGCACTAAGTACTATATAGTCGAGTCTATTGGCTATTGGCTAATAGGACCGCATATACGCATTAGTGGACCTCGGTCCCGGATTTAGGGCACGGTATAGCCTGCCCTATATCCAGACCGCACTCCTCCCTCCTCCTTCTTTCCTTCCTCGTACAACTACGTTTATCCTACCTCACCCCCAACGGTGTTGCCCCGTGATAATCCCGTTCGAAGCTATCGAAACCGAATTAAATAAGGCTATCCTTGGCGAACCCTACAAATAGGCTACAACCTTCGAATTAATTAATAAATTAAATAAAAAGTACGATAATATTAATATCGTCGTCGAATCCCGCCGCGCCCTCAAAAACTTTAAAATATTTAAAAATATAAAATAGACCGACTTTAAAAAAAAGTTCGTTACACTCGTTAATAAATATAAATTTAATAATAATATAAAAATCTATTACCTCCGTTAAAAAATTAACGACTGTATTCGCTTCGCCCTTTCCTACTAATATCCCCAGCCTGCCGATAATAAATTTAATAAATAATTTAAAACCGTTCGTAACTTCGCTAAAGTATTAGAAAATAAGGACTAACGTAAAAAATAGACTAACCCATTCTACAAAACTAATACAACCAACGCCTCCGCTCTTACCAATCGCTCTAGCACTTCTATAACCGAAATAACTATTAACTAAAGCGGCGACGCAATAAATCTTAACGCTATAACCGAAACAAATATCCAAATATTTCGTATAATCGAAACTAGCGTTTTTAAATATCGTATAAAAACAAATATTTATACCTACTACGGAAAGCCCGGCTATTACTCTACTAATTATCGCGCCCGCATCAACTTCAAAAAGGAAATCAAGCCCCGCAATAACTGTAACAAAGGCCACAGCAGCAACGCTAGCAATACTAGCAACGGTAGCAACAACCGCAATAATAGCAGCAACAATAGAGGCAACGGCAACTACAATAATAATAACGATAATAATAATAGCGGCGGTAACAATAACGGTAGTACCCAACAGCAGCCCGCCCAGGGCCAGCATAGCTATAAATAATAGCGCCCCAACTATAATAGTAGTTACTACGTCAATGCTATAAACCCCAGCGCTCCAACTCCCGGTACCCCGGCCCCCGGCTACTACAATCCTATTCCCGCTTATCAGCCCGGCTTTATCGGCCCAATTATAAATAACGAAAATAATTCCATCTCAGGCCAGGGAAATATACAACCTCCCAGCTAAATCGCGCTTAGAGGCACGAGTCCAACGGACATAGAGGAGACAACGGAACCGTCCCTATACGGTTAGATATTATCAAGATAAATAAATCTTCAGTAGATAGCCGTTACAAACACCCTAATTCATTAAGTCTTTCCATCCATTTATCCTGCGGACCGCGTAAACTGCACTGCACTGCTCTTGTTAATAGCGGATGCACGTGCCCTCTCGCCCCGTGATAGTAAAAGTCCTAATTTTTCCCGGCTTCTACCTTTTTTTTCTCTTTTTTCTTCCTATATATATATATAGTATTGCATTAATTTGCCCGCTTCGATTCGGATTACCTATTTATCTACGGGTAGTAAATAATACGGTATTAGTATTTAGTTTGGGACTTATACGCGATTTACAGTTTAGAGGCGTAATAAAGAGGTAGAAGAAAAAGAAAAGAAAAAAAGTAAAAATTCTTATATACGTATAATATTGCGTTGATCTACCCTCTTTAATTTGGGTTTTACCTATTTACTTGCGGGTAGTAGGATAACGCGGCTTCAGTTTAGTGTAGGACTTATACGCAATTTACGGTTTAAAGGCGTAATATAAGGAAAGAAAAAAAGAAAAAAGATAAAAGAAAAAGATAAAAGATAAAAGAAAAAGATAAAAAATAAAAAAAAAGATAAAAGATAGAAAGAAATATTTAATATATTTTTCGTAATCTTTCTTTTAGTAAAGTTTGACGTACTTTTAAAAATCAATTTGGGTTTCAATTACTAAACCCTATTTATAAAGATATATAGGATAAAAGTAGTTTGCCGTTTATTTTAGCCGCTTCGGTCAGTTTTACCTATAATAATATTATTACTTCTAATATCGTATGTAGTACTTTTAATAAATTCGAAAAGTATAGGAGTTTTATTAAAGTTAATAATAAAATTTTTAGCTACTTAATTAAAAGAGGGGAAATTAATTAATAATAAAGATAATAATAATTATATAAAAAGAGTATAAATTGTTTATTTTGCGGGGGGTTAGCGGGCTATATATTAGATAGGTAATATTTATAGTTATAGGCTAGGTAATATTTCGTTAAATAAATTTAAGGAAATTAATAATTAGACGAAGATAATTTTCCAATATTTTTGAAAATTATTATATAATCCAACGAAGGGAAATATTATAGTAGCGTATAAATTTTTTAAATTAATTAGTTAAGAATATAAATTCTGATTTAGAGCGTTTTATTAATTTATAGAAAGTGTTTTTGGCCGTTAATTTAAATTAATTAATGCGTACAATTTCGCCTAATTTATATTTATTAAAAAAGTTAGTGAAAATTTTCTTTTCTATATTTAGTTATTTCGGTTAGAAAGGAAAGGGAATACTATAAATAATTTTATTTTTATACTACTATTAATATTAAATAGTCGTATATAGGATTTTAAAATAGATTATTACTTGTAAGGGTGCAGTAGAGCGATACGCAGGTGCTGGCCAGAAGGTAATTTATTAAGGTTCTACGAGGGGAAAAGGGGAGAAGGACTAGCCCGTAGGGCGGTCTAGCTACCTATCTTTTTATAGCCGTATGCCGTACGTAGATGCCTAACTGCCTAAAGTAGTATAATAGGGGTTGGAGGAGCCCCGAGGGTATTCGAAGGGCGTACCGGCTTACTATACTAATATTAGTCTAACTAACTGTATACCAAATATTAATACTAAACGCCAAACCTATAATATTAACCCCCCCCTTCTCCCCTACAAACACGTCGCGTAAGCTATACTTATTATTTATATTAACTAAATCTCACCCCCCTTCTAAACTTACTCTCTTTCTTTCTTATTCCCTATTAATAATTATAATTATAGCGTTAATATACCCTTGCCCAAATATCCTTCCCTACCTAATATTTTATTACCCTTATTATTAATCTTTCGCTATTTCCTAATTATCTTTAGAATTTAAAACCCGTTATTCTAATTTACTCCTACTAATTAATATACTTTCTAATTTATCTCCTAATTTTAACCCTTTTAAGCTCCGCCCTATTACGCCCGCGCCCTATATACCTAAAATAATTATTACCGTACCGCCGCCGTCTAATACTAGGAAGTCCGCCCGCGCTACTATTATTAAAATAATACCGTAGTAGTATTCTAAATATATAAACGTTAGGGACGCTAATACTTATATATTTATAAAAGGCCGGGATTATTATACGCCCTACTTCAAAATTAAACAGGCCGATATTTATTATACTTAGCTCCTTACTATCTAAGAACGGTATACCGCCTAATTAGTACGTAATTACCCCGTTAATAAAAGTATTACAACGGAAATTTATAATCTTTTCCGGAAGATGGTAATAATTGCCCGCTACTTTAATAAATTAAAGAAAAATAATTTAACTATTAAATAAATAACCCTATAATTCTAAATATATTTATATTTATATTTCCTAAAGATGCTGCCTATAAAGTATTTAATTACTCCGCGGGGGTCGAACTGCTTACTACCGCTACTCTAATCGCCGCTGTAGTATTTTTAATTGCAATCCCGGCGAATTTTAAATTTACGCCCTCTATTACCTTAATAGAAGTATAATAAATTTTAAATAAATTAGGGGAAGAGCTTCGCTCCCTCTATACCGATTAAAATAGTTAAGCCGGTTCTTAAGCCTTCGTTTTCGCTAAATTCTCCCGTACTAATTATAAGGCTGCTACTACTACTAGGGCTACTGCCGCCGACGCTACCGCCGACGCTAAGATTGCCGCCGTTGTTACCGAAAGTACTATTACCGCCGCTCTAAATACCGTTACTAGTATTAATACTACCGTTTCCGGGTTCGAATTCCGTCTTTCTAAATTCAATTCCTAATTTAATACTATCCGTACTAATATTACAGTATTAAATACCTATACTACTAGGTTCGAATCTTAATATACTATCGCCCGGTCGACTTTCGGCTAAATTTTAATTCGCTTCGATAAATTAGAGGGGAAAGAAAAGGAGAGGGAAAGGAAAGAGTATAGGGTAATAGAAATAGAGGGGGAAAATAATATTAATAATTTAAGGCTCGATATTCGTATTCGGTTAGTAAAATTGTTTAGGGGTATAATTAGGGGTATTAATATTATTACTATTAAGTTGGAGGAGGAGATAGGGGTAGGGTAGGGGATAAAGGAATTAGAGGAGGAATTCGAAAAGACTGAAAAGAAGGAAAAGACTAAGAAAAGAATTCGTTTTACTAATATAAATAAAGAGGAAGAGGCTAAGGAAATTCTTACTAAAAAGAAGAAAAGACTTATTTACTAAATTAAAAAGCCTTCGTCCTCTATATTCCGGGTATTAGAAAACCTTAATAATATTATAAAGCCGGATTTTAATTCGCTTATCCTAAGGGAAACCCTTTAATTAATTTATTTCGTTTAATTTTTATACCTTTTTACTAATACCGCTAATATTAATTAATCTCCCCTCTATTTAACTTTAACCCTTATAAATTAATTTATTAGCCTATTATTAACTCGAATATTTCCGTATTTCTATTCAAAAGTTTCAAGCGCTTCGGATTCTATAAAATTTTTTAAGGGGTACTACGAAAATTTATAATACCCTACCTACTTAATAAGAACCTTCCTATTTATTAATAAACTATTTATATATAATATTTCTTTTATAAAATATTCTTCTTCGCCCTCTATTAAAATAAGTAAGGGTTAATAATCTATAGTAATTTACCCTAATAAAGGGTCGTCTATAACCCTCTAGAGGAGATTAATATAAAAAATATTATAAACGTTATTCAGTAAACCGGTAAATTCTACGACTAACGGGGAAAGGATTCGAAAAATAGTATACTTAATATATAATTAATTAAATTTCTTTTTAAATTTAAAAGAGGCGTAATTCTTAAAATTCAATTATACTTTATCGCCAATTTAAAAACGTTCAACAGGTCGGTAAGTACGGTTAATATATTTCTCCTACTTTTAGGCCGCTACGGCTATAATAATTTAATAAATATCTATAATTTATAATAATTTTTCGACGAATTATTAAGCCTAAATATCTGCTAAGATACGAAAATTTCTAACCGATTCGGGGGTAATTAATACTAGAGTTTTAAAATTATAACCGTATACTATAAAAAAGAGGGATATATTAATAAACGTATTAATACGATTATTAATTGCTAATTAAGCTATTAGGCACTATTTATATTAATTATTTTAAGCCTAATTAATATATACTTAAAAAGGCTTAAACTTTTTAATTTATCCTTTCGGAACTACTATCGGTCTAAAGGTAATAAACTATACTTAATAACTATTTAATACCTAAGAATTCGTAGAATCTTTTTTAAAACTATCTAGTCTAATTAAAACCCCGGTCGCTAACGATTAACCGTAACTAACTATAATACTAAACGAAGTAAATTAAAAACTTTTCGGCGTACGTTTTTATATTTATCGATAATATAAATTCTAAGATAACATTCTTATTAAGGCGGTCTATAATAATTAGGAGGCAAATATTACCTCCTAATAAAGGAAAGTTAGTAATAAAGTCTATTTAAATATTCCGGAAAAATTAATCTAAAATAAGTAGAAATTATAGGAGCCCCCTCCGCTAATTTCTTTAATACTTAACCGAATTGTAAATATAGTAATTATAAAGAAATTATTATATATATATATTTAATAACGGCTAATAAAAGTACCGAATAAGAATTATTATAATATTTATTCTTCTTAAGTACCCGAAGGCCTAAGAATCGTATATAATTTAAATAATCTTAGTATAGAAGGTATTAAATTTTCTATTGGAATTAGAAAATTATATAGCTTCGGACTTAATCGCTATTAAATTCCTAGGGATTTAGAATTTATTTTTATACCGAAGTCTACTTTTATTGTCTATTAAATAGTTTACAATTTAAAACTTTAATTTTATAAAGGAGAAGTCCTATTCGTTATTTTTAACCGCCTAAAATATTTATTAATAGAAAGAATCCTTTATAATAATAATATTTTAAAAATATTATAAATCCGGATCTTCGAATATTTATACTCCCTTCCTTATTTCTAAACGCCGTTATATCCCTATTTATCACGGGGTTAGCCTATATTGCATGTGCTGGTAACAGTAGCTCTCTGAGACTACTGTCACCATTTCGGTTAATTGGCTGCGGCCTCCCGCCATAGACTTACTAGTTTATAGCTCGAGTCCTATAAAGCCTATCTCCCGAGCGTACCTCTATACTTCTCTTCCTTTCCTCTCCTCGTACAATTACGTATATTTAATATTTATACCCAACTTTTCGCCCTCTACCCGTAATAGTTAATTATACCTTTTAACTATTACGTTTATAGCGTAAACCTATTTATTGCGATTATTTTTCGATCGCGCGCGTATAGGGATCGCCTCGTTACAAGTCGCTAAGCCTAATACCCCCCTAAGTATCGATAATCGTAATTATAATAATCGCCCAATTAAAATTCTAACATCCTTTTACTAATACATAAGGGAAAGTACTCTTTATTTAATAGATAAGAGATCGCTTATTTTTAACTACTTTAAACGGTCCTAGTAGCAGACCTTTATTTTTATTTTATTTTAAATAATTACTTCTTTTTTATTTTATATTTTACGACGATAGCAATCCCGCCTTTTTTTCCCCTAACAGTAGTATTAATAGCGGTAATCTTCTTAACTTTTCTATTCCTACTACTAATAACGGTAATCCGTTTAATTTAGAATTATTACGTTCTACTATTAATATTTTTAATAGCGAATTCGATATTATAATTTATTGCGCTACGCTTTTCGACCTTCTTTAACCTACTATTATAATTCTCGCTAATCTTTTCGAAGGCTTCGATTAATTAAAAGGTTTCCTAATCCCATACAAATATTTTAAAGTAACTTCTCTTTTCTTTTAAACCTTTACTTTCTACTCTATTATTATACTTCTTAATCGCCTTTATTATACTAATTTCGAATACTACAACAATTTCGAAAGTAATTTCTAATATTTTGAAGAGGAATTTAGAATTGCCCGCTAAATAGCCGACGACGCTTAATCTAACTTCAATTAAAAGAACTTCGATTATATTAATTTTAAATCCGTTTATAATATTTTATTCGTAGAATATAATACTTTTAAAATATAAATTTCCTCTTTTTCCCCTATTAATAATATAACTACGAAAGTAATTATATCCTCCTTTCTTCGCTAAATAGTAGAAAACCTACTTATTTTTATAAGTAAGGAAATTAGCGGTCCCGTTCGCAAATATAAGATTTTTAAAGCTTAGCGTTTTTATATTTAATTTTAATAGAAATATAATGCCGCTCTTTACTCTTCTAAAGATATTAAAATTATTTATACTACTATATTTTTAGGACTTAAGATTTTATTCGGCATTTAGGATAATTTGGACGTAATCTAATTAGACCCCAATAAAGCGAATTAACGTTAGAAAATAAATATTAAATTTATAGAATATTTAGTCTTTCGTTTTTAGAATATAAATTTTAAAATAGATGCTAGCCGCCGTTTATAAGAATTATATATAAAGAATATATTTTTCGCGGATTTCGAATTTAAATTAATTAATTTAATAAACTTCTATAATTTCGATAATTCGATAAAGGTTTATTATTTCCGGAATAAGATTAATAAGTATTTCTATAATACTTTTACTTATTACGACCTTCCCCCCGATAACGATTTTAAATATTAATTCGAAATTTATTATAACGTCGCTAATAATTTTAAAAACGCGGATTATTATTAAAAGATAGCGAATTATTTCTTTAATTTTAGTAGCAATATTAATAATAATAATAATAGCAGAGGTCGCTCTAGCGCCAAACTTTTTACTAATAACGTTTTTATTAGTTAGGGCGGTAATAAAATAGATTTAAACGCCGTTAATTTTGTAATCTTTATCTATAAGGATATTTTCGATTAATATTCTTACGATAGCCTCTACTATTATTATAGTAAGCCCGGTTATATTGCCCGCAATTATACTACCTTAATTAATTATAGTTCTTAAGGCCCCTAATACTCTACTAGTAAAAAGTTAAAGAATAAAAGTCATAGCAAAGGTTATAATTAAAAGTAAGTCTGCGCCGCTAATACTATTCTAGCTACCCCGGCTACTCTAATTGCCCTCGCCGAGCCTGCTACTAGTAGAGAGTATTATAACGATTAGGAAAACATTTAGCCTCTATATATAATTGCGTATAGAAGTTTGGCCGGGTTATATTTAAGAGACGAGTTTTAGGCTCTACGGAATTAGAAGGTTTAGAGGAAATTAAAGTTTAATTATTAAATAATTTTACTTCCCTAAATTTAATATTTTTATTTTTTTATATTATAACCCGTTTGTATAAAGATTATTATATTACCCTTATTAATAGCAGTTATTCTACTTTCGCGTTTATTAATCGCTCCTTTATCGTTAAAAATAACTTTCCTTATTTCCAATTATTAAAAGCGAAAAAATTCGTTTTTATTAACGGAATAGTTAAAAATATTATTTTTAAAGGAATAATAATTAAACTCCAGATCGGTTATTACGAAGAGACTATTACTTTTTTAGTTTACAATATTTTTAAAAAATACTTAATTATTTTAAACTTCTTATAAATATAATACTATTAGTTAGAAATCGATTACAAATAATATAATATATACTTTAACTATACCACCTACTAAGGCCGCTATTTACTAGCGGATTTTTCTAAATATTAGACAGTAGTATTTAAAGCCTTTATTAACCGGGTTTTAATAGCCTCCGTTTACTAAATACTTATCCTGCTAATTAAGAAGGGAGAAATTAAATTTCCTTTTCTAATTATTAAAAAGGAGGAAACCGAATCCCACCTTCTAACTATTAAAAAAGAGAAGATTAAAAAGGTCGCGGTAGAATTTATTTTAAAACTTTTATCTGCTCCCAAACTCCCTCCTACTACTATTAAATTTAAGATCGATCCTAAGACCGGTTACCGTACGGTCCCCGTTCCTATTTAAGCGCTAATAGTCCGGAAGGTTAAATTTAAAATCGTTATTACCGGTACTACCATTCTCTTTATTAAAATTAAGAGCCCTACGCTTTACGAACTTTATATACGTATAGGTAGCCGACGTATTTTAATTAACGTAAATTACCCCTAATACCGCCGCCTTCGTAAATTTAATTATAAGTTTAACCCTAGTAATATTAAAGTACTTAACGTAGCCGTATTCAATTTTATTTACGAAAAAGAGTAATTATAACCGTACGTTATAAATTACGCCGAAATCGAAAAGCTGCCGGCTATAACGGATTTTTAAAATTTAAATTTAACTAAAGAAATAGTTAATAATATTATAGAGGGCGATAGAAGGAAGTACAAGGAAAGTTTACCCCCCGCGTTCTATAATTTTATTAACAAAATAATTAATATCTATATTTTAAAAAATACCCGCGAGGCTGTAATCTTGGCTAAAGCAATTAATTTTATTAGGAATTTCGAGACCGATATATCTATATACGAGGAGATTATTTAATAGATATATTTAACTAAAGTCGACGAAGAAAATATAAAGAAATTTTTCGATAAAATAGACCGGTTACTAAAGATTAAAAAGGAGATTATTGAAATTTTAAACCGTTTTAAGGGACGGAGGTATATTAGTGAAATTGCCGTTTTTTTACTCTCGCTAGCGGAGGAAATCCTTTCCTATTATTCATATAATTATAAGATCGAATTATAGCCGGGAGAGTAATTTCCTAATATACGGCCTCGATACGTATTATTTATAGAAGTAATTATTATTAAAAAGTAAATCGATAATAATTTAAAGAAGAAGTTTATTTGGCCGTTATAATTTACGGCCGCTTCCCCCCTCTTACTAATTAAGAAACTTAGAAGCGGAGTCTATATTTATATAGATTACCGTAGTATTAATAATATTACGTTGAAAATACGTTATCCGCTACTACTAATTAAAAATTTTTTTAATACGATTTATAAAGTAAAGATCTTTATAAAATTCGATATTATTACTATATTCAATAGGATTTATATTAAAGAGGGGTATAAATAGTTTACCGCTTTTATTACCCGTTTTAGCCTCTATAAATCTATTATATATCTTTTCGGTTTATAAAGCGCGCTGGGGACCTTTTAAAATTATATTAACGATATCCTATATAATATTCTCGACGTTTATACTACTATTTATTTTAATAATATTTTAATTTATTCTAATAACGAAGAAAAATATAAAGAATATATTAGGGAAGTTTTATAAAGGATGATTAAGGTAGGGCTCTAAATCGATATTAATAAATATGAATTCTATACGTAGCGAATTAAATATTTAAGTTTTATTATTATTTTAAGAGGTTTCGAAATAAATTTAAAAAAAGTTTCTATAATTATAATATAGGAAGTTCTAGATTCTAAAAAATCGCTTTAACGCTTTTTAGGATTTACTAACTTCTACCGTCGTTTTATTAAGTATTTCTCTATTATTGCTGGCCTATTATATAAATTAATTAAGAAAACGGCGGGATAGGAATAGGAAGAATAATATTAAAAATCCTTCGAAGTATTAAAGAAGGCTTTTACGAATAGATCCGTATTTCAGATTTATAATTAGTTAAAATAAACCGTTGTAAAAATGGATACTTCTAATTAAGTATATAGAAGTATGTTATTATAATACGATAATAATAGTATCCTTCGCCCTATTGCCTACTTTAATTAGTAGTACTCTTTAATTAAATATAATTATAGTATTTATAATAAAGAATTATTCGCTATTATTAAAGTTCTAAAAGAGTAGCGCCCCGAATTCGAAAGGGTATAATAATCTTTCGAAATTTTTACAGATTATAAGACTTTAAAAACTTTTACGACTAATAAATAGCTAATTCCCCGCTATATATAATAGTCCTATTTCCTTTCCTAATTTAATTTTATAATTAAATACCGACCGGATTTATTATAAGTACGCCCTAACGCCTTAAATAGGAAATTAAAAAACTTATTTAAAGATAAAATTAACGAGCGGCTACTAATTAAAAATAAAGTTTTATTCGATTATAATATTTTCGTAAATGGAACTTTCGTTTTAGAAAATAAAAAAGAAGTTATTAATATTAGAACCGAATATATTTACGACTTAGAAGTAATAAATAATAAATTTATTAACAATTTAATTATAGAGAATTATAAGAAGTCAGCGTTTTTATAAGATTTATTTACTTACTTATCGGACTTTAGCCGCTGTATATAATTTAAGGAAATAAAAGATTATTTAAAAAAGGTATCTTTTATTAAATATAAAGTAATATAAGGATAAATATATTTTCGAAGTACCGTTATTATCGACCTTAACAATATTGAACTTTAATTCTAATTCCTCCGCCGTATATACGATTCGCCGTCTACTAGTTACCTAGGTCGTAAAAAGACCTATTCGTTACTTTCTTAATCTTTTTTTTAGTTAAAGATATTTAATACTATTAAAACTTATTATAAAGCCTATTTACCATATATTAAATCTAAATTATTACAATACTCCCTTTATAAATTCCTAAAACTATTAGCGGTACCCTTCGCCCTATAGAAAGATATTTCCGTAAATTACGTTACCCCTTTAATACCTTGCGTACATCGGGGATAGGAGTTTAAATACGTGGCCGTCGTCGTTGACCGTTTAATAAAAATACGATATTTTATTCCTACGGTTAGCTTTACGGCCGAGGAATTGGTAGACCGGTTTATTGAAAAGATTTATAGTATTTATAGCTTATTGGATTCTATTATATTAAATTGCGGCTCCTAATTCGTTTTATAATTTTAGAGAGTTTTATCCTCCTACGTAGAAGTGGCTTTTAAGCCTTCTTCCGTATTCTACCTAACTATTAACAGTTAAATAGAATATATTAATACGGAAATAGAAAAATATTTTCGTTTCTATATTAATTAGGCGTAGGATGATTAAGTAAATTAGTTCTTAATTGCGGAGTTTACTAATAATAATTTAATTTTTGAAATAATAGGAATATTTCCTTTTTTTATTAATTATAATTTCTACCTTTAAATAAGTATTGAACTAACGAAGCTATATCTACTAAATTTATTAATTTAGTAGTAAGCGGAGTATTTTAAAGCTAACGAAGTGGCCGACTATTTTAAAAAAGTATTAGAATACGTTACGGATTAAGTAAAGTAAATTTAATAACGGTACAAAATTAATATTAATATTCGACGAACGGATATTCCGAAGTATAGAATAGGAGATAAAGTTTTACTTAATACGGAAAACTTTAATATTAGCCGCCCGTACGTAAAGCTTACCCTCCTTTATAAAGGCCCGTTCGAAATTATTAAAGCGGATAGTTATAGAATTACGCTTAAATTCCCCGTTAATATAAAGTATAGCCCGACTTTCTACATTAGTAAAATTAAACTATAGGCCGAAGTAGGTATTTTAGGATAATTAGAAGTATAAAAGGACGTTTATATAAATTAAAGTCGTAGTATAAAGAAGATTAATAACGAGGAGGATTTAGTAGAATAGAATTTCGTTAAAATTAACGGTTATTATAAAGCGGTTAATAGTTGTTAGGAATATTTCGTTATTTAGGTACTACTTTATTAACTTTTATAGTAGCCGCGTGTTAATGTGGCTATGTCCTTTAATGTAATACGGTAATTTTACGAAGTATACTTAGAAATTCTAATACCCTTAAATTAACTAGCGGCGGAGCGGAAGCGAAGGAGGGCGTTAGAAGAGATAGAGGAGCCGGCTATAAAAGCGGAAGTTCTGCGAGTGAGGTACGAGAGGAGGTCGTTACAATTGGCGGCTATAGAAGTTTTTTACGGTTGGATTAAACATTTAATAGGGTTATCTATTATTTTATATAATTTTAGTTAACTATATAGCTTCTTTTAGGTAGGGGTAGTATTATAGGGTTAGCCTATATTATATATGCTGGTAATAGTAGCTCTCTGAGATTACTATTATTATTTCGGTTGATTGGCTGCGGCCTCCCGCTATAGACCCACTAGTTTATAGCTCGAGTTTTATAAAGCCTATTTCCCGAACGTACTTCTATACTTCTCTTCCTTTCCTCTCCTCGTACAATTACGCATATCTAATATCTACACCCAACCTCTCGCCCTCTACCCATGATACTATTATTAAAATCCGGACGTAATTTTTTAATACGGAATCCGAAATAAGTTAGAAATTTTAAACCTCCTAGTCGTCGTTGGTAGGTTAGTCCTAATCGCGGTAGGATAAAGTATCCGGTATAATTATTTCTTTACCCGGATAATATTAAAATTCGAAATTAAAGCGGGAAAAATATTTGGCCTAACGGGCTTACTTTTTTAAAAAGTATTACCAGGTTATAAAATATTTTAAATTATAATAATCTATAAAGATAATAAAGGTTTTATAGTTATAGAATTCGGCCTACTATTCCTTTAAATAATCGATAATAATAAATATTTCTTTATTATAAATAGGGTAATTATATTCCGCTAAAAATAATTTCCGGGAGTAGAAGGTAACGGCTTTCTACTAACCGTTAACCTTTTAAATAAAATAATTACTTAAAGTAAAACTACTATAATCGGTCTTTAGAAATATTAGGCGGTCTAAATCCTATTCTATAAGGATCGGCGCCTATATAAAAAGGATTTTAAATAGTTAGAAAGCTTCTTCGTATATAATAATCTATTCGAACGTTATACCTTTATTCGTTAAAATTGTAAGCGGGGCGATAATTAATAAGAAATTTAATATAAATATCTAGTAATAGTTAATAAAATTAAGGAAAATATAAATTCCCTTCTAAGAAATTAAAATTGCTTATTCGAAGATCGTTTTAATTTTATCCGGATTAATTTATATACTTACTCCCGCGTAAATAATAAAATTTAAATATTTAACATTTTTAACCGCGAATTCGTATTTATCCGGATTTAAGTAGAATTTAATATCCCGGAAGCGCTCTAATATTAGCCGGACCTTCTCTATATAATCCTCTTTAAATCCGTCCGTAAAAATTAAAACGTTATTTATATAGGCTAAATAAAAATTATTAAAATAATTATTAAGTATACTATTAATATACTACTAAAAGGCGATTAAAATTCTATAAAAATTGAAAAGTATTACTAACTATTCGAATAACCTATATCGGGTCTTAAATACTATCTTCGGCTCCTCCCCTTCTACTATATAAATTTTATAGAATATTTATATTATATTTACTTTTAAATATTAAATTATATTTTTTAATATTCGAAAAATTTTGTATATAAGTAGGAAGGGATAACGGTCCGTATAGGTAATAGTATTAAAGGCCTAATAATTGTAATAGAATTGGAGGCCGCTACTAGGCTTCTAGGCGAAGAAGATTAGAACTTCCGTTTCGGAACTACTAATACGAATAAACCCCTTATTTAATAAGTCCCTTAAAATCTTTTTAAATATTAGGAATTCTTCTTGAAATATACTATATAAGGGGCCGTATAGGAAGGGAAAACCTTTACCGTCGGGACCCTTTTTAAATTCTATCTTTAAATTAATACCTAATTTATATTTATTAAAGTAATTAATTTCCTACTTCCGGAAGAGGGGTAGGAAATCCTAAAACTCTTGAAGGATTATTTATTAGAATTCTTCGTTAATACGAACCCTTTTAAGGATTAAAACTTTCTCAATATTTTTTATTATAACAGCAAAAATAAAAGTATTTATAACCTCCCGGCCGTATTCCTTCTTAATACGCTTATAAATACCTACGAAGGTAATAATTATAATATAGACCGCTCCTTTAAATTCTTATAATATTAGGGAAGGCTCGAACCTTTCCGGGTTAATATAATCGATTTAAAACTTTATAATTCCGTACTAAAAATATTTTTCGTAAGGGATAGAATAAATTTTATTAGCTATAAATTATAATTTACCGAAAATAATAGAGTATTCTAATTCCGGGACAATATAAATATAAATTAAAGATATTTTCCCTTACAATTTAAAAAGGAAATAGGTAATACCCCGGATAGTAGTACCCTTTATAGTAATTAAAATACCCTAGACTTATTTAATTAGAATAAGAACAATAGGGATTTAAAAATTTTTAATAATATTTTTATTAATTGTAATAAAGTACTAATATCCTTTATTAATAAAAATATAGAATAAATTTATAGAATTAATAACGATTAATATTAAAGTAAATTCTATTTTTATTTATAGTTTAAATTCTTCTACCTTATTTAATACTTCGGAGGAGGGTTCTAGTGCCCGACTTTATATCGGAATTACTCTTTTCCTTACTCTATATTAGAAGTATTTAAATCTTCTTCGGTATTTTCTTTATTTTTTAATAAGGGGGCAATTTAAATAGTTTAAATATAGATACCTTTATTACTTTAGGGGTTAATAGCTAGGAAATAAAGGTATTTAGTAATTATATACTTAAAAGCCTTATAGTAAATATAATAGCCTTCTACTCTATACTTATCGTATTCCTTTTAAAGGACCTATTTAATTCGGCCCCTCTATTAAAAGGAGGAACCTCTACTACGGATTCTATAAATATTGTAAATATTAATTATAATTATAATAATATTTCTATTAATATTATATTAAGGCTTAAAGGACGAACCGGAAGTAGCGCTTCGGGACTATTATTAGGTATTAGAGCAACTTAAACTATTAATAATAAGTAAATAGGCCGTAAAGCATTAGTTCTAATTACTATTATTATAGAAGAAAGTTTAATAAAAGGTCTAGAATTTTCTAATTTTCTCGTATTTACAGGTAATATTTTAGAATTACTCTACGTAAGTTAAATAATCGTTAGAAAATTCAATTATAAAGAAATAATTATTAAATTTTTTATTAATAATATAGTGTAGGAAGCTAAATTTAATTCGACTATTCTAATTATAATTATTAAATTTCAAAAGTTCGTCGTTAAAATTAGTATAAAATTCCGAAAATAATTCGCTATCCTTTTACCGCATTTTAATAAAATTATTGAAGGCTTAGTCTTATATATATCGGGTGCCGAAGACCTATCGGATTTATTTTAGCAGTTCGGCTGGGTTTTCTTAACCTATAAGAGTTTAATATATTTAGTACCCTTCGAAGCGTTATTACTTCTCGTTAAGTAAGATATTAAAAATTTCGATCTACGCCGCCTTTATATTAATACGGAAACCCTTTTTAAAATCGGCGTTATAAATCTTAATAAGCTTATTATAATAAAATATAAAAATATTAAATTTACTATCCTATTTAGGGAATTCGAGGGGTTTACGTTAGTAAGGTTTAGAATCCTTATTAGAAGAAGAGGAATCGTTATTTCTAAACTTCTCTTTACTTTTACTATTATTTTTCTTATTACTAGAGTCCTATTTAGTAAGAAAATTAAATATAAATTTAAAGGTAGGTTAAAAGTAGGAGGAAAAGGGAATTATAAATTTAACTTTATTCTTAAATTCGGGGCTCGTCTATAAAATACGGACGAGGGAGCCGAATAAACCGGTAGTATTAATACTATTAATACTTTTAATAATATTTCCAATTCCCTCGGTAGGAAGTTAGGTATCGTAATATTCTTCTATATCGATATTAATATTATTATTATTAGGTATAGTAAATATAATTATTCTAATACTAATATATTATTGCGCTTACAACTATAAGTAATCCTTCCTTCTAGTAGGTAGGTAGAACCTAATATAAGGGTACAGTAGAATAATACGTAAATACTAATTAAAAGGTAATTTATTAAAGTTCTACGAAGGGAAAAGGGGAGAAAGACTAGCCTGTAGGGCGGTTTAGCTATTTATCTTTTTATAGCCGTATACCGTACGTAGATACCTAATTGTCTAAAGTAATATAGTAGGGGTTAGAGGAGCCTTGAAGGTACTCGAAGGGCGTGCCGGCTTGCCGTACCGGCACCGGTCTGGCTAACCGTATGCCAGATGCCAGTACTGGGCGCCAAACCCATAACATTACTTTTTTAATAAAAGGCCATTATTTATTAAGCGGGGGTATATAGAATACGTTAAATTCAGTAGGATTAAGTTTTTGGGTACGTAATTTATAGTTAGGGGTATTTTTTTAATTAACGAAATGATAAAGAAAGTAATTTAGTATGGGAATTTTCGTATCGCGGTTGTAATTACGTTCGACCTTCTTTTTAGGAGGTAGATAATTATATATTTTATTATAGTATTATTAATAGAAGGGTTTGATTTTGGGATTGGGTTTCTGCCAGGTAGTAATATTATTATAAAAGTAGCGGGGTTCGTCGTCCGAATTAACAGTAAATAAAAAGGATATATTAATAGAAGAAGATAAAGAAGATAAATAAAAAGAATTTAATAATATTTTATTAAATTGAGGGGTTTAAGTAGTTGGAGGGGTAGGGAGGGGAATTGTACAATAAAATATAGTTAGGGTAATAATAGTTTAGGTTGGTGATAATTTAAAAAGAAATTTACCTTAAGGTCGGTCGGGTTTTAATTATAAAAATTTTAGGGATTTTAATTTTAGGAATCTTAGGAATCTTTATAGCGGTGAGCTTAATATATTTAATGCTTGCTTCTTTGATAAAATATTATATTGCGATTGATAGTTTGGTATTATATTGTTTTTTGATTGATTTTAGTAATTTTGGCGATGTAGGGGTACGAATTAGAATCGTAAAAAGTAGTTATAAAAAAGAGGGGGATAAAGGTGGGGAGGTTGGGCGAAATTCTGTAAAATTATTAGTACGGGGAGTACGGATGCCAAAGTTAGTTGTAGGAGGCTGGCGGGTATTAGTAAGGGGGTGCTAATTGTATAGCGCTCGCTTAGATACCTATATTGGGTAATAGTGCTCGCTTAGATACCTATATTGGGAAGTGCGGGCCCGGCAGATGGTTATGTGGGACCGCCAAACCTGTTCGAGCAAAAACAAATTGAGTTGGAAAAAGCGGTACCCGATAAAGGCCGGGCCGGACGTCATAACCTAATGCAACAAACTAGCGTAGGGGCATGCGAGAACAGGCATCGTAAAGGTAATCCCCACATCAGACATTGCTAGGAAGAGTTTGACGGGGACCGGATGAAAGTTTCCACTTGCCAGCTATACCTACCTTAGGTAAGTAGTCGACTGTGGCGAGCCGGAAGTAGAACCTCACATCAGAGGGCCGGAGCAAACTGTGATGAACCCTCGAAAAAGAAGCGAGAACGAACTCGACCAGCAAGCACGATACACGACAGCCGAATCTCTGCGGCCGTTGCGCTAGCCCGAACGACAACTTGAGCACACAACTACACGGTGCACACTTGCTGCCGTGATTCGCAAGTCCGGCATCCCAGAGGCTTGCCACATCGCCAAACTCGAAGCAAGAGAGACCCAGCTGGGTACAGATTAACGGTCGGTGAGAAACAAATGCAAGTGAAGAATGAAGACGAAAACTGAGATTCCCGACAACCTGTCGAACCTGTCGATCTGACTCGGCGTCAGTCCCGAAGGAGGGACAGAAAGTGAAGGGACCATGGAGGGGACTTGATGGCCATTGCGGTCCAAGCAGCCCAAGTCTTCCCGCCATGTTGTGTAACTTGAGTGACCCGAAATACAACTCAGTGAAACTGAACGAACCTTATCTAGAACTGGTATATGGAAGATGGCTGAAAGCAAAGGTTAAACGAAGGTAACACAGATGAGGATGGTACCCCAGGAATGTTGTGCATGTATTGGTGTGTGGTTGTTGTTTGAGATGAGCAAGCAACTGGTCACGATGTGACTCAACGTACCACGGTGCCTGTCTTGTCAACCTGTGCCAATTGGTGACCAAACCCATTTCAAATCTGACAAAAGAGGACGTCATTGCAGTTCAGGATCTTGATAATACACGTAAACGTTGGTTTTCAGCTTTCGTGAATATGAAGACAGCAGGACCAAGTTGTCCACACCCCCCTTTCCGAAAATCTGCAAATGCACAGGAGGCGAGAGGATAGTGAATGGTTGGCCTACCTCTACCTTAATGACTGACCGAGTGACGCCTGGGTCGGAGCGGTTAATACAAGCCCCAGGTGCGCTTCACAGATCAACGGGACAGGGACCCGCCGTTGAAGACAACCGATGATAGAAGTTGCGCCTCATTGCTCGCATCTGATCTGTTCTCAGAGTAGTCGGCAATGAGCAACGGATGAGACACGACTCGGTGACATGTCCGAACAGTGCCTGGTTGATCGAGCCGTTCTGGAATTACCCATGAGGTAGGTGACATAAGGATGGCGGAAGCGGCCACGATGGCTTTCGTTGAAGATTTCGAAACTTCTTGGGCTAGCAGCTCGCCATGCGCAGCGCCGCAGCCAGCCGAGGAACAGTAGGAAACAACGAGTGTCCAATGAAGGCGCCCGTCTTGCTACCTAGCCCGATCTGGGCAATCTTGCTTGGACCCGCATCGAAGCATACACAGTGGTGACAGTGGTACGGTGCTTCTGCCATATCGAATCGGCCGACTGCGTGGTCTTGCCGGGGCGGACCGGCTGCCGGAGATTTCCTTGGGAGACCAGGCGGTTTCCGCTCACACCATCAAAAGACAGGAGGGACACTTTCCCCTCGAGTTCGCTTGCGGTAGAGGTAAGGAAGGGGTAAGGTAGCCCGCGAGACCGCGGCAGCTGGTTATTTGACCTTTGTTAGCGGAAGTTGCTTTTTGAGTAGCAACCTGAAAATGGTGATATCCGGGATGTCTCCGAGGACTGGAGTTGAAGCGAGGGAAGAGCAGCCCGGACCCGTGGGAACTTGAGGGAAGCGGCAGCGGCAGGCCGGCAGGCGTACAGTAAAACTGCAGACATAGGTACCTACCTAGAACTGCAGCTCACAGGATGGCGTTTGAATTCCAGCTGAGGTATGTATCTACCTTACCTGCGAAGAGTTGGCTTCGTTGGATGGAAGGCATGATCTTGGGTGAGGTGGAATGTGGAATGGTGTAAACGATGGAATTGGAGGTCACACACTTCTTTCTTCGATCATGATATTGGAGCATGGAAGAATTGGAGGGAATGTGCAAACAAGGCATGGGTCGTACCCGCCTTGACAGGTGGTGGCATCAAAAGGCAGGATGGAAGTGGAAGTTAGGAAAGGTGGTCTGAGAAACTTCAGGGTACCGACCCGCCCCGCCGCCCCGCCCCGCGCACCCACACTTCACCCCCGACCCGCGGCCTTGCTGCCAGTACCATGTAACTTTACGCAAGACGGTTGGGCCAAGGGGTAGTAGTGAGACATGGGATTGAACGTCGCCGCGAGCCGCAACCGAGGTGAGATATAGCAAACAACCTCAAACATTCGGAAAAGCTACTTGGTAGCCTAGACCCCACTTTTCTGGGTGTGCAGCCAATCTCTGGCTCGCAACTGCGTGCGCCCGGGCCAACCTGAACAACTGCCAGCCAAGTGCATTCGCTTTCGTGCTGCTATTGCCATTGACATTGACAACGACGGCGACGGCGATAGCGATAGCGACGGAGATGTCAATGTTGATGGTCTTATTGTTATTGTTATTCCTATTAGATCACCTTAAGCGCCTGCTTGCTTTTGGTTACTTAGGTAGGGAGGCGTAGACGGCGCACTTTCTAGTACCCACCCTCCCGGTACTTATACGGTGGGCAGCAAAGGCTTCAACCTGCGTTCAACAGCTGGACCAGCCAAGGCAGCATTTTAAACAGCAAAAAGCAAGCAACGACACCAGTATCACCAGCTTCCAATTGACTAAGTTGAAAATAATGAATAATGAGGATTTGGTGATGTGCCTTGTAAGTTTTTGCGCGGCTGACACAGATATGGGCATGGCTACCTCTACACTGAGAGTAGTAGGATTAGTCAGGTAGGTTTTCTACGCTAGCCAACTAAGGTACCGTAGCTTTACCGTCAAACATTGCACCTTGCGGTGCGTGCGCCTGGTTTGGCGCTGGTTTGGATGTCGTAGAGTTGATGGATTCGGGGGGGCATGAGGACCATCAGGGATCATGCCTGTCGACGTATGTGCACAGCGACAAGCCGGTTGCGATCCGCATTCCCCGTCAACTTACAGCGGGCCCACCCACCTGGTTCAACGGAGGTTGTTTCTGTTGAGCCCAGCCCGGGCAGCGCCAGGTGAGCTTGGTGGGGCTTTACACATCACCCCTGGTTTAATTGTTGGTGTGGTACTTGCAGAAGGCACCTTCACCACTTTCAGGCTGGATAGGTGGGACTTCTGGCCTCAGAAGCCTCTGGTTCGTTATTGCCCGCTGGGAATGGAGTCAAGTTTTGGTGCATCATGTGTGCGAGACACGATAAATCGTTCTTCTTGGCCTGGTCTTGCGGTGGTTTGTGCCAATAGAGCGTCGGAATCCCTTGTCTTTTCCCTGGTCTGAAGACGTTGCAAGTCTCGCGCTAACAATCAAACCAGGGCTGATGTATAAAATACTTATCAGCGCGTACAGTACAAACTATTACGGGACATACATGCCTTAATTACCGTACGGGGTCATAAATCCCTACGTAATTGCAGACTTTGGACATTGTAATCGTGGCTGACAGACACCAACAAGTCTATATATCTGCAAAAGAAATATATCCGGCGTCATCGCAGCATTGGCATCCGTCTTTGGACAAGTGGTGACACACATCACAGTTGCGCCTGCATTCGCTGAAGCCCACAACGGCAAGGAAGGTGCAGGGTTGCAGACCGAGTCCTGCGAGCAAACCAGGCATGTCCAGCTCGCGCAGCCAATTGGCAAGGACGAGCCACTTCGTCTCATACTTAGCTTTCTACGACGTTACTGACTGACTCAACATCATGTAGGCAAGTACTTCCCTCAACCCAGGCATGCAACTTCCACTTCTGTTGTCTACCATGCCGACACGATTGGGCCTCAATTGGGGACGGAGAGAGCCTAAAGAAATTCAAGGAAACGCTAGTTCCAAATGTGAATCAAACCATGCTTCCATATGGACAGATATCAATCAAGCATGGAAATGCCTGTCTGCACACTCATCTCCCTATCCCTATAGCATTCATCGCCCTGGTCCTTACTCCCACTCTTAGCGAAAGAGCCAAAATCCAGCTTTCTGTCCTCTTCCTGGCCAATGTACCTAGCTAGTTGCTCTTGACCCATCCAAAGTCCCAACCAACATATCATCACGCACACAACCCCAACCGGGTGCCTCCTTGGCCGAGAGGGGGTGGAAACTTGCCGGGATGTGTCAGGACCCCGACAGGACAACAAAAACGCCACCCCGTCCCATCTCTTTTCCTCGATCACTCTCGATGCGCCTCATCTCTCTCCAACACACACGAGGGTGTCCGCCCAACGGCCGCCGGTCCTGCTTCTGCTTCTGCCGCCCTGCGAGTGTGATGTGGGCTGCGTGGTTTCCCTGCGTCCGCCTCTTTCTGGTATCGGCCCAGCCCCCAACCCCCATAAATCTCCATCCCTCCAGCCATCGCATCGAAACTGCCTCCTCAATTTTCTCCTTCCGCTCACTTGCAGATGAGGCGACCAGCAAACTTGGAACCAACTAGTTGACGAACTGCATTGGCACACGACAGCAGATGGACCACCACCCGTTCGTTGGGTTACTTGCCAACCAGCATAGGCCTGAGTATCATCATCACCACCAGCATCCATCTAGAGTCTAGGCCATGACTCGAGGTTGCCAGTTTGGCTCAAAAAGCTGACTGACATAGTAGTACTGGTCCTCGTATTCTTCTCTCGCTAGCACTCGTTCCCAATCTGATTCTGTTCCAGAAAAAGAAAACATAGGTTAGCCACCAGCTCACATCCGCCATGTGTCGTTTGTTTGATGTTTGGGACAAGGTGTGTAGGTATGTGTGCAGCATCGTCAGGTTACCACTTACTTTGCTCAGCTACTAACTGTCGAGTCTCGCGCACAAATCGCATGGCGTCGTCGTCAAGCTCAGCCAGGCTTTGGAGATCTGGATCCTTGCATTCCGCAGAGAATGGGTAGATCGCCCGGTTGCAATAGTGGAAGTAGGCGAGAAGCGTATTCGCTCCTGTTAATGACTCGCCTGTCAGTTATGCGTTGCATGGCCACATGGCACAATATCCACGAACAAGGAACCCGAAACATTTTGTGGGCGGCGGCCGCCTCAAAACAACAACACTGCGGAACTGGGGATCTAGATTTGTCCAGCTCGTGGACATTTGGGCAAGTAAGGTAAGTAACTCACCAATGTTGTACTCTCTGACGCTGTCTTCCCTGGCAAATCGTCTCCCCATGTTGTGCTTTTTTGCATAATCTGCGTCGTGTCTGGTAATGAGGGCAATGTTGTGTAACAGGATAAACGTCACCAGATACGTGGTAAGCCATGTTCTCTGCTTCTTCTCCTGGGTCATCTTCTGGAGCTCCTCTAGCGTGTCCCGGCGAAGCTGGGGCTGGACCTGATGGATCAGAATGGAATCAATCTGCGCTCCCATGACCGGGGGCAGCGGAATTTTGCCGCACAAAGGGCTGTCTGGGTCATCGATGATATCCTGCGGCATGCCCAGCCTCTCCTCCCCGACGATCTCAAATGATTTGGTCGTCAGCCTCACCGACATCCAGAGATCGAGCGTGCTCTTGATCAGCCTCCGTTCGGTTTCGTGCGTGGATGGGTCCTGCATAACCTTAAGCGCAAGGAAGTATGTACGTTGGAGGAGCTTCTGCTTGCGAAGCAGGTAAGTGCAGCAGCTTCCCAGGGCCCGCTTGATGTACTCGTCGAACGAGCTCTTGGCGGATTCCATGTCGACGATAGCAAAGGCCGGGACTCTGGCTTTCTTGACCTCGCCGTTCTTGGAAACCCACTTTCTGTAGAGGCTGTCGCCAGGCTGCGGTTCGAACTGACGGACCTGAAGCTCGATCCATTTACCGGTATACCCTTCGGTGACTCTGATCGTCTTCACTTCCGAAGAGGCCCAGTTTCCAATGTCGTCTACCACGCTGTCCTTCCAGCGCTCGGTCCATTTGTGGTCCTTGACCTGGCCAGGCTTGAATAGCTTGACGTCCATGATCTTCCAGCGTAGACAGTTCAGCCGGTAGATCTTGGTGGTGTTGGCCGCAATCTTCTTGCATCCCAAGCAGGGTCCTTTCTCATCTTCAGGATCGAGGTTGCACTACATGAAGCAGGGACCCGTGTCAGCATAGGGCGGTACAAAGATTACTGATAGAAACAGAGAATGCCACTGACCCGAATTCGCTGCATTCGGCACCTAATACAGCTTCCGATCTTCCTAGTATGAGCTGTCTGTTCACGCTGGTCGTGATTCTTGAAGGGGCCACGTCTGGCTGAGATGGTTCTTGAATGGGGAAACATGTCAAACGCTGTTGGTCGCTGCTGCATCTCGTATCTCATTGCATCATTCTTCGCGCCAAAAGCTTGCTCGCCCATATAACCTTGATGTATACCCGGAATGCTCCCGCTCCGGCCATACACTGAAGGGTCTAGTTCTGCTGGATAACTGTTTGACATGAGTGATGTAGCCGTGGGACTCATAAGATGCAGCTGGGGCGGTCGAACCCCAGCACCTGTACCTGCTGCACGAGAGCTGTCAGGTAAACCATCGTAGTTAGCAATTGGCGAAGTGGTGGGGTAAATCATCTCCTCTCTAGTCGCCAAAGGTTGCGCTCCTGTTAGTGGAGTTGGTTGGAGTGGCGGGTAACTGGCCAAAAAGGAATCCCCAACCTCCGGACCACCACCACCTGCGAATAGTGATATCGGATCTGATGGCACAGATGTCGAGCTCATGGAGACGGTGGTGGTAGGCTGAAAGGATGCCACGCCATCAACCATGGCTGGCCTGACACCGCCATACTCATGCTGTGTGGTAGGTGGGAGGGGTGAGTATTCTGGAGCCACGGTCAGTCTTCTTGCTGGTTTACCGTCTCTGCCAGTACCTGCCAACATACCTGAAGGGCCAATAAAGCTTGAGAATGGCTGGCACAGGTAATCCTGGAGGCAGCTTGCTAATGGCCCGCTACTCCAACCTGACGGGAAACAGCCAGGCTCAGCAGCAAACGCAGTGAAAGGTCTGCGGGACTCATTGTTGGGATCATGATTTGATCGCCCGCTGGGTGGCGGTTTCTCCTGGCCCTCCTCATGTCCAGATGGATCGTCCGTATATGGTGTTGACATGGCGAGGGGTGGTGGATCGAGACGTGGCCGCTTGTGAGAGTGGGACTGCAGCTTGGTGAGTTCCAGAAGAGTGCCAACTGGGACCTCGAGGCTTGGTGCGGCTTTCTCGAGTAACAGTTGTCGCTGTTCTGGACGATGCAAGTTCAGCAGGTCATAAAGAGATACTGTGATAGTCACCTCGACGTTGGGGGCCTGCCTAAGTATATACTGATGCAAATTGTTGACCGGCAGGTTTCGCTGGTTGAGCTGCTGCGGCAGGGGTGGGGTCTGCCCAAAACATCCGGCGGCGGGCGAGAATCGATGAGGATCAGGAGGGAAGTCCTGGAGCACTGGCACGGCAGGCGATTGCTCAGGGCAGTAAGCCCGGCGCTTCCTTAAATTAGGGTTCTATACAAGCATCATCAATTCACCGGACATCGGAAGAACAAAAAGGGCAGCTGAGAGAATGGGGCGCGCTCAAAGAGGAGATGCGTCAGGACCGGTGAGGCAGGCCATGACAAGCATGGGGAATCGGGGAGGAGGACTGGAGGTAGGGGTATGGGGTTGGATGACCCGGGAGAAGGAAAGGGTGTGGAGGTGTATGTAATGTATCTATGTATGTGTGCGCGAATGTGATGGGGGAGTGTAAGATGGGAAAACACTCGACGGTCTAGCTAGCAGGCCACAGAGAGGGATCAGACATAGAGATCTTCGTTCTGGGGCCTGCCATGCAGCCTGCCGCGAGCCGAGAAGGAAGAAACTGGGTCTCTCTTACCATGGTGGATGAATGATGAGACTGTGGAGGTATGTCTGACAGAACGAGAGACACGGGCAAACGAGGGTTGTGGGTGGGTGTACTTTGTCGGGTGTACCGTATTAGGTAAGGTAGGGTGGTAGGGTGAAATAGAAGCACGGTGGAAACAAAATGACATCCAACACTATAGCACCCCGGTACCGCAGCGTAGACTCCAAGCAGGCTAGGAGAGAAGGCCGCTTCAGTATCAAGGTGCACCTCGGGGACGTTGGGGAGTGAAATGAGGTTGCGGAGACCGGGCGTCGTCACAGGAGCGCCATCGCCCCGGAGAGAGTAGGCCGTAACGATGAATCAATGGAGAGCTGCAGACGAGCGTGACCAAGAAGAGCGAAGAGTGCAGCTGCGGGTGTCAGAACCGGTAAACCGTTGAAAGGTAGAATGAGGGAGGGGTGAGAGGAGAGAGGGAGGCAGATGGTGAGGAGTGGAGGTGCCGGTGAGGAACCGGGAGGGTAAAGCAACCTTGAAGCGAGCTGTCTGTGGACGGTAGCACAGATTGTTCGCTCGAGTACCGCCAACCCAACGCCTGATCTGCCCGAGTAACCAAACGCTCTTCTTCCCCGGCTTTCTTTGGCCTACCACCACGAGGCCAGGTGCTGGTCAAAAGAGGCCAATGTCTGCAGAGCTCAGACAGACAGACGGAGGCGAGTGGCCAAGCCTGTGAGCCGACGACACCCAGACAAGGGAAACGTCCAACAGACAGACACAAGTTTCGGCAGCACGATGTGCAGCCAAAATCGAGCCGAACTGCTGTCCACTTCCAGTAGTGGTTCGAGCGGCGATGAAGGCGGAGGCAACGTCCCGAAGTGAGCAGACGGGGTAAATCAGTGACCCCGCAGGCAGGTTGAACGATCTGACGACAGTAGATGGAGATGATGTCTGCGGTGGCCGTGAGGTGAAATTGGCCGGTGAAGGCGCTATGCTGTGGTGTTCCAACCCAGAAACGGCTTGGCGGCAGGACGGTGAGGAACGAACGGGAACGCCAGAGAGGAGGAGTCGCCAACTGAGTTTCGGGTATTACCTCTACTGTGTTGGGTAGCAGGTAGCAGGCAGTGGTAGATGGGAGGAAAGGTACTTGGGCGGAACTTTTTTGGCGCCCAGGGCGGCTTGTCTCACGCGCGCAGACCGAGCTGGATCCCCAGGCTTAATTGCAATGTCGTCCGGTGGAGAACCAAGAGTCGGCGGCGGGGGTTTTTCCAGGTTGAATGGACGCCTTTGTCTCGTAGTGGCATCGAGGGATGGAAATCGGTGAAGGTTTGTGGGAGATGAAGGGGAGAAGAGAGATTCACCGGTCGTGGGGAAGACGCGAGCTGACCACGTTTTTCTAGCGCTCGGCAGAACCAACCTGCTTCCCGGCACGAACGGTACGGGATAGGCAAGATCAGTGGGACGGCTTAGATGACCCCAGGCTGGGGCCTATCTACAGTAAAGAGAGATAGTCGGTAGATGGGACTGGAAGGAAAAGGGAAACCGGAGTCGAGCGGAATAAGGCCCTCCATGGAAGGCAAGCCGGCGCCCATGTTCCAGGTTGCGCAAAGGCCGTTGGACGTTGCAAAGAGCACAAAAGGTCTGTATTGGGTAAGGCACCATGGGCACCGACAGTCCGACGCTACCTCTAGGTAGCAACGCGCCCAGGGTCCGGGACTTGACGATGTGGCTCTGTTCATCTCACCACTCACTCCAACAGAAGCCCGCCCATCCGCTAGCCTCCGCGTCTGTCGCACAAAGTAGGATCGTCTCCCCGTTCCAGGACGATGATTTTCCGAGGACCGTCTCTGGTGGCTGTAGCCGTTCGGGTCTCGGTCTCGCACTCTTCGCCGGGCTCCAAAATCTCACAAGGGCCGGAGGCTGAGAGGCATATATAAGAGGCGCTATATGCCTCATGTTTGCAACGTCCGTCTGACCGAGCACAAAAGAACCCCCATTATGTGGTTTAGGTACCCGATCGCAAAAGAGCCTCGAGATGACTTGTTTTTCTTCTTTTCTTGCAAACGATCAACAGGTGTGTCATGGCACCCCCTGGCCGGCCAAGGGTGGTTGCTGGGGGTCACCTCAACGCTAGCTTCATGCAGGAAACAGGATGTCTTGCACCAGAATCTCTCAGGAATGTTCCCTTCCAGGCCTTCTAGCCAGGTCCTGAGCGGGCCAAGACTGAGGATCCAGTAACGGGTGGACTTTAGAATGTTCCTATGCGTCCAAGCACTCGCCAGGCTATCGGTCATATTCCAGTTTCTGTCGACGAGCAGGATGAGATGATAACGCTTGAAGAGGAGATTGTCGGATGCTAGGTGACATGGCCGACAATGCTTGAACAGCTGAATTGAAAATCGGTTGGGAATAGCATCCTCGATCTGTCATTCGTCACCGCACAACACGGCATCACCTGCATAACCAGTCATCGTCACCCAAATATCTGAGCACCGGCAGGCAACCCCGTATCGCCGTAATATAATATGTCGTGCTTCTATAGGACAAGGTTGTCAAGCGCAAGACCGTGGGCATGGATAACAAAAGGCTGGGGGTCGATTCCGAGCCCTTTGCACATGCGACTCCTCACATTATCGTCTGGAACGAAAGATATCTGGCTCCTACCATCACCATTTCATCGAGTGGGGGATACGGCCGGGGCAAATTGGCGATGGGATAAAAGTTGAACCAGTTCAACATCCCACATTCCCGGTCTGTTGTCAATTTGTCATCGAGCCCCAGGCCGGCCTGACATGCGTCTGGCAGGAGATGGATTTGCCGACTTTACTGCCTGGCGACCATGGCGCACGGACGGTGTCGTTATGGACAGATCGGCGGAAATCAAGAGCAAATGAAGTACACTAGTTCAATCGCATTGACGACGGGAAGGATTGTTCCATCTGATGAAGTCAATGGCAGACAGGAACCTTGATGGCCGAGCCCAGTAAGGCGGCCGTCGGGCTTGCTCAATTTCCATGTACCCGCGCTTGGTGGAGTCAACTTAAGACAGCCAAAATCCACTTTCTGCCGGCTTCCAACCTCGCCCACTCGCCTACGGGCAACCGTGGGAGCGGGACAAAGTGCATGGTTGCCTGCCCAGAGCACTGTCGGATGCGGGGCACAATGCGGGGAGAAACGGGGCAGGCAGTATCCGACACTCACGTGGCAGGGGCAGGCCGGGCCCCCGACCCCGACCACTCTTCCATCCAGAAAGATTGGGAGGTATTATTCATCCTCACTTTCCTCAAACCACCAGAACCGCGGCGCTTCCAACAACGAGAGGTTCCAAGCGACCCCTTCGCACTGGTTGATCAGCACAAAGTCGCGGAAATTGCGGTTGCGAGGTGAAAAGGAAGTGCCCGTCTCGTTGAACCGGCTTGTCGGCTTTCCTACCGAGTCCCCGCAGTCTTCACCTTGATTCGATATCAAACATATTCAACAACCGACGCATCTCGACATTCCAGCCCTGCGACCTGTCAGGACAACCATTCCCTCGCATTTCTGCCCTTCTTTCTGACAAATATTTGCAGCGCTGTCTATCATACGACCACATCGCAGTTTTCATGCCCAACATACCGTTCGTTGTCCCGTTGTCCTAGGCGGTTTAGGGTCTGGACTATTATCGGATCAAGGAATAAAGTCATCACATAAAGACACACCCGTTGGCAAATGAGTGCACGTGCAGTCCTCTTCGCTAACGCATCTCATTCTGTTTTCGTCTCTTCCAAGGTCCGTCCGTTCGACGCATTGGCTTGTTGTTCCCACCCCGATGCTTAGACTCGTTTCACCAGCCTTCGGTCTGTCCTGGTCGATCTTACCGTCAGACCGGTTTGAGCTCGAAGGAGAGTTGGGGTCCATTGACTCTGTCTCGATGAGCCCTTGACAGCTGCACATCTGGCACCTCGATATGTGACAGGTCGATTCTCACCACCAAGAGCAGATGAAGTGATATCACGGAACGAGTCTCGTGATACGCTCTGCCGCTGCGTGTGAGAGCAGGCCGGATGACATTGGCCAGTTGCCATGGTGGCTTCCGCCGACTCCAGACACATCAGTGGACGTCCGCTTGAACGGTGCGGTGTCGATCCTCGCAGAATTGAGGCGGCGGAGATAAACGCCTTTCAAGAACCAAAATAAGGGAGATATTACGTAAGACGGAGTTTACGCATATTATATTTACTAACCAACTGAGCCAAGTGTTGCCAAAGCAGCGATCTACGACCGCCGCAATGCCACCAAGCTCCCAGGCCCACGTGTTCGTCAGGGCGGACCAGAGCCTCTAGCTGAAAACACCACCATGTACAGGGAGCACTACTGTTTAAGTCGAGTGTACGTAGAGCTCGGTTTCAGCTACATTTCGCTCAACCTCATGGGCTATGAAAGACCACCATCGGACAATGACAACAAATGCGGTAGACATCGTTTGAAACGCCGGCAACAAACCAATCACTGTTAAGATAACACTCGACAGGAATTCCGATCTGCTCCTGCAGTGAAGCCTGGCCATCAGTTTCAGAGATGCTGCTAATAGTTTGAGATATGAGCTTTTGTCAATGGACAACACTCACGTCGTCATTGCTTCCCCGACCCGAAGGCCGTATTTTCAATGACGATAACGAACTACTTGGAGCCTCAATATTGTGTACATAAATTTGCAAGGTGAGGTTTTTTTTTTTTTCAAAACTCAAACAGGGACTGCGACTGAGTAAAATAGGGTAGCCAAGGGAGAAACATTCTAACGGCTTCAACACAAGATACGATAGGTCTTGGTAGAGTCGGGGCTGCTCAACATGCTTTCGAAACAAATTGTGAACCTCTCGTCTCAGCGAGGCCTACAACCTCCACGCCCTCCAAAAAGACACGCAAGATAGTATCAACGGATGCTGCCATACCTATGAACCGATTCGACCAGGACAACCCATCCTCTCGACCCAAACAACAACGCTACTTGTCGTTAAAGAATCTGCCATTCACGAAGAGTGTCCCAAACCATGTTGCCACAATGTGGGAAGTGTCAACCACTTCATGTACGCTGAAATCCGAGAGGTACAAGGTCTGGGCCTCCGGATATGAGCATTAACATACACCTAGGTAGGAAGAACCACTGCAGGCATACTAACACGGTCGGTTGCTCTCGTAGGTTGAACAGGCTATGACGCTCTGTGCTTTTCGGATGGCTCCATGGAACAAATCTTAGAGGTGGATAGACCTCGGGTTTGGCAATCGGTGTGTGCCAAGGACTCATTTTGATATTTACTGTTCAAGTCGCCAAGTGCCACATCTCTTTGTTCTTTTAGTACGATTACCGATTGCACATCACCACTAGGTAACCGGAAATACCCCTAGGTCAGCCGATGGAAACGAATGGCAGCAACGACATGGCATCAGAAGGTCAGCTTAGTCCGCGAGCAAGCTGTCAGCATGGCGGCCAGCAACATGATTAGGGACAACTGTACTGTCCTCTTTGTCCGTTCTGGGATATTCCTGCATGGTTTCCACTGTCGCAAACACTCGGTGAGATTTCGGGCGGGTCGAGGACTTGCCACGAGTTTCTCCGACGGTCCACATCTCATGTCTGCTGTGCAGCACAGCTAGCTATTGACGGATATGAGCCTCAGCTCGATGCTGAAACTAATAGCAACTAGGGAAACTGGCTCTCTCGTTATACTGTGCTGGACTGAGTCCCAGAGGAGGCATACTTACATGTTGCAGTATTTATAGCTTACGACTCCGGGTCCTTCAGAGTCCTCCGTTGTTAATCGGGCCGGCTTCGCTACAACTCCGACTTGAACAGGTGAATCCCGGCCGCACCTTCCCTCTGACAACCAGAGCCGACCCCATCTGACACCCACAAAACAACCGAATAGGCAAGAGCTTCCCTTCCATTTCCCAACCAAACGTTCTTTCTCTCTTTCCCGCTTCTAAGTAACAGCGTGTTTCGCGCTTTCTTTGGCGGGCCTGAGGCTGCGAAAGATACATTATCTGTTTGGATGCCATCGTTTCCTGACAGTGGCACTCCATTGCCCGACTTGTACTCTCCCATCAAAAACCGGAAAACTGCAAATATGGGCTAACTAGCTGAAATCAATCCCCTTTTCCAGGATCTTCATGTCACTGTCCTTTTGCCGATTAGACTTGAGTCACTTCTGCATTGATGACCGTGGCTGTACATCCATTGAGGCTACCCTACCACTTTCTCGCCTCTCTTGCGTAGTCAGGGTCCAAAGTGGCCGCGATCAACTACCTGTGTAGTTCGGCAGGCAGCTCCGGCCCTTGGCGAACAGCACATTGAGACTCGTTTTTATTGCCGGAAAACCCCCTATAGTCAGTATCTCCATCAGGTGCTTCGCCAGCGTTCGAACTGCTAACGTAAGACTTGAGTAATAGTTTCCACGACCATCATACCTTGAGCAGTTTTTGTTGTACTATTCCATCAGAAAGACCTCCTCAGGTCTCACCTAGATACAATGAAGCTCACTTCAGCCTCTATCCACACCATTATCCACCCAACGGCTGCCTTTTCACCGAGCCTTCCAAAGCCCTCCGGGTCTCCTCCAGCCGAGCCGGAATCTCAGCCATGGCTCCACTCCCAACTGAACCCCAAGAACCGAATCGACAGTCTCGAACCACCAGCAAACCCTCTCTGGAGAATCGATGGGTGTACCGGCCAAGGAACGCAGTTTTTTGCATTGCCTCTGTTCTTAGGGGACCATGTTCCGCCCCTTCGATTTGACGTGTTCCTCCCCCAGGAGGCGGGTAGCTGCCAACTGCTACGGGACCTGCTCGACCTGGATGCCGCTTTTCATACCAAGGATGCTGTTCGGGCACAAAGGCTTGGAATTTCTCGCCATATCCTGCGGACACTGCAAGCATGGACCCAGTCAAGTCAGCAGGGCGACAACAAGCATAGCTTGGCGGAGGTGTACAGGAACTTACCCTTTGGGTCCCGAATCATCTTGGAGAATCTGGAGTTCGACATCCGTGATATCAAAATTACCATTGCCCAAACGTTCCACCTCGAAGGACAGCTGCTTGGGCTTTCAAAGCTCGGGGCTCAACTCGGTCTGCCTCAGGATAGTCTCCCAGAGCCGATAGACATCTTCAGGCTTCGCATTGTGCGTCAACTTACCGAGAGTGTGTGCCTTGTTTGCATGGAAGATGATGATAATGGGAAGGCCATTGCTACAGACGCGGCCAACGGAACAGGGGCAAAGAAGGAGATACTCTGGATCTTGAAGGCCTTGACCAGCGGCACCAAATATCTCTACACCGAACTTCGTAACCTGCTGCAGATGCCACCTCATCCGCACATTATCTCACGTCCAGTACGTCTTGTCACCAAGCAGTGCCAGTTCGGAGGAAAGAACGCAGTTGTCGGGTTCATGATACCGTATCATCCTGCCGGGGGACTCAGAGATACCTTGCCACTCCTTCGCATTCACGGACACCTTACGCTCAAGGACCAACTGAGGTGGGCCATCCAGCTGGCTCATGGTCTGTTGCATGTTATCGACCAAGGCCAGATGTACTATCCCGACCTCCGTCTCGACAACATCCTTCTCTCCGAGACCGGCGACATCGTCATGGTAGACTTCGAACAACGCGGACTGTGGTGCGAGTTTGGTGCGCCAGAAGTAAATGCTCTGGAGTATGTGCGCATCCTGGCCAACGACAGCTTGCTTGAAGATAACGATCCGGATCTCTCCATACCCAAGGAGATCACAGAGAAATACGCGGCTTTGCTCACAAGGGAACTGCCAGACTGGGAAGCTCTCGAGATTTGTGAGAACTACAGTCAAAGACCGGAAGGTTACACCAGCTTCAACATCGCGTGGCTATGTCTCTCCAAAGCGGAACAGGAGTCTGCGGTGGCCTACATGCTCGGACGAGTCCTCTGGTGCATCTTTGAAGGCCAGAGCGGCCCGGACAAAGCCGCTTTCTGGCAGTCGTATGCTCGGGAGCCGGACTTGCAGTTTCCTGAGATGCGATATACACCTGTTGAGCTGAGAGGCTTGGTGGACGAGTGTACGAGGGGCCGGAGGGATGTTTTGTCGACCCTGGTTACGCGTCAGGGGAGTAAGCTGGTCTTGTTGCGCGAGAAAGACACCCAAGGATCCTCCGCTAATGTGGAGGAGGGGGAGGAAGAAAAGGTTCTTGAAGTCGCAAGAAAATGGTGGACCGCCGAGGTCAATGCAGCGGAAGACTTTCTGCAGATGAGACATGAGATGAAGGAGCGTGGTGAGTGGAACGAAAACTACTTTGGTCGGCCGAGTCTCAGGGAGGTCATTAGCCGCATGGAAGATATTCAGAGACGAAGTTTGTCGTAAGTATTCAGCTCGGTCGAGGAATCCTTGGTTTCTTCCTGATCTGTTTTGGGATTTATGTCAAAATGATGTAGACTTTAATCCTGTTTCTGCTCCTATATAGTCAGTTTCGCGCTCAAGTTTCTGTATGTCCATTTCCAGTTGTTTTGCTATGAACATTCCCATATGATTGAGCACTTGTTCGAACAGAAACTTTCTCCAAATGAATCCGCATATAGGTATGTTATGCAACTCTTGAAAAATCCTTCGTCAGACTCGAGTCTAGTCGAGAAACGACAAGGCCAATCCTCCCTGTAATTCTGTCGTTTACTTCTTCGCTATTCCTCTGACTTATGAAATACCTAGATACATCACTCATCCAACCCCATCTAACCGGCGCCTGGCTTTGATTTGCAGCATACACCCTTTTCCAATCTCGTAGTGTCTACCACCAAAATGTTTTACGTCTCCTCTTTTGCCCCATGTTCAATGGACTTTCTCCTGCAGATTAGGTCTTCTCCCAGCTTCCTTGTTGACTTCCTCATCGAGTTTCCACCTCGGCTCAACGCAATCAATCCCTTACCATGTGCATTTCAGGTGGTGCTGTTGGCGAAAGCTCACAGTGCAACTAATTCGATCTTTCGATCTCGCAAGTCTGGATCGGTCTGGTCTGGGCACAGGAAAGCATTCAAAGAAGAGATGGAAGCAAAAGGGGGAGCGGGGAAAAAAAATGGAAGAAAAAGAAAGCTTGTGATTATCAGATGCCAGTTGTGACTGGGAGAGTGAATCTGACTATATATGCAAAGAAACGAAAACGGTCAATTGAGAAGTGAGACTGGGTGTGTGTGGCTGGCTAGCTAGTTAGATATGTACATGCAGGTCGGCACATCGGGGGAGGGGGGTAAGATTGTGAGGGGAAAGAAAAAGAGGGCTCATCTCTTTGCCAGTTGGTGGTGCGTGAAGGTAGGTGGCTGAAACGGAGTTTGCCTTGTGAGAAAATGTTTCCATCTGAAAAATGTTTCTGTTGCCACAGAAACGTTGGATGGATTTATTTAACGGCTTGTGTATGCCATGTGATTCTCACCGGATATGATGTCGCTGCTTAGGAGTAATGTGGTCGGAATCTTTGAGGAGTCCGTAGAACTGCCCTCGGTGTGTTCCCGGTGATATAGGAAGAGACTAGGTGAATTATCCGTAATATCAGACAGGTAAAAGGCGGCTTTGAGCAAGAGTGCATCTATTGTCTCGATCTCTCCACAACTCCCCAGACTGTGTTCTGCGAACAAAGCCTGATCCCTACACTGCCCAAAGCCCCCTTCCACCCCGGATTCCTTTATCACGATGTGCGCGCAAAAAGTGGCGTACGACATCCACCGAACCCCGGATTATCATCCGCTTTTTGTCTACACTAGACCGGCCGCCGATCGGGATGAGTGACTGACATGCCCCGTGTGGTCAAGCCACCACGGCCGGCGGAAAATAAAATGAAAGACGGGAAACGGAGAAAAGGGTCTAGAGGGTCCAAGAACATGCCTGAAGGCGAAATGGTGTCAGACTAATAAAATGAAAGCTCACTAAAGGCCGACCTAGAATAACTTCGTGATAGACAAGCTAGCCTTGGGAATCGTGGTAGACATCTCGGAGTTTTCGCAGACACCTTCCCTTATTTCAGGCTTCCGACAAACGATTTCGTTCCCGTTTTTCGGTGACAATTTTGCGATTCAATGCAGCACGGCAAAATGAATCGAACCGGCGGGGGCCTCGTGGCTTTCCGAGAGCTACATCTTGGCCTAATCTCCTGTTCTTTGAACTATTGCGTTAATGGCCCGCCATTAAACCTTTTCTGGGTTGTAACCGCTCGCGTACCTACGCTAGCCAGTGACCTAGACGAGCCCGCACCCGCCTTCCCTAAATCGTTGCACTTGGAGTTCGGTGATAGCGTCGTTGTATAATGCAAGAATAAAATTCTTTCACTAGGATCATATATAACGTGCATCACGAACACGTGCATGTGCATTTTGTAGCGTGCGGTGTGCCCCTGAAGAGTACGCGGCCAGAGCACTTCGTCGTGTGCTCAGGCCTAGTGCGCACGAAAAGCCAAATTCTGTTGATTAACTTGACACAAACTTGCCAGAAACAGATTTGATGGTTTTGGTGAGTCGTGAGGTGGGCACTCGAGGAGATCGACCATCGGCTCAACAATCCCAACAGTGTCTGAGCCCTTGACTTTATCCTGATATAAATCTGGTGGGATAGGTGAGAAGACAGTGCCCGGTGTAGTGTGCACTACCTAGTAGCGCTCAAGGTTGGTTCTTCTTACCTTGTCATTCCTCGAATTATGATCTTCGTCGAAGTTGCTTTATTGCGTGGCCATGTAGTAGCTTCTGGCACGACGGTGGTGCGCCGTGTCTTCTTGCTGTACTTTTCCTTTCTTCTCAACCTGTGTCCCTTCTAGCCGTCCGCTCGGGCGTTTCTGTCACATCAAGACAGCTGAAACGATACTAGTCTTAGCTTGCGGGTTGCAATCTTGTGTGTAAACGATCGTTTTAGCCTAGCATTTACCCAGAGCCAGAAGCCTCGCGTGCGTGCTAGATCAGTGATGAGCCACCAAAAGAGCTTTCCTTTGGGGCACGACAGCTGTAGATCTGGACCAGAGTAAGGGCTCCAATCTTTCCGGCAATATGAACTTCGGACCCACCATCCGGAACTCAACGCAGTTGTCCCATCATGATACTCTCTGTCATGAATCGATCTGGTCCATTTTAGATCAGAGCTCTGGGGCAGATGCCGCTTCACCGCTCTAATATCCTCCAATACGTCCGAGCGAGACTTCATGCGAAGTCCCTTTCGGCAAAGGGAAAGCAGGGAGGCGAGATGATAGCTATGAGTTGAGTTCATCCAACCACCAACAGTGTCCTGGAAACGGCTCTCAGTCATTCTCTTTGGGAATTATCAGGGTAGCTTGACGTGGCCGCTAAGTCTGCCCTGCCTTCATAAACCTGGAGTTTCAGGAAGACGTTTTCCCACGTCACGGCCTTGCCAGACATAACTAGAGATCGCAATAGGAAATGTTTGGTCTTTCATGTCCAAATCGTTGGAATGCCATCCTGATTCGGGAAACAACCTTCCAACAAAACCATACTCCTAGAGAAACCACCGCGATTAAATGCCAGGGGGTAGGAAGAGAGCTGCAAACGTCAAGGTCACCCGAAACAGAGGGAGAGGGAGAGGAGAGGTAGGGGACGTGAATCAGGTGTACGTAATCAAGCCCTAAGCCCAACAAGGAAGATCGGACATGGTGCCGGAAGCCGTTAGTCAGCGTAATCCCAAATCCAGAGCCCAACCCACGTGGCACGGCGCCCTGTTCTGGACCAGAAACAGCTTCGTGATGGCGTGGAGATTGTCGGGTTGGCGCCGGCGCCGCCGGGACACCGGACCCAGAAATGCGCACTAGCGTAGACTGAGCGGGCATTGGCTTTTCAAAAGGAAGCGTTACCAAGAGAAGAATGGACGCTGCTATCGAAGGTGAAGCCACGCTGCCACGGCGAGGACACACTTGAGTATGAGATGTTTGGGAAGGAGGTTGCAGTAGCGAAATTGTATGGTATGGAAGCTTGGCATTGGATGGACTTGGCAGTTCCAGAAGCCCGAGAGGTGAGGTGGCGTTCTCGAGCCGCTTCAATATTAAACCGTGATGGCTCGATTGAGGAGGTGTGAACCGAAAGAACAGACCGACCAACAAAGCCAACAAAGCGACGGAATAGATGAGATATGGCAGCGGGAAGTGACCGCGTGATGGGTGACATAGTCACGGTGGCCCAGCCATCCCAGACAGAAAACGGATTTGAAACAGCAAAGCCCGGCAATGGAAGAAAAAGAGAAGCAGGATAGAAGGGTTTCGGAAGCCCAACATTCGAGGTCCGTGGGTGTTCAGAGCGAAAGAACTAGACCTAGGATACGGTACCGATAAAGGGGCTGCGTGTGAATGAGTGCGAGGGAGACTCAGTAGGGTTACATTGTCTGCGGCACTGGAAGCAGCAAAACTTGTGTGATGGCCCTGTTGGTCAATTTATCCCACCCAACATGTCGTGATGGTGACGGCAGTGTGCGGTGGATGGGACAGATAGCCAAACTTCAAACACCATGGAAAGACTCGAGTCGTTACGGATGGAGAGTCCGGGAGCGGCAGTTATCCAGATCCGCATCGCTTGAAGCCATCCAACATCAACACCGTACCCGGGCCACGGAAACCGAACAACTGGGACATATGTACGGGACGGTTTCACATACAGTGACGGGTTGCATAAAGAACGTCGCGTCCGTAAAATGCAGCATCGAAAGCTCGAGGGGCGGGCCGATTACGGTATCTTGCTGTACTAACAAGGTTGATGTCGGTGTTTAACAAACTTGGGAGCTTTGTGAAAGCTGAGGCGTCGTCGTTGTACGCCGTCACAGCTGTGTGATGACCGAGCGGACCGGGCAATGCGTTTATTCGGCAACCGATGGTGAGATCCTAGGCGTCCATGTGTGATAGAGGCTGCCTTGTCCGAGGAATGAGGCGCTGCCATTCAAAGACCAACACAAACTTCCTTCCCAGATGGTCGCCCTTGGGCGGTGATTGTTGAGGTAGAAAACCAACGCTTGGAAAACACAGGGCACTTGAGAAAAGGACCATGAGATCCAGGTTTGATAGTGTCAAATGGAGAAAGAGACTGGAGAAGTGTTGACGGAGGCAGACTGAACCCCGCGTCTACACAGGCCACCTGCCGTCTAGAGGTACATAGCGCCAGTGCCACGCACCTCTTCGTACTGTAGAGGGAAAGAGCCAGTGCAGGAACTGGAGAACAGTGGGTTCGGGTTCCACAGGCTCGGTCTAACAGTGGACTGAAATGCCATTGTTCTCCAACAGCCAGTTTCCGATGCGAAAACCACCCAACGAATGGAAGAGCCCATTCCATCCAGCTATTTCATGATTTTCGGATCGCCACCTGGGGTTAGAAAAGTTGAAGAGCCAACGGTTTTCTGATATGACGGTTGGGTTGTCAGACGGTCATACATACTACATACTGCCTTCCCGGCGGGACGTTTTCGTCGAGTGTCAGCACTTCCTCCCCCCCTCGCTTGCAGACCTCGACACCATCACGACTATCCGTACTTCGACCCGTGTCGTCAAAGCAGCTCCAAGTAGCTACTGCTCTCTCTGCCAGGGCTGCCATGCGACAGCGGGTCTATCCTATACCCTGTGGACCTCACGGAGCACAAACCGAGCTGTCTACCAGCCGAGACACCATCTGCCACCATCGTCGTCATTCTCATCATGATGGCGTTCGTGGAAAAGAAGAAAGAAGAGATTACCGGCGCTTCGGGAGACTAAAGGGAGCCATTCAGGCGAGTCTTCTTCTCCCTTGAGAAAATCTCTTTGTATACCTAGCGTAGTGTACTTGCTGACTGGCTCGAATGAGATGTGACGGCACTGGCTTCATAAACGATGGATGGGCAATCTGGACAGTGTGACAAATTACTATCCCAACTCGTCAATCCCTCTGGCTCTTCTGGTGACGCCCCTGAACCGTCCCTTCAACAAACCACACAGTCCGGAACATGGATGCGACATCGTCAGCACTTGGCGTTCCCCAGGGCGCCCGTCGTTGCCCCCCGGCCGGTCCCTACCCTCCACTGTGACTGGACCCCGGCCATCTGGGCCTGGTCCCATCAACAGGAAACATTGCCTCCTTACGGGCTCACAAGCGAACCACAAGGGACCTCGAATCAGACGGCCACGAGTGCGCTTGGACTGCCCTCAACCTCGCTTTCTACTGTAATCCTACCTCGGGCGGCGTGCAATCTGGGACATGTCCCCGCACCACCTTGCACTCTCGGCGACAGTGGTCCTCAATGCTTCGCCATGGTTGGTTAAGATCGCCAAAGAAAGAGCTGATGCAACCGCAACAGTTCCCCAAAGATGAAGGCCCCCGTTCCCATGTTTTCCGCTCCACTCCGGCCTTGCCTGACTGAGCATGGCGTACGGGCTTGGTGGTGTCCTACAGAAGAGGGGACCACATTCAACACCACCTCGGAAACCCCAAGCAGGGCCGAAAGGCAAAATGGAAAAGACAGGCACACCATTCTCGGCCCAGTAGGTTGCCTGTACATATGGGTGCTACCACCCACTACCATCCACAGGGTGCTCGATTTCTGAACAGTTCTCTTTTTGGTCCCTTTCTCCCCGTCCCCTCTTTTTGCACATCATGAGTGCTTGATCGCTCATGCTGATACACTCCTACCTTGCAATTGAGTGATATCATCTTTTCAGTGTATTATTTTTCCTTCTATACCCACTATACTCCGTGTTTGGTGTTCGATTTAGCTTTGCCGGTAGACCACGTCCCCGAACACTCCTTACTATCAACCTATCATCAGTCATTGTCTTCACCCTATTCCATCTGGGCTTAGGGTATTCTCTCGACGACACACTACTGCTTTCATCCGCCACGACGACGATATTCACCACGATCGCCTCTTTTCGCCCTTGCTGGAGTCACGCGTCGGCTCACTAGACCACAAAGAGGCTGTTATATACACATTTGGCCAGTACCAGAGAGCGGCCTTCCTTGGAGGGAGCTGAAGCACATAAACGGGTAGCGGCCAATTCCCAGAACCAGGAGGGTTTACAAGCCGTTTTACGATATAGTCCAAGGGACGCGGCTTCGAAGGATCCAACACGATGGCCAACGCAACGAACCCTTGTCCTCCGCCATTTCTGAGCGAGGCGCTTTTTGACGATGGGGGGTGTAAGTCACTGGATTTGGAATCGCATCACCACGGGTGTCGCTGCTAACTAACGTACGACCAGTCGTGGATGGAAGGTTATGCCAGGAGGTAGCGAAAGGGCTTAGGTGCTGCCTGCCTTGCCCCATGACCGATTGGGCCTATCCGGACGAATTCAATACCCTCGGAGAGGTGGCACAATGGGTCGCAGTTGCTGGCACCGTCTGCTGTGCCTTTCTTCTTTTGTCCTGGATCGTCCTGCCCGTCGATAAGACTTCCAGACATTATCTAAGTCTGTGCTTGACCACGGCGGTTCTGTTTATGAATGTGAGTATTTGGCCGCTTGTCCCCTGCTGCCAAGTGGGATTTCGAGACGTTGACATACCTTACAGCTCGGTTTCGTGATACCTCTTGCCGCCCAGCCAGATGAATGCTATGATGCGATCACGCCCCATTCGATGGAAACCAACTCCCCCTGCGCAGTATCTGGCGCATTCTTGATCTTTGGAGGCTGGGGAGGAGTGATGTGGGTGTTTTTGCGCTCGCTATCATTGCATCTGCAAATCTGCTGGCAGGTTGTTGTCGGACGCAACTTCATGTGGTTCTCCCAGGCTACCGGCTGGGGAATCCCCGTTATCGGCATCATCATGGCTCTTGTTTTCAGTGGTGTTTCTTTCCGGTTTGGGTCGACCTGTCATATCAACCACGAGAACAGCTTGGCTGACCTTTGGGTCCCTATGCTGATCTTTTCCGGACTCACCATCTTCATTCAGTTTGCGACGTTTGGTTATTGCATCAAGGTCTACCTCGCCTCGCTTGCCGACAATAGCGCCTCGACCGAAAACTCGAACCTGCCTTCGTACACCAACAGCATCCGAACCATGACGCCCAAGCAGGCATACAGACGTGTACGCCGAGTCATCCAGCTTCAATGGAGGGGGATTGCGATTGTTCTTATTATTGTTACCGACGTCGTCCTTTTCTCAGTCGTCTTTGTTTTCCTGGACAACACGGTTGAGGCCGGTAAGAGGGACCCAAGCAGTGCCCTGGAATGGATTGCCTGCCTTGCGATGATGGGTGGTGACAAGAACAAGTGCCTCGACAAGGCCGGCCCACTGGTTGTCGACATGCCCACCGTAGGCGCAGTTCTACTGCTTCTCTCGGTAAAGCTACCAACCACCATATTTGTTACCAAGCGAATTATAGAAAGTGCTAACCATATAAACCATGTGCTAGATAAACGGCTTGTGGCTTTTGCTCCTCCTCGGTCGATGGTCGATGGTAACGGGATGGCGCGACCTCCTGATGACGGTTCCTCACCGGAACAAGCGAGAATTCGTCTCCGTCGATGCACGGATGGACGATCTCAAGAAAGACACACGTTCGTACGAGATGCTGTCCCGGGAAAACTCCGGGAAAACGATGGACGACTCAGTAACACCCTCCGCAGTGACTCCGATTTCGCCCACGTATAACGCGTACAACGCGTACAACATGAGGTCACCCATCGGTGGTAACGGCGATGGTGGCTACCGAAGCCCCTCCCTGAATCGGAACGCTCCCGGGGGCACTGCTTCACCGGGGCCTCGCAACCAACACGATACCGCCAACCACTCGGGCCGCCGAACCCCCGATTATTTCGGCAGCACGGCACGCTACCACGCGCCAACGAGGTCTTTCTCGAACCCTCGCCCACCACAGTCGCCGCCACCAACGGTGACATGGGACGCAAGAGACACGTACGTTAGAGCTTCGCCGTTGCCGGAGGAGAGCCCTTATGGGCAAGGATACGGAGGAGGGTATGGCCAACAACCTCTGGGAATGAACAGGATATGAGATTAATGATGGCGGATGTGTAATATGCTTGAGGGAAGGGAAAATGATACCATTCTGCTTATGAATTCTAACAAAGTTAATTAAACACAATGTTTACGTACATTGTATCCCCAACTAACGTGAGCCATTCCTCCCATGCATATCGGTTTATGAAAAAGGACCTCGGTCGTCCGATCATAGTTTGACCTACCCAAAATAACTCCCCAAGTCGGCCACGACGCCAAGGTCGTGCAGAGGCGGCGACGTAGTCTACCAAGCTTACGTCCTGCATCAATGTGCGGTAATTAGCCAATGACAGTCTGTGTTCGGTGAACGGAACTTCCGGGTACGGTTCATATGACTTCATTACCGTCATGATGACAGCGGATGAAGCGGTTGGGTAAATCCTGACTTCTCTCTTGTCATACCCACGTCCTCTTTCATCGAGTTAACGCGGTTGCTGGTTCGAGACGAAAAGGGCGATTATCCGACCCGATACTGAGAATCAATGCGCGACAGGGTTAACCAGTGAAAGTCGTTCGGGTGGTCATGCTCAACTGGAGACGAGACACTTTCGAGACTGATCTTCCGGGTGGAGCAAGACAAACTTCTTTCGGCGGCAGGCCCGAGACGGGAAGGAACGGAGACGGAACGGGGAGTGTGGGGCCCCCGGAAGGGGTTGCTATAGTGGATCATTTTGGCGGGCCGGATCCGGTCATGGATCCCGGCAGAGGTACTTGCCGACCGAAATGTGGTAGGTACAGTAAGGTACATATGAGTCGACAGGCCACTCGATCGAGACTGTTTGGTATAACGCAGATCCATAATGGTACCTTAGTATTAAGCAAGGTAACAGCTTGCTCGAGAAATCAAGAACCCCCGAAGATGCCGTTGAGTGACGGATGCTGCCGGAGGATCACGTTAGTCAGACAGCATCCAATTATACACCTGCCACATCACTCTTTCTCCCCGAACGCACGGCTCCCAAGGTGGTGACATGTAGTCACAAGCCCTTACCTCCGGATGACAGGGTCGAGGGGAGTGCTTTACATGTCACGGAGGTGATCTCACCCAGCAACTAATGTATCTCCAAAGAAGGGAGGAGCGGAAGGAGGGCATGAGTAGAGGAATGAGCTCCGACAAGGTCCGGTCATAGTTGCCCTAACTGGGATTGCCTTGCTTCTCTTGAGCCTTCATTCGGAATCCCCTAGTTTGAATCCTTGTGACGCAGAGTGAATCTGTTCGGCTCTTCGCTCAGCATTATTCTCTGATTCAGTGTGTTAATGCCGCTTCCACGCCGTTCGTTCGTTTGACCAGTCAAGTCTATTGATATTCGTTAGCCAGCATCCATGGCAAGCATTACACTCTTTGCCTCGTCAGCAGAGCATTGTCCATTGACGGGCCCTTTAGCCAGAGCAACCGGCATGAAACTGTCCTTCGCTATACCAGTTGTATATCTAATATCTATAAATATTAGCTTCCACCAACTCACCATTGTCGACCGTTTCCCGTCTGTTTGGAGTATGCATGGGGACCAAACATGGCCACGGACCCGACTTTTGATGGACCATATCTGCAGCAGAGGTAGCAAACTGATCAGATGACGCCGAAAGAACCCCAACCCGAACCCCAACCCGAACCCCAAAACTATGGCACTGGTATTAGTACTGGTGCCCCTGGTGGTCGTCGCCTCGTGCTTCCGCTCTCCAACCACATATCATCCACTTACACCATTCTCACCAACCCCGTTTCTCGCCCCCGCCGACGCCGACTTATATCACTTCCACCAAAAACAAAAACCGGTCGCATGATTCTCCTCATTTCAATTCTGCTAATCGGCTCCTTCCTCCACTACATGTGGAAAGCCGAAGCAGCCCTAAGCAAGCCATGGACGCCAGACGACGGCTCCATCGACTTCAGCCAACGACCACTCTCCCCGCCAGCCAACGAAACTTTCCTGCCTTCGCCCGGGTACAAGCTCCCATTACGGACCAAAGGGCGGGACATCGTGGACCAAAATGGCAAGCGCTTCAAGCTCTCGTCCATCAACTGGTACGGCGCCAGCGACGAGCTCTTCATCCCAGGCGGACTAGACGTGCAACACCGCGACGTCATCGCAGCCACGATCCGCTCGCTCGGATTCAACAGCGTGCGCATGCCGTACAGCGACGAGATGGTCATTTCTAACCCGGACGTCCCGCCGCATCTCTTGGCAGCGAACCGGGACCTGGTGGGGAAGCGTGCCCTGGATGTGTTTGAAGCGACGGTAACCGCCTTGACAGACGCCGGTTTGGCCGTTATCGTCAACAACCACATCACCACGGCAACGTGGTGCTGCGGCGCTGACCCGTGCGATGCCGGCTGGGCAAACGATTACCTTCCTGGCGGGCTTTGCCGGGTACGGCAAACGGAGGCGCAGTGGATCGAGCACTGGGAGACGGTGATGGGACGGTTCGTCGACAATCCACTGGTCATTGGTGCCGACCTGCGCAACGAGGTGCGCGGACTCTGGGGTACCATGCCGTGGGAGAAATGGGCGTCGGCAGCAGAGCGCGCGGGCAATGTTTTGTTGCGGATGAACCCGGACTGGCTGATCATCGTGGGCGGGACTGAGTCCGGAAACGACCTGACGGGGGTGAGACATCGGCCGGTTGAGCTGGACGAGGAAGACAGAGTGGTGTACTCGGCGCACGTCTATTCGTGGAGCGGTTGGGGAAGCGTGGGGGGAAGGTATTCGAAGCGCACGTATTCTTCCTTCGCGAAGGCCATGCGTAAGAACTGGGGATACCTGATGGAAGAGAATCTGGCGCCCGTGTGGATAGGAGAGTTTGGGGCCCCCGATCGTCCTGGCATCGGTGATGCGAACTATTGGCAAAATCTCGTGCGGTACCTCAAGGAGATGGATGCCGACTTTGGATATTGGGCCATTAACCCGCGCAAGCCGAGGGACAACGAGAGGGAATCATACTCGCTCGTTGAGGATGACTGGGTTACGCCGGTGTTGGATTATCGTATGAAGGACATGACGGAGCTTATGAGAAAGTGATGTCGATGTCGGGTCTATTCGACGGGTTGTTGACATGCTTTTGGAGTATCCATCATGGCGTTAGGTGGAAAGCGTAAAAGATGCCGTATCGAATGAGGCTGAGGACATAGCGAATATATCTGCAGTTGTTTTCTGGCCCTCTGGGCTGCATCTCTCTGTTGATTATGTCTGACTGTTCCGAAAACGCCGGAGGTCAGGTCCCGAGTCGTTCTTGTCCGGGCCGTGAAAAGTTGAAGTGCACACAGGCCAAGTACCCCGCTTCGGCCCCGCCCACCTACCTAGGTGACCGGCAAGTGGAAACCAAAGGCAAGAGCCAGTATGAGATGGATCACGAAATGATGGGAATGATGATAATGTGTATTGAGGGAGAGATCCAGCTAACTGAAGCTGGAGGGGATCACCAATTATATAGAACTGGTAATAAAGAGGAAGGTCTGCAAAAGAGGGAATTCTAGGTATTGCCAGATCCGTTATTAAAGGAGGGTTGTAGGGCAAAGGCCCTATAGTACGAAAGGACTAGCGGTCTATATAGTAAACGGCCTAGAATCTTCTTATACACCCCCACAAACCTAATAAAAGGTAATTTATATACATATAAACTATTACAACTCCTTCTTCTTAGTATTTAACTAAAAAATATCTATCACGGGGCAAGGCGAACGTTAGGTATCTGTAAAGACATTCGTAATTGTACGAAGAAGAGGAAACTATCTGGGGGAGCCCTAATAGCCATCTATATATAATAAACATATAGCCCGTACTATCACGGGGCAAGGCGAACGTTAGGTATTTGTAAAGACATTTGTAATTGTACGAGGAAGAGGAAGCTATTTGGGGGAGCCCTGATGGCCATCTATATATAGTAAGTATGTGGCCCGTACAGCCTAATCATCCTATAGATTATCCTATGGATTATCCTATAGGCTGGTGTAGTGTCTATAGCCTTAGCGATAGGGGTAGGCTAACAACCGTAGCTAGTTAGATATTAGATGCGTTTAGCCGCATTTATTGTATTAGGTCTTTACAACTAATTAGAATATGCTATTAACTTAATAATTATTACCGTAGTGAAGGTAGCGATATGGGACGGTTAGTTAATTATAGATAACTTTGTAATATTTCCTTCGTTTAAAATACCTTTAGGGTGAAAATACTTCCCTTTTTAATTTCCTTTATAATATTTATTATTTACCTTTTTATATTATTTTTGCTTTCCTTTTTAGGCTATTGCCTTGCCTTCTTAGTAACGTAGTAATTGTTATATTATTAGTATTATTTTTTCCGGCGGTTGGTCCGTCCTAGCGGCCTTTTTTAGAGCTTTTTTAGCTTTGTAGCGACGTTTTTCGTCTACGATTTATTATAGTAATATTAATATATTTAGGTTATTATTATAAAATTTTTTGAGGTCGTTGATATAATATTCTACGTCCTTCTATAGTTATTAAGTAGGATTATAAGGGCTTTTTTAAATTATTTAGTATTTTTATCTATTATTTTTTATATTGAAATGGTAATCGTCGATAGTTTTATAGAATTATTCGATTATGTTTTTAGTATTATTTATTCGTTTTATAATTTGCCTATTATTTATTTGGATATTTTAAGTTTTGTTTTACCCGGGGATCCTTTAATAGTTTTAAGGTTTTATTATATTAATATAGAAAATACGGTTATATTTTATATTAATAAGGAGTTTTAATATAATATAGTAATTATTTGCCTTTATAATTTCGAAAGGCCTTTCCTATAGTAGCGTAAATTTAGTTTGCGGGCGGCCTAATATAAAGTTGGTTGTATTGAGTAAGATTTTATCGCTAATATAGTATTTCGGCGTATTAAACCGTTTTTCGTTAGCAATTTCCTCGTACTATATTTGATTATTCTTAGTTATAGCGGTAATTTTGTCCAATATTATACTAAACCGGCCGGCGATTTTATTAATTTTAAAGTGTTCTGCCTATTATATTTTAGAAAGTCTTAGTAGGTATAGTTGGGCGGGTTCGATTCCTATCCGAGGGTGAAAATTATAATTTGCGAAGAACGGGGATACGTTAGTACTATTTGAATATATATTATTGCCTACGAATTTTATTAGGGGTAATTAATCGATTTAATTATTTTGAGCTTAATTAATATAAATACGAAGGAAATACTTTAATTTAACGTTAATATATTTAGTTTAACTATTAATTTCTTTGTAGAAAGTTGATAATAGTTTTAGAGTAATTCCTAGCCTTTTAAATAGAGCCTTCTAAAGTTATAAAATAAATTGGGTATTACGATTGGAAACGATAGTGTCCGGTAGGCTATAAAGGGTGTAAATTTTTTCGATAAATTAATTAACGAATTTTTCTATAATTAATATTTTAATTAAAATATAGTACTTTATTTTCATTAAACGGTTTATTATTATAGCGATATATTTATATTTTCGGCCTCCCCGGACGTAAGGTATTATAGGGGTGATATAGTCGATAACGATATCTTTCTATAGGGCGAAGGGTATTAGTAGAGGCTTTAAAAACCCTATTAGTATATATTATAATAGCTTTATTTTTATATATTAAAAGTAGGCTTTATAATAAGATTTAACGGCCTTTTTTATATTTAATTAATAAAATAAGCGATTAAAGGTAGTAAACGTTTTATCCCGGCCTTAGTAATTTACTAGTGCGGGTTTGTAATATTTTCGTATAAAATATAATTATAGTACAGTATTTTCTAAGTCGACTATAAGCGTTAAGCGTTAGTATATTTTATTATTAATTGTATAGCATTTTATAAAAACTATTTTTCTTATATTTTTCTTTAGTATTTTAGGTTATATTCGACGGTTTTCGTCCGTAAGGGCGGTTATTAAATTTTGGTAGAAAATTATATTATAGTAGTTAACGTCGATTAATTTATTTATAAATAATTTTTCCGGGTTAAATTCGTAAGCGTAAATATAATTTACGAAAATAGAGGGGTCGAAAAGTACTTTATAGCGGGTTTTTAACTAGTTATCGTTTATATCCTTTAGTATATTTTCTAATTTCTTATTTAAGGCATTAAGATAGACTTGGAGAATACCCGGCCTATATTTAATAGTAAAGTTAAATTTAAATAGGAAATTGGATTACTATATATATTGCAGCGTAAGTTTCTTATTTTCCGTAAAGGTTTATAGGCCCTTATAGTCGGTTAGGATTTTAAACGGTTTTTAGGCGCCCTACAATTCCGGTCCTTATTCCTCTAAGGTTTTGATAATTATAAATAATTTTTTATTATAAATATTATAATTATATTCTACGGCGGAATATTTCTATAAAAAATATATAATTAAGCGTAAAATATTCTTATTGTCGTACTAGGATAATATATTATTTACGGCCTAATTAGAAGTATTAGTTTCGACTACGGTTAGGCGGGACTAGTTATAAATTCGAAGGATAGGACCCGTAGTAAAGGCTTTCTTTAATTCTTCAAAAACTCTTTAATAGTCTTTTATCTAATACTATTCGGCTAATTTCTTTATAAGGTTATATAGCGGAATAGCTATAATCGAAAAATATTAGATAAAGTGCTAGTAGAAATTTGCAAATTCTAGGAACCTTTAGAATTAGTGTCGTAACTACGGGGCCTCCTATTTAATAATAGCTTTTACTTTCGCAAGGTCTATTTCTATACCCCTTAGTATAATAAAAAGGCTTAAATATTTCGTACGGGTAATATCGAATTCGTATTTATCGATATCTAATTGAAGGCTAACATTAATTATTCTTCTAAGGATTTCGTTTATATAGGCGGTATACTCCTCTACGTTTTTAGAGTAAACGAAGATATTATTTAAGTACGTTATTGCGTAAATATTTAGAATATTATATAGTATATTGTTAATATAATTTTAAAATATGCCGGGTATACCTTAGAGGCCGAAAGGAAGGACTAATAATTCGTAGAAATTAAAACGTATAATAAAAGCGGTTAATTATTTATAGCCTTCCTAAATACGGATTCGGTTAAAAGTAGCGATAATATTTAATTTAGTAAAGATTTTAGCGCGGTAAATAATATTAAGAATTTCTTTAATTAATAGAAACGGGTATTATATTTTAAGTATAATATTATTAATATTATAATAATCGATATAAATATAAATACCCCCGCTAAATTTATTTATAAGGAATAAGGGTAAAGTTGCTTAGGATTAGAAAGGTTTAATAAAACCGTTTTTTAATTAACCGTCGATCTATTTTTTAATAATAGTTACTTCTATAAGTAAAACCGGTTAATAGTAGGCGTTTAGTAGTTTTTCCCTTAGCGTAAACTCGATTTTATAGTCGTATATTCGATAAGGCGGAAGTTTATTCGCTTTTTTAATACGGAAAACGTTAATCCTTTTCTAATATTTGCGTAGGAATTTAAATCTAATTTCCTTATTAATTTTCGGAAGTCGGTTAATTTTTTTATAGAACGTTAGTACGTTTTCCTCTATAATTTTTATAATAATAGCCTTATATATAAGTACGTTTATATCCAAATCGCTTGTAAGAATAGTAGTTCGGGCGATTTTAATAGCTATTAATTCTTTTTAATTTATATTCTTTGTATACGCGTCGATAAATTTATAAAGGCGCTTTAGGAAGTAGTCCTTATACTATTTGCTTTTACCGTTTATAATATTTTAGGCTATTTCTTTAGTAAAGTCGTTATAAATATTAATTTCGTAGAAGGCTGTTAATCGGTAAATTTCCGTATAATTCGTAAAGTAAGATTGTAAATTATACGTTTTATATAGGAAATTAAAGGCGGTAGTATTAATATTATATATATTTTAGGCGTTAATTTATCTTTCGATTATTCTAAACTACTTTATAATTAAATAAATAGTATTAGGGGAATTCTTTACGCCTTTTACCTTTCTATAAGGCGGCGCGGGTATAAAAGGTTCTATTACCTATTTTAGCACGTTATAATTTAATAAAACTACATTTCCGGTAAATCCTTTAATAGGAAGTTTGAAACAATATAAAAGGAAGTCGTAGCAATACGGCTACGCCCCCTATTTTAAATAAAAATTCTTATTAGTTTTATAAAATTTATAAAGGTTGTAAGCTTTACCTTTAGGGTAGTTTTTATAGGGTTCGCGATAGGGGGGCGGAGCGGAAATAGAATTATTTTTTAATAGTAATTCTAGTATTTGAATATCGTTACGTTCCGGTCCTTTATAGGGGATACGGTCTTAAAACTATAATAGCCTTAGTATATTTTAACGAAACTCCTATTAGTATAGGAGCGGTATGGAATTAGAATCGGCCTCTAATAATAATTCTAGATTTTAATAATAGCAATCTACCCTACCAGTAGTCTTATCGATACTCCTATCGGTAGTCCCGGAGTAGTATTTTAGATTTTAAAGTTCTTTTGAATTTTAGTAATAGTAATCTACTCTACTAATAATCTTATCGATATTCCTATCAATAGTCCCGGGGTAGTATTCTAGATTTTAAAGTTCTCTTAAATTCTAATAAAATAGTAGTCGATCTTTTAAAATCTAATATTCTATTGGACTTTAGCGAAGTAGTAGCCTTAGTAATTAAATATCGCTACGTATAGGTTCCTTTGTAGGGATTAGGTATTAATCCCTTAAAATCCAATATTTTAATAAATTCTAGTAAGGTAGTAGCTTCGGTAGTTAAATATCGTTACGTATAAGTCCTTCCGTAAGGATTAGAATTAAACGATTTATCAGACCGCCTTTTATCCAATTAATATAATTATTTATTTTAGGTAAAAGCCCTAGTATTTTCGGGATATTTAATAATACTCTTTTATCCCGTTTATTTACCGTCGCCGTATAAAATTAATAACGTAAATTGTTAGGAGAGCGGTTTTATATATTAGGAGTATTTTATAGGGAAATGGGGAAATCCGATAGGAAATATCGGTTAACGTATCGATTAGTAAATTAGACCTTCCTTTCTATTTAAGAAATATACGGCTTATATTTCCTAAATTAAAGTAATTTTAAAATAATAGAATGGTTAGGGGAGATATTATAAATTAGGAACGTAATATTTTCTAAATAATAACTAATATAAAAGTTTGTTATAAATCCTTTAATAATAAGCCCTTTTATAATACTATTAACGAAAATTAACTTCTTAAATTCTAAAAATTTAAATATAATAAATCCGTTTTTCCTTACAAAAGAACGGTCGATAAAAATAAATATTGTATAACCGCTATCGACGAAAATTATATAATAAATTTTATATAGTCCGAAGGATAAATAAGAAGAAAGGAATAATAAATTTTAATAGAAACTATTTAGTAAATTAATAATAATTATTTCTAAATTTTTGAATAGTTCCTTCCTTCTTCTTATAGACCTTTTTCGCCCTTATAAGCGACTATTTATAGGGTTTAATTATTTCCTTAATTATTACTTACATTATTATTATAATATTCCTTACCTTCGTTTTCTTTTCTAACGTTTATAGTATAAAAATTTATATTATTATTATATCCCTACTAGCCGGCCGCCAGAGGGTTAATATTAGTATTACTATTATTATTAGTATTCCTAGTATTTTAACCGGAACTTCCGCCTCTCCGGCCTCCTTTACTTCCTTTTCGGCTACTTCAACCTCTTTTATTACTTCTTCAGCCCCCCTTATTATTAATTTAGGGGTTGCAATCGCTATAATTAATACTATTACGGCAATTCTTTATAATATACCCTTTTTTTCTATATTTATAATATAGGTTATTTTTATTCTAATATTTAATAACGTTACTATAAACGGTATATAAAATATAAATAGCATTAAAGTTTATAATATTATTTCTTTTATTAACGGTCTTTCCCGAATTATTATTAGAATTCGAATTAGAAGTTTTATTGGTAGCAAATTTAGATTTATAGTCGTCGTTTTTAATATTGTGCGCGAAATTGTAGTAGAATAATAATTATTCTTTAAAATTATTTTCAGTAGGGAGGGTTCGTTAATAAATAAAGGAAGTACGGAGTTTTTAAGAGATTTTGTTCTATAGGTAATATATTTTTATAATATTATTTAAATTATAGCGGTTAGCGGTTTTAACGTACTCCGTTTTAAAGTCGGCGAAGAAACGGTTTTCCTATTTAAATTCGTTAAATTTACGGGCGGTATCTAAGCGTAAATCCGTATTATCGTAACGAGTATCTAAGAAGGATAAAAATTCGATACTTATTTTCTATTATTAAACTTCGGGATTATTAGGGTTTATAAGGATTTTCTAAATATCTTTATCGATTAAAGTGGCTACTTTAGGGCTAAGTAAGTAATTTGTATAAACGATTTTAATTTTTTCGTTAGGGAACTTAATAGTATTTAAGGTTTAAATAGAAAGGATGCGGCCCTTTTACATTAAATACGCTTTATTACATTTAATGTAATCTTTTTAAGTAGCCGCGAAGGGTTTGGGGTTTGGGAAGAGCGGCTTCCGGTACCCTACTATACTTATACTACCGTCTATTGAGTTGGGGCGTTTTGTCAGAATAGATATTGAGATACTTGTGGAGCTGGGACACTGAGGAGCGGATCTGCTCCAGGGCTAAACAGGGTTGAAGATGGAAAAGCATAAGAAAGATGGCATCCCCTTTCAAACCAGAAGAAACGAAGCAAGCAGAGAACAACGAATTAAACACCAACATTCTTAAAATCTTTACAATACTCCTTTTTGAAATCTTTGATCGCATTCGTGGAGTACCTTCTATCTTCTTTGACACCGGCCTCCAGATCCGCACCTCGCTATCTTGAAAAAAGCATAGAAGTAAAGCTCTACTTCACCTTCTATCTTTCCTTTTAGTAGTTTTATAGCTGTGATTTAACAACTCTATCCAATTCTACGGACAAGATCATCAGCTCTGGATCTGCTCCTCGCCATACAAGTTTGTGTGGTGTAGCCCCGTTCCTTTGTTGGTGTGGTTTTGCTCCATTTCACTATAGTAGTTTAAGCGTTATAATAATTTTATTAATTTATAGTAAAAATAATTTACGCTTCTTAGGCGAAGTTTCGTACGTTATTAAATTCGGTATAAGCTTAATAAAGTTCTTCCTAAATTTAATAAAGGTCCTTTAAAATTTATTTACGCTCGTTAAAAATATTAATGTATTATTCTTTTTTAAATTAAAATTTAAATTAAAAATTCTGAAATTCTTTAGTAATAGTAGTAAAATAATAATTAAATATTTTAATTATTCGGGTAATAAGGTTGATAATTATTTAAAATATTCCTCCTTCGGTTAAATTGAGAGAATTAATAAGGGTACTATTGTAAATAGGTTTGGCTTTTGCCGAATATTGAATAATAATTATAATAAAAGTTGTAACTGTATTAATACGAAGGAGGCCGCTTAAAGTTATTAAGTAGATTTTTTCGTTAGTAGGGGGGGTTAGAGTTTTCTATTAGTACTCCTAAACTTTCCGGCTCTTCGGTATAGTTTAGTACGTTGGGTACTTCGATATCGTTATTTATAATATATCCTAGTAATTAGGTTTACTACGGGGCGTTTAGGAGGATACCCTCGTTTATAATAATATTATTGTTATTTGGAGTTATAAATTCGGGTTTTCGTAACCTCCTATTCTTTAACAATTAGTAGCGTTGCTTAATTGTATTAAATAATATACGTTTAAAAAGATATATATTTGTCGCGTAATAATTAAATATAATTAACTATTATAGGGTAAGGCGAACGTTAGGTATTTATAAAGATATTTATAATTGTATAAGGAAGAGGAAGCTATTTAGGGGAGCTTTGATAGCTATTTATATATAGTGAGTATATAGCCTATATAGCCTAATTATCTTATAAATTATCCTATAGATTATCCTATAAGCTAGTATAGTTTGTGTAGCCTTGGCGATAGGGGTAGGTTGATAACCGTAGTTAGTTAGATGTTAGATGCGTTTAGCCGTATTTGTTGTATTGGGTCTCTATAGCTAATTAGAGTATGCTATTAACCCGGCAACTATTGCCGTGGTGAAGGTAGCGATATAGGACGGTTAGTCAGTCACAGATAACCCTGTGACACGTACAGCCTAATCGTTCTATAGATCATCCTATAAATTAGTATAGTCTATATAATTTTAGCGATAGGGGTAGGCTAACAACCGTAGCCAATTAAATATCAAATACGTTTAGCCGCATCTACTATACTAGGTCTCTATAGCTAATTAGAATATACTATTAACCCGGTAACTATTACTATAGTAAAAGTAGCGATATAGGACGGTTAGTTAATTATAAATAACCTTATAATATTTCTCTCGCTTAAAATACCCCTAGGGTAAAAAATTTGATATACTTCCCTTTTTAATCTCCTCTATAATATTTATTACTTACCCTTTTATATTATTTTTATTTTCCTTTTTAAGCTACTACTTTACCCTCTTAGTAACGGGGTAATCGCCGTACTACTAGTATTATATTTATTTTTCCCAGCGGTTAGTCTATTTTAACGGCCTTTTCTAAAGCCTTCTTAATTCTATAGCAACGTTTTTCGTTCGCAATCTATCGTAATAATATTAGTATATTTAGGTTATTATTGTAAAATTTTCTAAAGTTGTCGATATAATATTCTACGTCCTTCTATAATTATTAAGTAGGATTATAAGAGCTTCCCTAAATTACTTAATACTCCTATCTACTATTTTCTATATTAAAATAATAATCGTCGATAATTTTATAGAATTATTCGACTATATCCTTAGCGTTATTTATCCGTTTTATAATCCGCCCGTTATTTATTCGGATATTTTAGATTTTATTTTACTCGGAGATCCCTTAATAGTTTTAAAATTTTATTATACTAATATAGAAAGTACGGCTATACTTTATATTAATAAGGAATTTTAATATAATATAGTAACTATTTATTTTTATAATTTCGAAAAGCTCTTCCTATAGTAGCGTAAATTTAGTTTGCGGGCAGCCTAATACGAAATTAATTATATTAAATAAAATCTTATTACTAATATAGTATTTCGGCGTATTAAACTATTTTTCGTTAGTAATTTCCTCGTACTATATTTAATTACTCCTAATTATAATAGTGATTTTATTTAATATTATATTAAACTAATCGGCGATTTTATTAATTTTAAAATATTCCGCCTACTATACTTTAAAAAGTTTTAATAAATATAATTAGGCGGGCTTAATTCCTATCTAAAAGTAAAAACTATAATTTACGAAGAACGGGGATACGCCGGTACTATTTAAATATATATTATTATTTATAAATTCTATTAGGGGTAGCTAATCGACTTAATCGTCCTAAGCCTAATTAATATAAGTATAAAAGAAATATTCTAATTTAACGTTAATACATTCAGTCTAACTATTAATTTCTTTATAGAAAATTATTAATAGCTTTAAAGTAATTCCTAACCTTTTAAATAGAGCCTTCCAAAGTTATAAAACGAAGTAAATATTACGATTGGAAATAATAGTATCCAATAAATTATAAAGGGCGTAAATTTTCTCAATAAATCGATTAACGAACTCCTCTATAATTAATATTTTAATTAAAATATAGTACTTTATTTTCATTAAATAATTTATTATTATAGTAATATATTTATATTTTCGGCCTCCCCGGACGTAAGGCGTTATAAGGGTAATATAATCGATAGCGATATCCTTCTATAAGGCGAAGGGTATTAGTAAAGGCTTTAAAAACTCCGCTAATATACGTTATAACGGCTTCGTCTTTATATATTAGAAATAAACTTTATAATAAATTTTAACGGCTTTATCTATATTTAATTAGTAAAATAAATAATTAAAGGTAGTAAACGTTTTATCCCAGCCTTAATAGCTTACTAGTATAAGTTCGTAATATTTTTATATAAAATACAATTATAATACAATATCTTTTAAGTCGATTATAAACGTTAAATATTAATATACTTTACCGTTAATTGCGTAGTATTCTATAAAAACTATTTTTCTTATACTTTTCTTTAGTACTTTAAATTATATTTAATAATTTTCGTCCGTAAGGGCGGCTATTAAATCTTAATAAAAAATTAAATTATAATAACTAGCGTCAATTAATTTATTTATAAATAATTCTTCTAAATTAAATTTATAAATATAAATATAATTTACGAAAATAGAAGGGTCGAAAAGTATTTTATAGCGAGCTTTTAACTAATTATTATTTATATCCTTCGGTATATCTTCTAATTTCCTATTTAGAATATTAGAACGGATTTAGAGAGTACCCGGCCTATATTTAATAATAAAGTTAAATTTAAATAGGAAATTAGACTACTATATATATTACAATATAAATTTCTTATTTTCTATAAAGGTTTATAAGCTTTTATAGTCGGTTAGGATTTTAAATAGTTTTTAGGCGCCCTACAATTCTAGTCCTTATTCCTCTAAAGTTTTAATAATTATAAATAATTTTTTATTATAAATATTATAATTATATTCTATAGCGGAATATTTCTATAAAAAATATACGATTAAACGTAAAATATTTTCGTCGTCGTATTAAAATAGTATATTACTTACAGCCTAATTAGAAGTATCGGTTTCAATTACGGTTAGGCGGGACCAATTATAAATTCGAAGGACAGGACCCATAGTAAAAACTTTCTTTAATTTTTCAAAAACTTTTTAATAATCTTTTATTTAGCGCTATTCGGCTAATTTCTTCGGAAAATCGTATAACGGAGTAATTATAATGGAAAAATATTAAATAAAGCGCCGGTAAAAATTTATAAATCCTAAAAACTTTTAGAACTAGCGTTTTAATTATAAGGCCTCCTATTTAATAATAGTTTTTACCTTCGTAAAGTCTATTTCTATACCTCTTAATATAATAAAAAGGCCTAAATATTTTATACGGGTAATATTAAGAGAAAGTCTTTTCGCACCGTAGCAAATGTCTTTTCGCACTGTAATTAAAAAAGGCTTTTAGAGGTAACTTAGCCAAATTAAGGCCGTAGCATATAAAAAGTACATCGGAATTTTTATTTATTTTTCTTGTATAATATGATGTGTTGAGCGTATTTAGGCGCCCTCTATAGCCCTTAGTATACAATAAAAGAAGAAAAAACTATTTATTTACTTTAGATTTAGAATATTTGAATTGAGTCTTTCCTTTAGATAAATGTATTTATGGCAATTGGACTATAAAATAGAGTAGAAAATTACAAAAATTCTGATATTATCTTCATACTGATAACTTGTTGTTTGGTAAAGTTATACTTGGTGGTATTTTTGATAACGGTGCGAAAAGACATTTGCTACGGTGCGAAAAGACATTCTCAATATTAAATTTATATTTATCGATATTTAATTAAAAGCTAACGTTAATTATTCTTCTAAAGACTTCGTCTATATAAATAATATACTCTTTTATATTTTCGGAATAAACAAAAATATTATTTAAGTACGCTATTACATAAATATTTAAAATATTATATAGTATATTATTAATATAATTCTAAAATATGCTAAATATACTTTAAAGGCCGAAAAGAAAAATTAATAGTTCGTAGAGACCGAAATATATAATAAAAGCAATTAATTATTCGTAGCCTTTTTAAATACAAATTCGGTTAAAAGCGGCGATAATATTTAATTTAGTAAAGACTTTAACGTAGTAAATAATATTAAAAATTTCTTTAATTAATAAAAGCGGGTACCGTATTTTAAATATAATATTATTAATATTATAATAATTAATATAAATACAAATACCCCCGCTAAACTTATTTATAAAGAATAAAAGTAAAGCTACTTAAAATTAAGAAAGTTTAATAAAACTATTTTTTAATTAACCGTCGATCTATTTTTTAATAATAATTACTTCTATAAGTAAAACCGGTCAACAATAAATATTCGGCGGCTTTTCCCCTAACGTAAATTCGATTTTATAATTGTATATTCGATAGGGCGGAAATTTATTCGCTTTTTTAATATGGAAAACGTTAATCCTTCTCTAATATTTATATAAGAATTTAAATTTAATTTCCTTATTAATTTTCAAAAATCGGTCAATTTTTTTATAGAACGTTAATATATCTTCCTCTATAATTTTTATAATAATAGCCTCGTATATAGGCGCGTCTATATTTAAATCGCCTATAAAAATAGTAATTCGGGCAATTTTAACGGCTACTAATTCTTTTTAATTTATATCCTTTATATATACGTCAATAAATTCGTAGAAACGCTTTAGAAGGCAATCTTTATATTATTTACCTTTACTATTTATAATATCCTAAATTATTTCTTTAATAAAATTATTATAAGTATTAATTTCGTAGAAGGTAATTAATTAATAGATCTCTATATAATTCGTAAAGTAGGGCTATAAATCGTATATTTCGTATAGGAAATTAAAGGCAGTAATATTAATACTATATATATCCTAAACGTTAATTTATCCTTCAATTATTTTAAACCGCCTTATAATTAAATAAATAATACCGGGAGAATTCTTTACGCCTTTTACTTTTCTATAAAGTAGTGTAAGTATAAAAAGTTCTACTACCTATCCTAGTATATTATAATCTAATAAAGCTATATTTTTAATAAATCCTTTAATAAAAAGTTTAAAACAATATAAAAAGAAGTCGCGGTAATACAACTACACCCCCTATCTTAAATAGAAATTTTCATTAACTTCGTAAAACTTATAAAAGTTATAAGCTTTACCTCTAAAACAGTTTTCGCAAAACTTACAATAGGGCGGGGGTACGGAGGATTCGTAAAGTTTATAATAGGGGGGCGGAACGGAAATAAAATCGTTTTTTAATAATAATTTTAATATTTAAATATCGCTATATTCTAATCTATTATAGGCGAAGCGGTCCTAAAACTGTAATAACCCTAATATATTCTAATAAAATAGTAGTAATTTGCCTTATTAGTAGTCCTATCAATACTCTTATTAGTATAGGAGCGGCATAGAATTAAAATCGGCTTCTAATAATAACTTTAAACTCTAATAATAGCAATCTACCTTACCGGTAGTCTTATCGATATTTTTATTAATAGGCCCGGAATAGTATTCTAAATTCTAAAATTCTTTTAAACTTTAATAATAATAATCTACTTTACCAATAATCCTATTAATATTCCTATTAATAATCCCGGAACAATATTCTAAACTCTAAAATTCTTTTAAACTTTAATAAAGCAATAATTAATCCCCTAAAATCTAATATTCTATTAAACTCTAGCGAAGCAATAATTTTAACAACTAAATATCGCCGTATATAAATCCCTTTATAAAAATTAAATATTAATCCCTTAAAATCTATTAGAATATTAGATTTTAATAAGGCGGTAGCTTCGGCGGCTAAATATCGCCGTATATAAATCCTTCCCTAGGGATTAAGACTGAACAATCTATTAAACCGCCTTTTATCTAGTTAATATGATTATTTATTTTAAATAGAAGCCCTAGTATCTTCGGAATATTTAATAATATTCTTTTATCCTATTCGTCTACCGTTGCTATATAAAATTAATAATATAAATTATTAAAAGAGCGGTTCTATATACTAAGGGCGTTCCGTAGGGAAATAGGGAAATCCGATAAAAAATATTAATTAATATACCAATTAGTAAACTAAACTTTCCCTTCTATTTAAGAAATATACAGTTTGTATTTCTTAAATTAAAATAATTTTAAAATAATAAAATAATTAGGAAAAATATTATAAATTAAAAATATAATATTTTCAAAATAATAATTAATATAAAGGTTCGCTATAAATCCTTTAATAATAAGCTTTTTTATAATATTATTAGCGAAAATTAATTTTTTAAATTCTAAAAATTTAAATATAGCGAATCTATTTTTCTTTACAAAAAAATAATTAATAAAAGTAAATACTATACAATTACTATCGACGAAAATTATATAATAAATTTTATATAATCCGAAGGATAAATACAAAGAAAAGAATAATAAATTTTAATAGAGATTATTTAATAAATTAATAATAATTATTTCTAAATTTTTAAACGGCTCCTTCTTTCTTTTTATAAACTTTTTTCGCCCTTATAAATGATTATTTATAAAGTTTAATTATTTTTTTAATTATTATTTATATTATTATTATAATATTCCTCGCCTTCGTTTTCTTCTCCGGCGTTTATAATATAGAAATTTATATTATTACCGTACCCCTACTAACCGGCCGCCAAAAGGTTAATATTAGTATTACTATTATTATTAGCGTTCCCGGTATTTTAATTAGAATTTCCGCTTCCCCGGCCTCCTCTATTTCTTCTTCGGCTATTTCGGCCTCCTCTATTACCTTTTTAACCCCCCCTATTACTAGTCTAAGGGCTACGATTGCTATAATTAATACTATTATAATAATTCCTTATAATATACCCTTCTTTTCCGTATTTATAATATAAATTATTCTTATTCTAATATTTAATAATACTACTATAAATAGTATATAAAACGTAAATAGTATTAAGGTTTATAATATTACCTCCCTTACTAACGGTCTTTCCCGAATTATTATTAGAATTCGAATTAAAAAATTTATTAGTAGCGGATTTAAACTTATAATCGTCGTCCTCAATATTACGTACAAAATTATAATAGAATAATAATTATTTTTTAAAATTATCTTCGGCGGAAAAGGTTTATTAATAAGTAAAGGAAGTACGAAATTTCTAAAAGATTTTATTCTGTAAATAATATACTTTTATAATATTATTTAAATTATAGTAGTTAGCGGTTTTAATATATTTTATTTCGAAGTCGGCGAAAAAATAATTTCCCTATTTAAATTCGTTAAGTTTACAGGCGGTATTTAAGCGTAAATCCGTATTATTATAATAAATATCTAAAAAGAATAAGAATTCGATACCTATCTTCTATTATTAAACCTCAAGATTATTAAAGTTTATAAGGATTTTCTAAATATCCTTATTAATTAAAATAATTATTTTAAAACCAAGTAAGTAATTTGCGTAAACGATTTTAATCCTCTCGTCGGGGAATTTAATAATATTTAAAGTCCAAATAAAAAGGATATAGCCTTTTTATATTAAATACGCTTTATTATATTTAATATAATCCTTTTAAATAATTATAAAGGGTTCGGGGTCTAGGAGGAGCGGTTTTTAATACCCTACTATACCCGTACTACCGTCTATAGTAATTTAAATAATATAATAATTCTATTAATTTATAGCGAAAACGGCCTATATTTCTTAAATAAAGTTTTATATATTATTAAATTCGGTATAAACCTAATAAAATTATTTTTAAACTTAATAAAGGTCTTTTAAAATGAGAACATCTTTCTGCACTGCCATAAAAGTCTTACGACACTGTCGCCCCACCCACTTACACCCTTCCCGTGCGCTAATGCACCCCAAAAATTTTT